>JALXJV020000005.1:41089920-41422353 GCA_024633595.2 Lepomis macrochirus | reverse complement strand
TAAAATTATGACCAATGTTCCACACAAGGGCAGGGGAAATTCCCCTCTGGTCCTGCAGAGTGACGAACCTGATCTGGCAAACCAGCTTAATAGATTCTTTTGTCGTTTTGAGAGGGGAAATAGTACGGAAGCAGCAACAACTGGGATACCCTGACCACTCCCTCTCATCCCCCTCTGATCTAACTTTTCCATCAAGGAATCAGAAGTCCTCCAGCTTTTTAGGAAATGTAATTCTCGGAAAAGCTCAGGACCAGATAATATATGTGGAAGGGTCATAAAACATTGTGCTGAACAGCTAGCACCAGTGTTCACTGACCTTTTTAGATCTTCTTTTAACCTTCACAAGGTCCCAACACTATGGAAAACATCCATAATTATACCAGTGCCAAAAATTCAGCGACCCACTGGACCAAATGATTTTAGACCAATTGCACTAACGTCGCTGGTTATGAAGTGCTTTGAGAGGTTAATAAAGAGGTACATTGTATCTGAAACTCAGCACCTCATGGACCCCTTGCAATTTGCCTATCAGGCCTCCAGGGGAGTTGAAGATGCCATTGGGACACTATTGCACTTATTGCACACTCACCTTGAGAAACCAAAGACCCATGCTAAGATTTTATTTGTGGATTTTTCCTCTGCTTTTAATACTATTCAGCCCAGTGTTTTGGCGGATAGATTGGCCTCAGAATTTTCACTTGAACCTGGCCTGATTTTATGGATTGTTGATTTTCTTAGCTGTAGAATCCAGCAGGTCAGGACAGGAATTTCTCTCTCTGACAAAATGTCTACTCGCACAGGCTCTCCGCAGGGATGTGTTTTATCTCCGTTATTATTTATTTTATATACTAATTCTTGCACCAGCACTTTACCAAACAGGCACCTTATTAAGTATGCAGACGATACTGCTTTGTTGAGTCTTCTCTATGATGATGAGGAGGAGCATGGGCCAGTTCTTGACTATTTCTTAAAGTGGTGTGAAAAGTCAAGTCTCCTTCTAAACACCACCAAAACAAAAGAAATGTCTATTGATTTTAGAATGTCTCAATCATCAAATTCAACCTTTATCAACGGGAGGCTATACAATCAGTTACAAATTACAAATATCTAGGCATTGTGATTGACCATAAGCTTAAATGGGATCTGTGGTCTGACCTCATTAGTACTAAGACACAACAAAGAATGTACTTTTTTAAAGAAATTGTCATCTTTTAATGTTCACAACAAAATGCTTCAGATGTTTTATTCTTCTTTTATTGAAAGTGTGTTGGCCTTCTGCATCATCTGCTGGTTTGGTAATGCTACCGAGGCACAGAAAAAGTCTGTAAGGAAAACAGTAACAACGGCCAGTAAACTATTAGGGATCAAGTTACCAAGTGTGGAATGCATTTACAGGGAAAGAGTTAGGAACAAGGCAAAAACCATTGTGGGAGACAAGAGGCACCCCCTAGCCTCCTCATTCGAACTACTGCCTTCTGGACGACGGTATTGCCTCCCTCTATTCACTAAAAATAGATCAAAGTTTTCATTTGTGCCTCAAGCAATTAAGCTTTTAAATATTTAAGTTAAATAGAATACTCAGCTGATCTGGTGTTGTGTAATTAAATGGGCAGCAAAAGCGCAGGGTATGGGGAAGACGGGTTAAGTGTATAAGTATGTGTCTTTGTATATTTGGTGTATGATGTATGTCACATGATGTATGTTGAAATGCCTACTTGATTGCTATGCAAACAAATTTCCTTACGGGGACAAATAAATGTACTTACTTACTTACTTTACTTACTTACCACCCGATGCATCCTCGGTAAAATGGGCGTGTCAAGAACACTACCGGGATTTTTAACCGTTCTTGCCAAAATGCAAACTTGTGTATTGGGACAGTACTTGGGCCATAAAAGATGATGTTCCACAAGAACACAAGTACAGACAAGAACACAGATTGAGAAAGGCCCACAGACTTTTTTATACGGGTGTTCCCCTTATACTGTCAGTGTTCCTCTTTGAGTTTGGCGGTTCCGCCGAGTTCCGCGGGAAGGAAGAGGCAAACGCGGATATGACGTGATAGACGGGCGACATAACGGAAATAAAGACACGGCCCGTGTCTTCGAATTAAAATATTAATTTCTCTGGATTTAGAAGTTAATTGGAACTGTCGGGATAATGTAAATACACAACTTTAAAAAATATATAACATGGATATAGTGATTTCTTATATTTTTTAAGCCAAAAACATACATATTGTGCCTTTAAGCAAATTTCAAGGACCGCCTTTTTTCACCTACGTAATATTGCAAAAATCAGGAACATCCTGTCTAAAAATAATGCAAAAAAAATAGTCTATGCATTTGTTACTTCTAAGCTGGATTACTGCAATTCCTTATTATCAGGCTCTTGGAAAAAGTCCATTAAGACTCTTTAGCTGAACCAGAATGCTGCAGCACGTGTTCTGACAGGAACCAGTAAAAGAGATCATATCTCTCCTGTCTTAGCTTCTCTGCATTGGCTTCCTGTAAAATCCAGAATAGAATTTAAAATCCTTTTTCTCACATACAAAGCTCTTAATGGTCAGGCACCATCTTATCTTAAAGAGCTCATAGTACCTTACTACCCCACCAGAACACTGCGCTCCCAGAATGCAGGGTTACTTGTGGTTCCTAGAGTCTCCAAAAGTAGAATGGGAGCCAGAGTGTTCAGATATCAGGCTCCTCTCCTGTGGAACCAGGTTCCAGTTTGGGTTCGGGAGGCAGACACCGTCTCGACAGTTAAGAGTAGGCTTAAGACTTTCCTTTTTGATAAAGCTTATAGTTAGGGCTGGCTCAGGTGAGTCCTGAACCATCCCTGAATTATGCTGCTATAGGCCTAGACTGCCGGGGGATTTCCCATGATGCACTGAGCTCCTCTCTCCTCTTCTCTCTCTCCCTCTGAGTGCAACCTCATCCCATTAATACATGTTACTAACTCGACTTCTTCACTTTCCCGTGGTCGTGTGCTTCCTCCTCCTGTTGCTTCCTGCGGGTGTTCCTGGCTCTGGAGCTGTGGATTCTGGATCTGTGGTTGGGAGTCTCCTACTTGACACCCTCTGCTACAATTACAACTACTGTTACTAGTCCTATTGCTATTACTACTGTTATTATAATCATTAACATTTAGTAACATTACCTTTACTTTATTTACCGCTGTGTATACTACATTTACATTACATTTATTCATTTAGCTGATGCTTTTATCCAAAGCGACTTACAATTGCTATACATGTCAGAGGTCGCACGCCTCTGGAGCAATGACGGGTTAAGTGTCTTGCTCAGGGACACAATGGTGGATGGGTCACAGTGGGGGATTGAACCCAGCTCTCTCACACCAAAGGCATGTTTTTATCCACTGCGCCATCACCACCCCGAATACTATAATACTATGTAGGCTGCCCTCTCTCTCTCTCTCTCTCTCTCTTTCACCCCAAACTGGTCGAGGCAGATGGCCGAGCACCCTGAGCCATGGTTCTGCTCGAGGTTTCTGCCTCTTAAAAGGAAGTTTTTCCTTGCCTGTGTCGCCTAGTGCTGCTCTTGGTGGGAATTGTTGGGCTTCAGTAAATAACTTCAGAGTATGGTCTAGACCTGCTCTTTAAAAAAAGCGCTGTGAGATAACTGTTGTTGTGATTTGGCGCTATATAAATAAAATTGAATTGATTTGGCTGCTACCTTGGCCACGTCTCTCTTGTAAAAGAGATTCTGAGTCTCAATGGGACTTCCTGGTTAAATAAAGGAAAAGTATCTGGGAGCTTGTTCCAAATATACGGAGCATAATAACTGAACGCTGCTTCTCCTTGTTTAGTTTTGACTCTGGGGACAGAAAGCAGACCTGATCCCAGACGACCTGAGAGGTCTGGTTGGTTCATAACGAAGCAGAAGTTCAGAAATGTATTTTGGCCCTAATCCATTTAGTGCTTTGTAAACTAACAGCAGGATTTTGAAATCAATTCTCTGACATAAAGGAAGTCAATGTAAAGACCTCAGAACTGGAGTGATGTGATCCACCTTTTTGGTCTTAGTGAGGACTCGAGCAGCAGCATTCTAAATCAGCTGCACCTGTCTGATGGATTTCTTAGGGAGCCCTGTAAGGACACTGTTACAGTAGTCAAGTCGACTGAAGATAAATGCATGGATAAGCCTTTCCAAGTCCTGCTGAGACATAAGGCCTCTTATCCTTGATATATTCTTCAGGTGAAAAGTAGGCTGACTTTGTAATTGTCTTAATATGGCTCCTGGAGAAAATTCTGGCACATCCAGTCGTTGACCTGCTCAATAGTTACTCAGCGCCTGTATGGGATCAGTCTCCTGGTGAAATGGTTATGTAAATCTGTGTCATCTGCATAATTATGGTAACATATTTTGTTGTTTTTCATATTCTGAGCCAGTGGAAGCATGTAAATGTTAAACAAAAGAGGTCACAGAATGGAGCCTTTGGGAACCCCACGTCATTTTTGTCAGCTCAGATGTGTAGTTACCTATAGACACAAAGTAGTCCCTGTCCTTTAAGTAGGATTCAAACCAGTTTAGTATTGTGCCAGATAGTCCAACCCAGTTTTGAAGTCTGTCTAGTAATATGTTCTGGTCTACCATGTCGAATGCAGCACTGAGATCCAATAATACTAAGACTGAAATTCTGCCACTGTCAGTGTTGAAATGGACGTCATGGAAGACCTTAACAAAAGAAGTCTCAGTGCTGTGGTGTGGTCGAAAACCTGACTGGAAGACATCAAAGCACTTCTTTAGTGCCAAGAAAGCACTAAGCTGTTGACAAAAAAATGATTTTACTTAAAAATGGGAGATTTGATATGGGCCTGTAATTGCTCTTTTTTAAGAGTGGCTTAATGACTGCAGTTTTCAGGGCCTGTGGGGAAAAAACCTGAGAGGAGAGACATGTTGACAATTTGTAGTAAATCTGAGGCCATGCATTTAGACACATTTTTGAAAAAACCTGTTAGCAGAATATCAAGGCAGCATGAGGAGGATTTCAGATGTTGTATTATGTCCTCCAGGTTTTTATGGTTAATAGAATCAAATTGTCTCGAGCTATATGAATTGTTTTTAAGTGGGCACAGGGACAGGATGTGGATGTTAAAATAAATATATATGCCCATTAGGGTTGAGCCGGATGCTCGGCTGAAACGAGTATCCGGTATGGATAAAGCATTTTTGCAGAGTGCGAGTATTATACGAGTAATACAAGTAGGGATGAGCGAGTACAGCATTACCTGCTCGGGGCAGGTTAGCTGTTCATAAAAAAGTTAAAAGTTAATAAAAGAAAGTTATGTTGAGTATGAAAACTCTTGTTCATTACATTTTCATAATTACAACCGCATGTGTTGTATTCATTGTTGCAAAACTTGTTCTGTATATAGTTTATCGTGATCAAAACCACTGATCTGAAGCTCAATGCTGATGCTGTCATGTAATAGTTTTCTAATCAGCAATAAATATAACAATTTCTGATTAACCCATATAAATTGCATGCTTAAAATAACATACCGTTAAAGCTCCGCCCATTTCAAGACAACCCGACCCACTTCCGGGTCGTACCCCGCCCACCCCGGACTAGGCCCCGCCCAATCCAAGTATGGATATGGATACAGATAATTCATATGGTTAACAGATACAGATACAGATAATGCTGTACTCGCTCATCTAATGCCCATGCTGCACCAAAAGAGCGAAATGAGCTGGTTCTCAAGTTAGACACCATCTTCATGACTAATCGTCATGTAATAGTTGGAGGCGACTTCAACTCTCTTTGCGGGGGCAAAAATACAGGAGTTAACTTCCATAGTTTGGTAAAAAAGTACAGTTTAGTTCATTGTTTTAACTCTGATGACCCGGGGTTCACATGGGGAGGGGCCTTGTACTCAAAAGAATCCAAAAAAGCGGAGTTCAAGGAATATTATCGTTTGCAAAACCATATAAAAAAAAAGTGACAAAAAGTGGATTTTAAGATTTTTAGTAAAATCCTAACAAACCAGTTGGTATCCGCCTTGGAGTTCATCATAGGATTGGATCAAACTTGTGCAGTAGAAGGCAGACAGATACAATGGAATCTACAAATGTACAGAGATGTACTAGCCTATTCCAGGGATAGAAATGTTCCCTTTATTGTGCTCAGTCTTGACCAAGAAAAAGCTTTTGATAGGGTCAATCCCAAATTTTTATTTAGGATTTTGGAAAGATTTGGGTTTGGTAAACGATTTAGAAGTTGGCTGAAGGTTTTATACACAGAGGTAGAGTTAATGTCAACGGCAACATGGGAGCTTTGTTTAAGCAAACCAGGGGCGTCAGGCAGGGGTTCCCTGCATTAGCTCCTTCGTATGTTGTGTTTATTGAAATTTTGGTATGTGCAATTATAAAAATGCTAAAATCAGGGGTCTACCGTTGCCAGGTGGGGAACCACTGGTTATATCTCAGTTTGCGGATGACACTGTACTCTATTTATAAAATGACTTTTGTGTAAAGGAAACAATTGTTATTGATGTGTTCTCGAGTGTGTCAGGGTCTAGGATAAATAAAGGGAAGTCATTGATTAAGTAACTGGGAAGGTGGAAGGATAGGAAAGACAAACCACATGGACTTGCACTGTGTGCAGGGCTGATGACATTATTGGGTATATCTTTCGGTAATAAGGATGATGTTGAAAGTAATTGGGAGGTAAGATTAACTAAAGTGATTTCGAAGCTCAACATGTGGAAATTGAGAAAACTGTCTTTCAGTGGCAAAGTTCTAGTTATAAAATCTGACAAATTGCCAGTATTACTTCATGTGGCATGCGTTTTTCCTATGACGGCAATGATTTGCTTAAGGCTGCAAAAGGCGTTGTTTAATTTCATGTGGGGAGGGTGTGAATATATTAAGAGAAAAATAATGTACCAGCCTACTGAGAGAAGGGGTAAAGACATGCCCAATGTCAGGTTGAAGTTGAACGTGATTTTATTCTCTAATATCTGTAAAATAGCAATGTCACCACCAAAACATAAAATGTCACTCTTTAATGAAATTCTGGCTTGCTATGCCTTTGAGGCCCTTAGGGGTAACATGGGATAACAGGTCTCCCAAAGCTGAGGTCATGCCTTTGTACTATAAAGCAGGCGCGGATTTATGGGTGGCCCACCCAATCAGATTAATAAAAACAATTTTTTTTTAATTTTAATAATTATTTATTTAATTATAATAGTTTCTTGAGGACATTTAAATTTTAAAATATGTACAGTAGCTATGAAAAATAGCTACAAAAGTTGATATGTCGGCATATCATGTGTCAGTCCAGTGACGCTATCACGCAACGTTAGCACCGACAGTTGGCAGTTTAGTGCACCTTTAGGAAGTAGCGGCAGCCTACCTAAGCTATGGCTAAACAGCTATCATTGACACTCTTTTTAAAAAAAACACGTCTAGATGATGACATACTTTTGGACCATGTCATACCTGAGGAGGAGGATGGTCGTGAGACGCTTAATGGCTCTGGGAATGCCGGTGAAACTTTTCATCAAGTCATGCTAACGTTAATATTAGCATGAAGGCTGACGCTGCACTCCACCGACACAGACCGCCACCAGCGTCCAAAGAGAAAACCGCGATGCCATCGGATCTATCGGCATTGGAGGAACCTGCCACTCAGCCAAAGCTGTCAACATTTCCAGCTACTGTTATAAGTGGTAAACCACGCTCATTCAACAGCAACTGGTATGAGAAATTCAAATGGATTGAATACAGCAAAGAACGGGATGCAGTGTTTTGCAAGGCTTGTAAACATTTTCCGGAGATGCACACAGAGTTTACTTTTATTAAAGATGGCTACAAGAACTGGAAACGTCTCAGAGAAGCCTGCGACAAACATGAAGCAAGCAAGCCCCATGCTATGGCACTAACTAATCAAAAATCGTACATGGTCAGTCATGCACCGCAAAGCCGCGGGACAGTTGTGAACCAGCTGCACGGTGACACCCCGTCATTTGTGGAGCAAAACAGGGAGCATGTTAAAGTTGTGTTGGACATTGCCATGTTGTGTGCCAAGCTGGAAATCCCACTCCGAGGCCACAGAGAAACCGAGGATGCACTTAATAAAGGTAATTTCTTAGAGCTTTTCAAGTTCATGTCAAAATATGCTCCAGAAATTGAAAATAGACTGAACAAGCTGCCCAGAAATGCCACCTTCATGAGCCACCACATCCAGGATGAGTTGCTTGAAGCTGCAGCATCGATCCTACTCCGTAAAATAAAGACTGAACTGCATGGGCAAGGGTAGTATAAGGATTTAGCTAAACGTGAGCTGGTTGCAGTGTGTGTGCGATTCATACATGGAGGGATCATCAAAGAGCGGGCGGTGGGCTTTGTTGAGGCCGCAGATCTGTCAGCGCAAGGGATATCACAGATAATCCTGGAGGTCCTTCAACCACTCGAACTGGATCCTGCTCTCTGCGTCGGGTTCTGTTTCGATGGAGCATCGGTCATGTCGGGGCACAAGGGAGGGTACAGTTTATTTTGAAAGAAACATTTCCTAAAGTCATCTATGTGCATTACAACTCTCATCGGCTAAACTTGGTGCTTTGCACCACCGCTAAAGCGTCCGGACATGTAAGTACTTTTTTTGACACTGTGAATCAAATACACAGCTTCTTTACTGGAGCCCATCGCCACTCTCGTTTGTGGAGGTACAAAAGGAGATGCATCCCAACCACCAGGTTATGGAGCTGGAGCGTTCGTGTGATACCAGATGGAGCTCAAAATCAGGGTCAGTGCATAAGATTTTGCAGTTGCTTGATGTACTACTGGAGACTCTGGCTGGATTTTCCGAAACTAGTGGACAAAATAAAATCGAAGCAGACCAGCTGTTGCAGCAGGTGCAAACGAAAAAGTTTGTTTTCATGCTTTTAATGTTTAACGTGCAAATTGTTTGAAAACAGCGATTTTGCCACCAAGGGGCTGCAGAGCTCAACGCTATGTGTGACGGAGTGTATTTCACTTATTGAAACACTCAAAGCTACATATGCAACTTTCTGAGAGGATTCGAAGGGTGACTTTGTTGAGGTGCTCAGGCTGACAGAAGAGCTGATGGAAAAGCACGAGATAACTAACTGGGACGTGGATGCTTCTCGTGAACGCAAGCTGCCCTCAAAGTTTCATGACTCTGTTGTTACCACAATGCTGGGAAAGTCCTCGGCTGTCAGCAATGAGGATTTAAGAGCCCTGTGGAACTGCATCATTGACCGACAGATAATAGAGTTAAACTGCAGGTTTAAAGACGACACCTATGGTGTAATGAGGACCTCGGCCTCTTTCGCACCTGGATCTGCCACTTTTGGAGTGAAAAACATTTTAAATGATCCATGTGCTTTGTATGGCATTGACATTGCTGAGGCTGAACATGCAGTATTCATCCAACACATCAGACGGAAAATGGATAAGGAGAACTTCCCTGACCTGCCGACATTTTCCCCAACATCAATCGTTTGCTGAGGGCCATCATAACACTGCCTTTAACATCCTGCAGCGTAGAGAGACTTTTCTCCGCAACAAACAGTATCCAAACGCGCCTGAGATCATCCATGCTGACAGGACGCCTGAACAACTTGGCACTTCTGTCGTTTGAAAGAGAACTTATTGACAGTTCGGATTATGATGACATAATCAACGTTTTCAACTCAAAGCCCAGGAGACTCCGCCAGGTTTAGAGCTCAGGTAGGCTGTACAGCACTGTGTTTTTTTATGCTGGCCCGCTGTGGCATTACTGCTTTTTCTGAAAGGATGATCTGATTCTGATACTAGGCTATTAAAAGCCTATTCACGTTCAGTTTGGGTGTAGCAACTCTTTTAACGAGTTTAGATCTGTTGCTGTTTATTATTTTATGTGTGGCATCATCTGCCATGCTGTTCACCGTCTCCTGCTTTGGCATATGTTTACGTCTGGTGAATGCACTTCTAGCTCTGTTTCTCGAAATACAGCTGAGTATATTTCCACAGCATACCTGTTTTTTTCTGTCATGATTCCTTTTAAATACTGAATCAGCTTCTGCACGAGTCAGCCACAGCCGTCTATGGCCACAGCACGCTCTCCGTGCGCGCAACTGACTTACCGTTGTGATAGTCTACATGCGCCATGCGAGTTGCGTGTAATCACAGATAGATGACCTTCTGGTTTAAAGCAGGCGGGAGGGCTGACTGACATGAGTACAAGGAATAGGCCTATTTAAATTCACTACCGATCTGCTATAGCTGACATATTTATCAGGCGTGTATATAAGCTTAAAAAACCGAGGCCCCTCCATATATTCACCAGGCTAAGAAGTACAAGGAGTGTTAGGATTGTCATTTAGTACTCAATCATAGAGAACTGTACGAGTAAGATTTTAATTGGTTGTTGCTTCACAGGAGATTAGCCGTAAGAAACACCCTATTTAACCATGGCCTAACAAGAAGCGAGTACTGTCCAAGAGGGGGATGTTTCGGAATAGAAACGGTGGAACATGCATTATTTGAGTGTTTTTTTGCACGAAAAATTTGGGAGGGATTGGGTAAAAAGTGTTTTTTGAGGGGTATGGGAAGGGGTGATTTACATGGATTTTAATATGGAGAGGGAGAAACTGCATAAAGTCATGGATCTTGTATCCATTGTAAAGCATAAGCTGTGGAAGGTAGGATGTGATGGGCTAAACGGGGGAACCAAGTTGTCAATGTTGGGACCTATAAAAAGCATTGAAGATGCAATAGAGAGCCGATACCAATTAGAGATCAGAAAATGGGGTATTGACTCAATCAAAGACAGATGGAAAATGATTTATGGTCATTTGTAGAGGTAAACAGAGTGTCACGAATCCCCAGCTGTGAGCTAGTTTGTGGTGTCTGTTTTCTTTTCCCCTTCTCTCTCTCTCTCTCCAGTCCGGTAGCTGGCTGTGTGTCTGCTGCGAGCTCTGCTCTCACCTGCATCTCATCTGCTATCAGCACGCCAGACTTGCATGGCTCATCACCACAGATTTAAAAGAGAAGCTCAGGATTCAGTCACCGCCGGATTGTTGTATAACCTCGCGTATGTGGAGTTCAGCCCCAGACGCTTTTTACCACCTGTACCTTAGTGAATTTTCTCTTTGACTAACTTTAGTTTTTCCTAACCCTTGTCAATAAACTCTCTTTTGACTAGATCTGCATTTTGGGTCTTCTCTGCCTGGAAAAGTGGGACACAGAGGGTGTCGTGGATTTATTATTGTGGTCATGTGACAGGTTTTGTTATGGTCCCCTCAAGCATACATGCTATGCATTGTAGTGTGGAAACAAAAGGAGAGCTGGTGCATGGGGTTTCATGTGCTTATGATGTATATTTAGTTATTTGTTTTTTTCTCTACTTTAAAAATTGAAGCAAAAAACTGGACCTCATGTAAAGAAACACTAAGGGGGAGAATTGTTTTTGTTGTTGGATGTGACTCTGACATAGTTGGGATGTACGTACTGAAATGTCTTTACCGAATGTTCCAATAAAAAAAAGTGTTATCTGTAAAGCTCCATTCACAAGAAATTAACTAACTGCTGTTTTTAAAAAAAAATTGAAATTCCCCCCTTTTAGTCTTTTAAGATTTCATACCTGCTAATTTTAACCATACTCATGACACTCACTTTCTCAACTCTCAATGTGAGAAGTGTGAAGTTGACAGTTAGAGCCCAGACTGTTTTATCCTTTAACTCTTTTAAGTCTGTGTTTTTAATACAGGAATGTGGCCTACCATTTTTAAACCACCACAGAGAATGGGCAGAGTTATGGCCACAAACGTCGATATGGAGTGGCTCAAACGAAAACAAAAATGATGGAGTGGCCATTTTAATTAAAAAAAAACTCTAATCTTGGTGAAGGGCAGCACTGTGGTGAGAGATGGTTGGGCACTTTTAACACACTTGACAAGTCTATGGGGAAAGATTTTAACGTCTTAAATATTTATGGCTTGAATGACAGGTATGACCTTTTAGAAGACTTGCAGCCCCACATGCTAGGCAGGTTACCTTTAGTTGTAGAGGGGGATTTTAACTGTATTTTAAGCAGGAGTGATAGGAGAAGAATAGGGGACGATTTTCAATTCAATTTTATTTATATAGCGCCAAATCACAACAGTTATTTAGCAGGTCTAGACCGAACTCTGAAGTTATTTACAGAAGCCTAACAATTCCCACCAAGAGCAGCACTAGGCGACACAGGCAAGGAAAAACTTCCTTTAAGAGGCAGAAACCTCGAGCAGAACCATGGCTCAGGGTGGGCGGCCATCTGCCTTTCTTTCTTTCTTTCTTTATTATTTGTCTCAAACAATCAACATGGATACACAACAAACAAAACAGTAATTAAACTACAACTAAAACAGCACCCTTAAAAAATAAAAATTATATATAAATATATATATATTAGGGGTGCAAAACCGAACCGCAAAAAAACGAATTGTTCAATACACAAACCACGGCTCGGTTTTTACATGTAATCCGCAATTTTCGGTTTGTATTGACTGGACTGTACAGACCATTCTCAAGAGTGCTTTAGGCAACACCAACTAAACAGCGCCCTCTGTAGGTTGGCTTTTAGAATAAAAAATAGAATTTAGAATAGAAAAAAAACATTTTGCAACAAGCTAACACCCTTTGTCCTTCCCCTTCCCCGGAGAGTACCTGTCCAATGAACTGTCAATATATCGATGACAAATCACGTAACGTTACAGGAAAAAACTGGAGAGAGGGTAATCATACCGACGCTAATGAAACGCAAGAATATGTGCGGAGGAGATGGCGTGTGGAGGCGAAAACTTAAGGTATGAGGATGCACCATCGTCTTTTAAGTGACCTGTGTGGGAGCATTTTGGATTTAGCGTTGATTACAGTAGCGAGGGAACGAAGGTCGTCACTAAAACGGAGACAGTGTCGTGCCCATGTAGTTATCCCCGACAGAAAGTGTTTCCCCTGCCGCGGGAGCGTGCGTGCATTCAGCGGTGAGGGCAGACCTTCGACTTCATCAAAGTGAATGAAAAATATACCATGTGGGTTGTTTAATCTATCGTTTTAGTGTTGTTTTATTAGCGAGGTTTGTGTACAGCACGCTAGCACTTATAAACGTTTTTATAGGCTTACGTTATTATTCATTACACTTCATTGAGAATGTCTACGCAAGAAGAGCATTTAGTTTCACTCGTAAAACAAACATTTATTTCGCGGTAGTCTGGTGATGTTATAACTGACGACGTGAGTCGCATCATGTCATCCATGTTACTGTTTAGCAGCTAGATTCACCCAGACTGTCACCCTTTACATCTGCTTGACTTAAATGTACGTTAAACTGAATGCAGCATTGTAGACAACCTAAACCAATCTAAAATTATAGTCTAAAATTATTTGTATCCCACTACAACTTTCGGTAAATAGAAATGTCTCCATATTCCCCACTGGTACCGAACCGAAACCGTGACCCAGAAACCGCAATACAAACCGAACCGTGGGCTTGTTGAACCGTTGCACCCCTAATAAATATATATATATATATATATATATAGTAATGCCAATAAATAAAACAAAAAAAAAATTGTTCGAGAAGGAGCAGGCAGAAGCGATAAGCTTATTTAAAGCTTCAGTAGGTAACTTTTGTGAAAATGTATTGTTTACATATTTGTTAAAACTGTCACTATGTCCTGACAGTATCGTATGAGACAGATAATCTGTGAAAAAATCTATCTCCTCTGGCTCCTCCAAGTGGTCCTAGTGCCATTTGCAGAAATTCACCGCTCCCGGTCAGAAACAACCAATCAGAGCCGATCAGAGCCAGGAGGAGTGTCTTAGCAGTGTCAGTCACGCGCTGCTCACACCCCTTCCCCGCACAGCGCGTACCGTCGTTCAAGCTCAAGATTGTCGGTGTGCCGCAGCTGTGCTAATGGCGGAGAAACAGGGGTTTGTGCTGCTGTGGGCGTGTCTTTCTGTTCTGTTTGTAGGTGTGTACCTGGTGTGATGCTGGGCGGATCCCGCAGCTGTGGCTAATCAGCTATTAGGGGACCTTTATAAGCTGAGCAAGGGGAATGCTCTGGGTCTCACTCTTTGCCCAAGCCAGCTCGTCTTAGGACTAACCTGTGTGTGCATTAGAACTGTGTGGAGTACTGTTTGTAACGCTGTGTGGTTACAGGAGTTTGACCGGCAGCCATCTCCATAGGCTTCCCCAGAGCGGTGGGAGCCGTGGAGACTGTGTGGCCTTGCTTTCTGTTGTCTTTTCTATCACATACCCTATATCGTCTCTTGTGTTAACAGAGATCGGTTTTTGTTCATTAATTGCTTTTATTTTTGTTTTGTTTAATAAACACATATTAACTCGTACACGTTTGTGAGTCCTCCTTTAGTTTTCCACCCGGTTTATTTATCTTTTGTTCGTCCCACACCCCTAGACCAGCCGGGGACGTAACAAAGTGGGGGCTCGTCTGGGATATTCTGGAAAACCAGGAGGCTTGTTTCATGTGTTCGGTTGTATGTGTAGTGATTGAGTTACATTTCGCTGTTGTGGTAAGTTAATGATTGATGTTACCCAGAGTGTCTAACCACGTTGACTGCTTCCTCAGCTTAGCGTAGGGTAGTGCCCAGCTAGGCTGACGCAGCCTTATCTTCGGGCACTAATTTTTTGTTTTGCCTTTGTTATTTTTGGAAGCATATCCTGGGCGGAGACGGCGTTCTCCGAAGGGGGCTGGCGTTTCAGGGCTTTGGCCGCTGATGTGTTGCCTGTAAGTCGCCTCGAGTCTGGCAACTTCTGAAGACAGATAGGTAAGTTTGGTGAGGCAGGTGCTGAGGAAGTTAGTTCTGTGGGGGAAGGCTGACTGCCTGTCAGGAGGGTTAATATCAAGCATTATTATCTTCAGCATTGTGTGTATTTTACTTGTTGTGATTATGGCGACTTTTGATTTAACTGTTTTTGTGTCTAGCCCAGACTTGAAGCAGTTGGATCGGTGTAAGAAATCTGAACTTCGTGCCATCGCTAACCACTATGCTATTCCTGTGTCCACTTCACTAGTGAAAGCTGAGCTTAAAGCGGCAGTTGAGAACGGACTCATCAGTAAGGGGGTGATCACGTGTCCTGTACTGGTGAGTAGCACCGACCCAGAACCAAGTGTTGGAGGGGAGCGGGTTGAAAATGGGACGCCTACTGGCCAGCAGGGGGTACAGTTGGAGAAGCCAGTCACTATGCCCCATTTTGTACCCTTTTCAGTTGAGTCATCCCCAGGTTCTAAGCAGGATGGCCGGCTGAAGGTTCGCTTGTTGCGACTTCAGATAGAGAGGGAAGAGAGGGAGAGAGACTTCCAACTCCGTCGGGAGCTGGAGCTGAAGAGGCTAGAGGCAGAGACCACATTCAGGTTAAGACAGCTGGAATTACAGGCAAATGTTGACGCTGCCCGCCCTGTCACCTCTGCTAGTGTGTTGCCTCCACAATCTGCTAGTGGCTATGATGTCAGCAAGTTTATTGCCTTGGTGCCGGTGTTTCGCGAGTCTGAGGTCGAAGCATACTTAGGTGCATTTGAGCGTGTGGCTGGAGCCCTGCGCTGGCCTAAGGAGGTTTGGGCTATCCTGCTCCAGTGCAAACTTTCCGGTAAGGCTCAGGAAGCATGTACAGCACTGTCAGTGGACGACGGGCTGAATTATGACCTTGTGAAAAATGCTATCCTGAGGGCTTATGAGTTGGTACCGGAAGCATATAGACAGCGTTTTCGGGGACTTCGGAAAGCTCCCAATCAAACATTCACGGACTTTGCCCGTGAAAAGGGGATGCTCTTTGACCGATGGTGCGCAGCGTGCAAAGCGGAGGATCTGGTCTCTGTACGTGAGCTGATCCTGCTCGAGGACTTTAAAAACTGTCTGCCAGAGCGTACTGCTATGTATCTGGGTGAGCAAAAAATTACTACCTTACAGCGGGCCGCCATTTTTGCTGACGAGTTTGCGCTCCTGCATAAGGCCACCTTCACTAAGCGCGAGGTCCCTTCATGGGTGGGGATTCAAAAGTTCGAGCAGCCAGTGGGTACTCCTTCTAGCAGTCGCCTTAATGTGGCCCCCAGTCAAAAAGCAGATAGGGTGTGTTTCTTCTGTCGCAAGCCTGGACACTTAATTGCTGAGTGCAGAGCTTGGAAGAGGGAGCAACCTGGCCCAAGTAACCACAAGCAATCATCGGGTGTGGGGTTGATTGTTGGCTCTTCCCAGTTCCAGCCACAAAGATCCCAAACACATGTGATGACTAACGACTGTTTGAAACCTTTCATTTTTGATGGTTTTGTTTCCCTGACAGGGAAAGCAGAAGACCAGCGACCAGTGAGAATACTGAGAGACACGTTCGCAGTCACTAATCCTGTCTGGCATCCTCCCTGTGGGCAACCGTGCTGATGTGAGCGCAGTAGTCAGAGGCATCGAGATGGGTTTTGTGCCAGCCCCCCTGCACCAGCTTCACGTCCACTCTGACCTGGCAACTGGCTTCTCTACAGTGGGTGTACGTGCGGAGTTTCCGATAGAGGGCATTGAGGTCATCATGGGGAATGACATCGCTGGGGAGAGGGTGTTTCCTGTCCCTAAAGTGGTCAGCACCCCGACCCCTGAGTCCAAGCAGGGTGGATTAGTGCACAGCCATCCACACGCAGCTGTAATCGAGGCTACTAGAGTGCGACGTCGTAAAATGACACAGAAAACAACCCTTTCTAACTTGCCTGTTTCTTTCTCTTCGAAAAGTGTGACCTGCGATGATCCAGCATTGACCAAAGCTCGAGGATGCCATGCCAATAATAATTTACAGTGGTGTACAAACAATAGGTTTGTTTTTATGGGTGGGGGTGTTACGACCCGTGAGGTCTGTGTGGGGGTTTGTGCTGCTGTGGGCGTGTCTTTCTGTTCTGTTTGTAGGTGTGTACCTGGTGTGATGCTGGGCGGATCCCGCAGCTGTGGCTAATCCGCTATTAGGGGACCTTTATAAGCTGAGCAAGGGGAATGCTCTGGGTCTCACTCTTTGCCCAAACCAGCTCGTCTTAGGACTAACCTGTGTGTGCATTAGAACTGTGTGGAGTACTGTGTGTATCGCTGTGTGGTTACAGGAGTTTGACCGGCAGCGTCTCACCATCAACCCCGCTTCAAGGGAGGTCTGATCGCGGCGTCTGTGGACGGCTGGTGTGGTGAGCGGCGGGCCATCTCCATAGGCTTCCCCAGCGCGGTGGGAGCCGTGGAGACTGTGTGGCCTTGCTTTCTGTTGTCTTTTCTATCACATACCCTATATCGTCTCTTGTGTTAACAGAGATCGTTTTTTGTTCATTAATCGCTTTTATTTTTGTTTCGTTTAATAAACACATATTAACTCGTACACGTTTGTGAGTCCTCCTTTAGTTTTCCACCCGGTTTATTTATCTTTTGTTCGTCCCACACCCCTAGACCAGCCGGGGACGTAACATTCAGGAAAACTGATTTCTCGAGTGGCATCTGCTCTGAAAACAAAGACTGGTAAACACAAGACCAATAACGAAACACTAGCTAAAAAAGAATTAGACCGAGCCGAAATAAAACGAGGGTAAACATCGGAGCGGCTTTTCAGAGGTGGAGGAGCTACGTAACCTGAAAGGATTCTAAACCGATGCAGAGCTAGCCACATTTCTGCTTGACAAGTAAGTAACGTTATCCCTGCTTGATTTGTTTCATTTTTAAGAACTACACAACTAAGATAGCGATGCTTACAGTGTCACTGGTGATAGCGCAAATCTCATTTTACTCTGTAACGTTAGCTTGTTGCTAAATCTGACAGTTAGCTTGTTAGCTTGCAGCACGGCAGGAATGTTGTAACGTTAGCAGGTGAAGATTAACTTTAACTTTACCTGTTAACTTGTTCACCCTTTTTTATATACAATCCATGGTTCACCCTCAGTATAAACAACATTGTTTCAATACCTACATTTAGTAGTAGCCGAATTTATTTTGTGGATCAGAATTAAATGCATGTGGATATGGTGAAATCACTGTAATTGTGCGCAGTTCCTGTCAAAAATTAAAAGCAAATAAAATCTAATGAGTGGACTGCCGGTTTTCTGCTGTTTGTAGCTAATCTCAAGGTAACTTATTCATTGAAAAGTATGGGTTGGTTCTTCCGCCAAAAATAAATTTTTGCAGATTACTTTTCCTATAGAAATAGTAATGTGTAGCCTCAGCAGCTGTGTCCACTTAAACTGTGTGAAATGGCAAAATAATCCAGTGAAAAATCCTTATGGCTTTCTGGAACCATGCTGGGCAATGCTTCTTCACATTCTGTCTGTTAATTATCTTTCTATAAGATTATAACCCCAGAGGGACATGTTAGGAGTATACAGCTTAGTTACATTTGTCTACAATTTCAAAACAGGCCTAACAAATGATGTATGGCATGGTTTCTAGTAGATGTCCGGGTGGTGCTTTGGCTATAACATCAACACCAACCAAACGTCAGATGTGCAGTAAGTGTTTTGATGAAAAATTGACATCACAAGTGTAAAACTTGTGTATTATTTTTATACAATATCTTTATTCTTTCTTTTATTTGTGTTTATTTACGCAGGGCAGCAAGGGGGTTGTTCCATTCTTCTGCAGTGAAACAAGGATGTCTGCAATCATTTCTGGTTCTGCTGCAAGATGGCTGAAAACTATGATGACTTTCGTGACTCATTTTCGTGAGTAATACTATTACTCACCCAAACATACTAATGTACTTTTATTTGCTAATACAGCACTCAGGTGTTGTTGACATGTGGGGTAAATACAACAGGTTTGTGTAGAAATGGGAAAATGTATTCCATCAAATTAATACACACCTTCAACAGTGGGAATATTGTGGAAAAATGCAACTACTATACAAATTGTATGTATAATTATTGTAAAAGTAAGTTTAAACTGTTATGTTAATTTTCTAATTTAGGACATGTGGACTGGCCTTCTGCACCGTGTCACAGGAGAGCATGAATGGACACTGGATTCCTGTCAGCATGGGCCCTTTGAGGAGCACAGAGACAAGGAGTGGATGGAGAAGGGGGCCGTGGCCCATCATGCTTTATAAAAAATCATTCTCAATGAGCGCTGGCTGAAGGAGGTACACAAGTACTTGCACTTTAGGTATGATTATGCTTATTAATTTTCCTGTCATGTCGCCCCTAAAAAAACTATCTAGTAGTTTTACCTTTATTACTGTTGAGTAAGAATTTATATAATCTCACAGTTCTCACTGAATTTGTTGGTCGACTGCTGAGCTGGATTCTTTCCATAATCACATCTTGATGTATGCCAGCAAGCGCTTCAGTTTCAGCCCTCCTGTATATGAAGCCTGAATCTTACTGGCTGGCCTGGATTACAACAACCATGTTCACAGACCACCCAAGAGAAAGCCTGATGGCTCCATAGAGTATGTAATATACATAATGACTTATCAAGAGTGTTGGGTAGTAAATGCGATTATTTGCGCATTGTATTGCAGACGTCTGCATTGTAATCACCATGAAACATAATCTGGAGTTACTAGCCTACACAGAATTATTGCCTACTTCTATTGATTGTAATCTGTATTTTGGAATACTAATAGACTCACACCACTAGAGTAAAGTGTGAGCTTATCGTTACTTTACCAGATCAAAAAAGGCATAGAATATAAATATTGTCATGTTTTCATTGTCTGTGAAATATCTTATTTCAGATTTCGCAAACTCTCTAAGAAGTCCAGAAAGTGGAGTTTGCCATAAAAGAGGAAAAGGACTACCATTACATCCCAGAAATTCAGAGGGCAGCTGGAAGTAAACAGGTGTTATCAGGACGTGGACTCCCTCCACTTACAACCATGAGACCAAATGACCCACGTCAGCACAGCATGCTGTCCTGTGTGCCAGCTCCCACCACACAGGAGCTGTTAGAGACCCAAGTCAGCAGGGCCAAAGTAAGAAGTAAATGTTTGTATCAAACCATCACTGCTACCTTTTACCTTCCTAATGAAAACTTGAAATTAATTTAATTTAAAAAACCCAGGCCTCGTTTGGCAAAGCAGAATTCTATTTTTGATTTATCTTTAAACATACATGTTTTCTTCCCCCACAGGATGTAATAATTTGTAAATCAAAATGTCTGACATCAAATTCTTTATGCTCTGTCAACAGGTCAGACATTGCCCCAGACATAGAGACACGTGAAGGAATCATCTATCAGCACAAATCAAAATGTTCACATATTTTCTTGTGCAGGAGAACTTTCAAGAAAAGCTGCTTTATTTTACCCATATGCAAAATAAAACATATTTCTAAGATGTTATTCCTTGGCTTAGTGAGCTTCCTTGACATTGCATGACTAGAAATGACCCAGTGATTTTCATCATTCCTACTGAAAGTGTTTTAAATTTATTTAAAAGGTAATTCAGTAATGTACAATGGTAGTCGTGTTTGTGTTTAAACCCTTTATTGAAAAATATTTACAAATCTTTTAATAGAAATATTTTAAATAAGCAATTTCTTTACACACAAGAAAGCATTCAAAATTTTTAAAATCACAGATTCACCATGATGGCTGGACGGGGACAGGAGGTAATGTTGGAGGAGCAGCAGGTCTCAAATGACTGAGGACATCAAAGATCAGGCTTGGATCCCGTACCAAACATTGCTCCAACACTTGCTGTGTCTGTTGTAAATGTAATTGTTTAATTTGCTCCTAGTGATAACTTTAAAATAGTTACTGAAGCTCATTATCCACAGAAACAGCTGACATTACACTACATAGGCCTATATTATATAAACAAAATTGAATTGAACATTATACTTATGATGTGCAAAGGGAAAACATTTATACCTGAGCTAACTTTACATTTTCATAAGCAGTCTTCTCATCTTAAAATCTCCACCCGCGCCATGTCCTCTCTGCTGAGGTGCTCGGGAGTTGGACCTACTCGGCGACCTCTGCCCCGTCTCCACGTGCCCTGCTTGATGCTCCGCGCGCACTGCTTCCTCTTCTCCCCGGCGGCTCGTAGAAGTCGCTGAGGGTGTGAATTCCTCGTCGGAGCCCATTGACCCAGTGTCAAAACTCTAGTCACATAACATACAGATAAAATGTCTCGCACTGTGCAAAGCAACAATTGAAACTTGCTAATACACTTGGCATGTTGCTGAAATAATGTACTAGAAAACCTTATCTAACATTACATATATCGAGAGAATAATTACTTACGTAAGTTACTGTAACGTTAGCTACTGTTATGTTAGCTTACTAACGTTAGCTATTTATAACTAATAGAGTGCAACGTTTTAAAGTTACATTACATGTATTTCAAAATACGTAATGATTTGAGGACCACGTTTGTAGTCAAAATGTGGGCAGGCCGTAGTCAATGTAAAGCATATCGTTGATGTTTCTTCCTACCAGTGAATGTTCCATCGCTGTTTATCCGCCGTCATCGGTGGCCCTGCTGCTTACTAGCCTGCACGTTCACGGCAGGCTCCGCTTTGGGGGAGGAGCTGTGGAGGGAGGGCTGTAGCGCAGCAGAGAGCAAGGGGGAGGGACCTGTGAGGTGTACTTGTTCAAATTTTCAGGCTAAGTCCATGTTTTCTCAGAACTCCCTACTGCAGCTTTAAACCTGCCCCTATTTAACAAAAACAAGAAAAAAAATAATAGTACAATGCAAATTAATACGCAATTACAGCATGCATTTTTCTCAGATCTCACATAACTCACAACAATACCTTAACCACAACACTTTCACATCGCAGATTTAGTCCTTTGTTTCAGTCTATGCGTATCTATATTTGTCCAATAATGATTTCTTTAATCTATTTTTGAACCGAATTATATTATTGCTCTGTTTGATGTCATTATCCAGTCCATTCCATAAGGTTACCCCACAAACTGATATACACACGTTTTTAATAGCAGTTCGCACAAGAGGTTGTTTGAACATACAATATCCTCTTAGATGATATCCCCCATCTCTTTCATTAAACATTGCACTTATGTTACCTGGTAAATTATTTTCTTTGACTTTAAACATAAATTGAGCTGTTTTAAATGTAACAATATCCATAAATTTTAACAAGTGTGAATTAAAAAACAAAAGATTAGTGTGCTTGTAATACCCAGTATGATTTATTATCCTGATTGCTCTTTTTTGTAGTGTGCAAATATTTTGTAAATTGCTTTTGTAGGTATTTCCCCAAACTTCCACACAGTATAACATATATGGCAAAATAAGTGTGCAGTACATAGTATATAATGTATTTTTGTTCAATATGTATCTGGTTTTACTCAATATACCAATGATCCTGGCCATTCAATTATTTGATTATCAATTACCAGTCTAACATCTGTATTTATCTTACGGTTCCCAATTACCATAAATTTAGTTTTGTTTAAGTTGAGAGATAACTTATTTGAATCAAACCAAAATTTTAATTTATTCATTTCGATTGTTACCATTTCCATCATCTGGTGCAGATTATCCCCGCAACAAAAAACATTTGTGTCATCAAAAACCGTGAACAGTTTGGGGCCTAGAACTGACCCCTGTGGGACACCACAGGAAATACTGAGGCTTCCTGACCGATAATTACCCATTTGTACAAACTGACTATTTTCCATATAATTTTTTATGCCTCGACCGGTTGGGGGGGAGCGAGAGCAGAGGGAGGCAGCCTACACAGTATACACATAGAGGTACAGACAGTAAAGGTAATGTTGCTATAGACAACATTAAAAATGGTACAGATATTTATAGTAATGTTAATGATAATAATAATAACAGTAATAATAGCAATAGGACTAGTAACAGCAGTTGCAACTGTAGCAGAGGGCGTCGAGCAGGAACACAGGGGCAGCAGGAGACTCCCAACCACAGATCCAGACTCCACAGCTCCAGAGCCAGCAACACCCGCAGGAAGCGATAGGAGGAGGAAGCACACGACCACGGAAAGGGAAGAAGTCGAAGTTAGTAACATGCATTAATGGGATGAGGTTGCACTCAGAGAGAGAGAGAGAGGAGAGAGGAGCTCAGTGCATCATGGGAAATCCCCGGCAGTCTAGCCTATAGCAGCATAATTAAGGGATGGTTCAGGACTCACCTGAGCCAGCCCTAACTATAAGCTTTATCAAAAAGGAAAGTCTTAAGCCTACTCTTAAATGTAGAGACGGTGTCTGCCTCCCGAACCCAAACTGGAACCTGGTTCCACAGGAGAGGAGCCTGATAGTTGAACGCTCTGGCTCCCATTCTACTTTTGGAGACTCTAGGAACTACAAGCAACCCTGCATTCTGGGAGCGCAGTGCTCTGGTGGGGTAGTAAGGTACTATGAGCTCTTTAAGATAAGATGGTGCCTGACCATTAAGAGCTTTGTATGTGAGAAGAAGGATTTTAAATTCTATTCTGGATTTTACAGGAAGCCAATGCAGAGAAGCTAAGACAGGAGAGATATGATCTCTTTTACTGGTTCCTGTCAGAACACGTGCTGCAGCATTCTGGATCAGCTGAAGAGTCTTAATGGACTTTTTCCAAGAGCCTGATAATAAGGAATTGCAGTAATCCAGTCTAGAAGTAACAAATGCATGAACTAGTTTCTGCATCATTTTTAGACAGGACATTCCTGATTTTTGCAATATTACGTAGGTGAAAAAAGGCGGTCCTTGAAATTTGCTTAAAATCCTGAAGACACATTTGAAGCTTAGCTAACTGATGAGTTTAATCTGGCTTGATTGATAGATATAACTGAGTATCATCTGCATAACAATTAAAGTTTATGGAGTGTTTCCTGATAATATTGCCTAAAGGAAGCATATATAAAGTGAAGAGGATTGGTCCGAGCACAGATCCTTGTGGAACTCCATGACTAACTTTGGTATGCATGGAGGACTCATCGTTAACATGTACAAACTGAAATCGATCTGATAAATAGGACTTAAACCAGCTTAGAGCGGTTCCTTTAATGCCAATGAAATGTTCCAGTCTCTGTAATAGGATCTGATGGTCAATGGTATCAAATGCAGCACTAAGATCTAGTAAAACCAATACAGAGACAAGTCCTTTGTCTGATGCAGTTAGGAGGTCATTAGTAATTTTCACCAGTGCTGTCTCTGTGCTATGGTGAGCTCTAAATCCTGACTGAAAATCCTCAAATAAACTATTGCTATGTAGAAAGTCACACAGCTGTTTGGCGACTGCTTTCTCCAGGACCTTAGAGATAAATGGAAGGTTAGATATAGGTCTATAGTTGGCTAAAACGTCTGGATCCAGGTTGGGCTTTTTCAGAAGAGGTTTAATTACAGCTACTTTAAAGTACTGTGGCACGTAGCCTGTTGATAAAAACAGATTGATCACATCCAGCAGAGAAGTGCCAACCAAGGGCAAAACTTCTTTAAGCAGCCTAGTCGGGATGGGGTCTAAGAGGCAGGTAGATGGTTTAGATGAAGAAATTATTGAAGTTAGTTGATAAAGATTGAGGGAAGCAAAGCAGTCTAAACATATAACTGGTTTTACAGCTGTTTCTAAAGTTCCTGAGTATAGAGTTAAGTCGGTTGCCAGTTGAGGGCAGGTCTTGGTGGATTTTGTTTCTAATAGCTAGGATTTTATCATTAAAGAAGCTCATGAAGTCATAACTACTGAGAGCTATGGGAATACTTTGCTCAATAGAGCTGTGACTTTCTGTCAGCCTGGCTACAGTGCTGAAAAGAAACCTGGGGTTGTTCCTATTTTCCTCTATTAATGACGAGTAGTACGCTGCTTTGGCATTACGGAGGGCCTTCCTATAAGTTTTAAGACTATCTTGCCAAATTAAACGAGAATTTTCCAGTTTGGTGGAACGCCAATTCCTCTCTAGTTTCTGTGATATTTGCTTTAATTTGCGAGTTTCAGTATTATACCATGGAGCTAACCGTCTTTGTTTTAGTATTTTCTTTTTTAGAGGGGCTACAGAGTCGAGTGTTGTTCGCAGCGAGCCTGCAGCACTATCAACAAGATGATCGACTTGGGAGGGACAGAATTTCGCCTAAGAGTACTCTGTTAATTTGATACCTGATAGTGAATTTAGAGCTGATGGAATCGCATCCTTAAATTTAGCTATACCGCTATCAGACAGACATCTTGTATAGAAATTTTTGCCCAATGGAGGGTAGTTCAGCAATACAAGATCAAAAGTTATCAAACAGTGGTCAGATATAGAGGGATTCTGTGGGAACACTATTAAATGTTCAATTTCAATACCATATACCAGAACAAGGTCGAGGGTGTGATTAAAACAGTGAGTCGGTTCATGAACACTCTGAGAGAAGCTGTCATTCTCTACATCCACATGAATATTAAAATCCCCTACAATAATAACTTTGTCCGTTTTAAGAACTAAAGTTGACAAAAACTCTGCAAATTCAGATAAGAATTCAGAGTACGGCCCAGGTGCTCGGTACACTATAACAAATAGAATTGGTTGCAGTGATCCAGCTCATTAAATAACTAATTTCAAATGAGTTATAATTAAGTTTAGGTTTAGAGCTGATTACTAGGCTAGAGTCAAAGATAGCTGCAACTCCACCTCCTCGGCCTGTGCTTCGAGGAATGTGAGTATTCATTAGGGTTGATCCAGATACTGGGCTGAAATGAGTCGTATTGAATAAAAATCGTCATTGCAGCTGACTGTGCGCATACTCACTCTCTCTCTGTGCCGGAGATCATCTGAGATTTTTTTTAAAACTGTCAGCTGGCTCTAACCAGTTTTTGTGTCTGACACTTTCTTGCTGTATTTTAAAAAATAAAGGTAGTTGTGGTATAAATAAATTATTTAAAATATTACAAATTAAGCTACACACACAAACACCCCCCCTTCCCCTTCTGTCTCTCTCTTACTCACTCTCACACACACATATCTGGCCTGCACCATGAAGCGAGTTCAACAAACCCAGGATATGTTTTTGTTATCTGGCTTCACTAACCCTAACAATCCCGATCTAAACAAGCGGCACCATGAAGCTGGTTATCAACTCGGTAAATTAACCCAGGGTTTCCTGATCCAGCCGGGAGCGCGTTCACATAAAAGAGGCGGTTTTTAGCAGCAGATGACCAAACAGACATGAACAGGTCCACTGTCAGCAGATCGTCATATTTTACCATCAAGGATTAAACTGTAACACTACAGAAATACGACAGCAGCACGGCTGAAACTGACACATGCAGGGAGACAGAAAATCACAGACAGTGTGAATGTCTAAACGAACAGGCGTAGTCTATAATAATGTGTTGATAAAAAAATATCAGCCTTATTCTTTCAGCTCGGCTGTGTGTCGGCGTTTCACATTAAAAGACTCGGCCGTTCTCCCTCACTTTAAAAAAAAACTTGTCGCCACTTCAAAAATGAGATTAATTTATTTAACACATTCAAAGTGTCCAAACATTTTTCTAAATTAACTTCATAAAGCAGTGAAACGGAAAAATCCCTTCTTGCTATAAAATGAGCTCAAATAATGTTTGAAAGACTGAATCTGAACATTTAGGCTGCTGAAAACTCACCGTCCCACCTTTTGCAATGTGAACATGACTACAGTCTCTGTAGTCGCCTTAGAAAGCTATACTAACCTAAATAAACAGATTACGTTCATATTAAAATTTAGTATTTCAATACCAAACTGTTCATCATATTCAGCCTCACATAAGAAAAATAAAATCCATTTATTTAACAGCTGCGTCAGGCTGTGTGAAACGGACGAGGATGTAGGATCGCCATAGTCAAGAATTTCTCCACATCGCCGCTGCAAACATAAAGCAGCCTATTGGCTAAAACAGTCTGTGGGATTTCCTACAGATGGTGATGTCATTTTCCAGAGAGCTGATTGGTCAGTGTGCAGCGTTTTCACAGAGTTAATCTCTTTTCTGGAACATAACCTGCTCGGAGCAGGTTAACCGTTCATAAAAAAATTAAAAGTTAAAAAAAGAAAGTTATGTTGAGTATGAAAACTCTTGTTCATTACATTTTACTTCATAATTGCAACTGCATGTGTTGTATTCATTGTTGCAAAACTTGTTCTGTTTATAGTTATTGTGATCAAAACCATTGATCTGAATCTCAATGCTGATGCTGTCATGTTAATAGTTTTCTAATCAGCAATAAATGATTTCTGATCAACTCATATAAATTGTATGCTTAAAATAAATGGAGTTTTGTAAACTGAGGTTCAGGAACAGGACCACGCCTCCCTCACTCATCCTACCACCTGCGCTTCTTTCAATACCTCCAATCAACCACCCGTACTCCACTGATCCCATCCACCTGTGCTTCTCAATTCCAGCCACAAGCGCTTACGTATTGTGACAGATTGACTTACGGGTTTCTTTTTGGGGTGCCAGTCAGGTTTCTCTCCTGACACGTACGATATTTTATGCCCTTATACAGAATAATATTTGCATTACCATCAAATGCCACAAAGGATACATACATGTACTATTATGGACCCTCACGTTGAGTGAAACAGTGCACAGTAAGGAAAACCACAACTCAATTGTAAAATCCAACAAAGGCAATGTATTTTAACAAAAACGTATCACAAATCAAAAAACACAACTCAAATTTCCCCTCAGGGTTCAGTTCATTTCCATGCAGCCAGCAGTTCAGTTCAATTCAAAAAAACAGTTCAATTCAAAAGCAGTTCAGTTCAGAAAAATTATTAAATCTACAGAGCAAAAAACCCCCATCAAATAAGGATTGCTCTGTTCCTCAAAGCAACGTCAAGCAAACATGAAAAAGAGGAAGAACACACTGCTCAAAAATATAAGGTGGGGGGGGTTTGAAGCACTTACGACCTGCTTGACTGTTAATGAGTTTGGACCTGTTTGGTGGTGATGGACTTGGAATAATGGATCTGGATGGTTGGTTGTTTTGAGGTTATTGCTGAGTTGTGGATGAAGAATGCCGACGTTTGGATTATGGCTGTAGGTGAACGCGGGAGGGATTAACGGCCTCGTTATACTAGTTCAGCTAAGCTAAATAGGTCGCTCCAACGCTTCCTTCCTTCCCTCAGCTCTCCTCTGTCTTCAACTGGGCCTTTCTCCCAGACACACACCAAACATTTTACTACTTCCTTCTTTTTTCATCTGGGCATGGTAATCACAGAAGGTGTGACGTATGAATGGGCAGAGTTGCAACCTTAAAGGTACAGGTTGTCACAGTATATAAGCTGTCTAACCCGTTTCCTCTCCCGTTTCTCAGTTCTCACATCCCTCCCACCCAAACCCTGCTTGTTCACCTCTTTCAATGGGCAGCACTGCAGCCTCACAGCAGAAGGTTCTGAGTTAGACCTCGCTCAGCCCAGGCCTCTCTCCGCACAGTGAACCTCCTGTTAGTGAACATACCGTTAGAGCCCCGCCCACTTCCGGGCTAGGCCACGCCCAGTCCGAGTACAGATACAGATAATTCATATGGTTAACAGATACAGATAATGCTGTACTCGCTAATCCCTAGTATTAATATGACTAGGAGGGGTGGATTCATTAAGGCTCACATATTCTCCATCACCCAGCCAGGTTTCAGTAAGACAAAATAAATCAATGTCATAATCTGATATTAGTTCATTTACTAGTACACCTTTAGAAGAGGGAGATCTGATGTTTAAGAGTCCACATTTTACTCTCCTATTCGTTTGCACTATTGCTCCTGTGGTTTTAATTTTTATGAGGTTTTTATGCACAGCTCCTCTTCTGTTTACCTTTGATTTAAATAATTTCAATGGTCGGGGGACAGACACCGTCACTATAGGGTTTTCACTAAGTAACTCCTGGAACGGAGGAGCAGAGAAGTGTGTTAGACTGCGACTCTGCCTCCTGGTCTCAACTTAACGTTACCTTAAGTTTACTTAACGTTACAGCTCAAACGAACAATTAAATCAATTAACCCTTTTACATACCGTTAACGTGAGTTAGGAGCGGTCACCTCAGTATGTTACTTGTAATAAATGTAATAAACTAGCAGGGCTGTTGGCAGGGTTGTGTCAACTTGTGTGGGATTATTGTCTGGAACAGGACACGAGAGAGAGAAACACACTTTTTGTATTTGTCACAAGATTCTTGTTGAGGTTCTGATGCCTCCTCATCTGCTAATTAAACTTAATAATGTTGTTAGTCTTGGCTACTGGACATTTGACAGCTAATATAAAATTGTCTGTCTTAAAAGGACAACACAAAAACATTTAAAGACTGT
The DNA here is from genome assembly GCA_024633595.2 of Lepomis macrochirus. Lineage (NCBI taxonomy): Eukaryota > Metazoa > Chordata > Actinopteri > Centrarchiformes > Centrarchidae > Lepomis > Lepomis macrochirus. The sequence continues at coordinate 41,393,146 of JALXJV020000005.1, read as the reverse complement.
CTCCCTTGTTCCATTTTCTCCCAGAGTCACACTGTGGTTCAGATGTCCCACCTGGTGCCCAGAGGGCTGCAGAGACCTGGGAGTCCTCATTGTGCTGATGGGGTGGACAGATGTGGAAAGGCCTTCTCTCCTTCTGTTTACTTTGACTTTTAAATATTGTCCATATTTGTATCATAGATCCATTTAAAAACTATACAGTTTATGGTTCACTTGTAATAAATTATATATGTTAGGACCCCAGGTGCAGACTGTGCAAGGGTGCCCCTGAGACAGTACAGCACATAACAGCAGGGTGTAAGATGCAGGCAGGAAGTGCGTACATGGAACGCCATAACCAGGTAGCTGTCATAGTGTACAGGAACATCTGCCACGAGTATGGGCTGGAAGTCCCAAGGTCAAAATGGAAGACACCTCCTAAGGTAGTTGAGAATGACCGAGCTAAGATCCTGTGGGACTTCAAGATCCAGACTGACAAACTGGTGATGGCTAACCAACCAGACATCGTGTTGATCGACAAACAGCAGAAGAAGGCAGTAGTGATAGATGTGGCAATACCAAGCGACAGCAACATCAGGAAGAAGGAACACGAGAAGCTTGAGAAATACCAAGGGCTGAAAGAGGAGCTAGAAAAGATGTGGAAAGTAAGAGCAACAGTGGTGCCAGTGGTAATCGGAGCACTGGGGGCTGTGACCCCCAAACTGGGAGAGTGGCTACAGCAGATTCCAGGTAAAACATCAGAGGTCTCTGTCCAGAAGAGTGCAGTCCTAGGAACAGCTAAGATACTGCGCAGAACCCTCAAACTCCCAGGCCTCTGCTAGAGGACCCGAGCTTGAGGATGACACATACCACCCCGCAAGGAGTGAGAGGGAGATTTTTTAAATATATATTAGCACTCCCTGTCTTTACTTACTGAAAAGCTAATCATATACCACAGATAATACATGAAACATTAAAGCTGAACTCTTGCTAAAGAACATCAATCTAGTATAAGTTTAAAAAGTGAAAATACTCCCAAACGTGTTTCACGTGAAATGTTGAAAAGTAGTTATGCAGTGTACTTCTGTGTGTGCAGGAGTATTTTTACTTTCTACCTTATACTTTAAGATAAATAAGGAGCCATTTACCCAGTACCCATATACTGTATAACAGAGCCTGAAGTTTCTGAAGAGCGCCTTGTTTGCTGCTCTGATATAAGTCTAGTTTAAAACAGAATAATGTGGGCGCATCCAAACCATCCTGTGGGTAAGAGCTGAAACAAAGAATGATCTGCGCAGAGTAATTATGAATCCCACTAGGTGGTTTATTGTGACCTTGCAAACTCTGAGGTCTCAGAGCTGACCGAATGCTTATGTAGTAAACAGGTGAGTCTATAGAATGTAAACCACACAAAACGTTCTCAGAGGTCGCAAGAAATGACGCCTCCTACAGGGCTTCACAACTAGTCAGTGTACAGATAATTCTTTGTCTTTCACTACAGAGTAACTTCTCAGTCAATGTCACATTAGTCTCTTAAAGAAATGTCAAAATAAAACAGTATACAACACCAACCTTTAGTGTTTTACTTTTTATTAACATGTAAAATGTTAACTCATAAATAGCATCTTAATATTTTCATTTACAGCTGTTAACTAGAATATATTGATAAGTTTAGATCACACTAATTTATTTAATTAAAATATGAAACTGATAATGAAGACTCATTTTATTATGTATAATTAGTTTGATACTTTATAACAAAGTGTTCCTAATAAAAAAGCAATAGTTTAATAAATTAAACTCATGTCTTGCATTCATTTAAACAAATATTAAGAGGTTACAATCGTAAAAGTAGTTTTGTATGCACCCAGTGTCATAATTTCACGTTACTGTTCAGGTGTTGTGAGTAAAAAGAAAAGCAGGAGCTGAAGAGCTGGAAGCTGGAGCTGTTCTCTCCCAGCCCGTTCTCATCTCAGGGCGTCATATACCGACGATTTGAGAAAGAGTGACAAAGCGTAAGTATTTTACGCGAAAGGTACCCTTTAGCGTTTTATGGAGACGCACCCGGTGCGTATGAGACGCTCCGGAGCGTCCGGTTCGGACCGGAAGTGCTAGCTAGCTAGCGGTAGCTAGGTAGCTAAGATCGTGATAAAGGTGTTGACAGCCCCCCCGAAGCCCCTACCCTAACCACAACCATCCGAAATGTTAGTGCCTAAACCCAAGTCACTGAATGTATGCATGTCGACCGGCTAACCCTACAGCTGCACTATCGGCCTCCACGGCCGATGTGCTAACAAGTAGGGTTAGCCTCCCTATATTGCTTTAACGTAGGAAGCGGGGCGTTTCATACGGACGCTGAATGGTACCTTTAGCGTAAAATCCTTACGCTTTGTCACTCCGGATGAAAGCGTCAGATATGACGCATTGAGATGAGAATGTGTTGCTTGTCTCTCCTGAAGAGCTGGACACAGCTAATCACATCTGGAGGGCTCTGCAATCAGCTCCTCTGGCACCTGTAAAGACAACAATAGGTAGACAGTTAAGCAGCTTCTTCCAAAGAGCCATAAAGCTACTGAGCTCTGAGATGCCTCAGCATGAAAACCTCTCTGGCATGTGACTAGGGGTGGCAATGTGAAACACACTGTTTCTGTTGGTTCTTATTTTTTATCTTATTTTTTATTTCTTATTAAACTGTACAACCTTTTTTTGGCAAATTCTTATCCACCACATAAACTCAGAGGCGGCTCTCTCGCACCTAATTTCTCGCCCTAGTTACAGCCCAGCTACCTGTCGGCAGGCAGAACGGGCATTATATGCTGACAAAAAAGGTGGATTAAAATCTCTGCATGTACCTACAACAGCTCTTCAGTCGAATTATGCATCCAACTCTTAAGCTCATCCGAAACGTCGCTGATCAAACGCTACGAATGCTACATCTACTGAGTGTAATAACTTATTGATGACTCTAAATAGCCTTTAATATGTACTTTGAATCAATCATCCCCACCGATGAACCCCACAAACAATAGTATAATGTTATCGTAAACAGTAACGTTACACTCGGAGGTGCACGGCTCTCCTCGGGAGAGACAGCTAGCTCAAATAGTGGCATCGGTGCTCCTCGTGTGACAGTTTAAAGCAGAACTCAGCAGCCGCTGCCCCCTCGGCTCTCTGTCTTTAAACCCTTCGTGTTCATCGGGATCAGATGCAGCCACTTACAATAATATCTGGCCAGTATCTAACTGAACAGTGATTCCGTTACAGGACGTAGCTAAATCTCACATTGCCCGTTAGTAAAAGTTACCATTAGCATAACGTCAGCTAACTGAGAGCTGAGCCTTTACTTACGACTTCACATAGACGCCTTTTCTTCAAAGCATTATCACCCTAATGTCTAACACTAAGATTAATCTAATAATGTTACATTTTGGCTTCTCTCTTCTTGCTGACTTGTCTTTGACTCATAAAAAGCACACTAACTTACTTACTTACACTAACTTAGCAGCTTGGGGCTACTCGTATCTCTCCAATGAACTGCACAGCCTGCCATTATTCATCCGGTATCTGCATGTAAAAATGTCCAAAAGCCTCCGACAGGCTGAGCCTCAGAGCTCCGTGCAGCTGAGTGAGGCTAACAGACAGCGGACCAAGTGCTAACAGTGACAGAGGCTAGAGGCGCCTGTCAATCAAAGCGACCAAGCCCCTAATAATGCAGTACGTTAGGTGAGTTATAAAAAAATTCACCCCCCTCACAGTTGTCACGAAGGGCAAAATTAGCGATATGCACTAAAACCATTTTTTGAACCAGGCTGTAAACATGTTTTATTCTGCTGTAAAGTTGGGCATTTTAACATGGGGGTCAATGGAGATTGACTCCCTTCTGCAGCCAGCCTCAAGTGGCCCCTCGAGGAATTGCAGTTTCAGACACTAACGTATTTGCATCGGAAGTGAGAGCCGGAGGTTGCCGCTTGCTTGAAAAGCACATTTATCAATTCTTGAATCATTATAGCATGAGTAGACATGATCACATTGCATGCCAGAGGATGGAATGAATGAAAAAAAGAAACCTGCATTAGTACTTTAAGGTAACCAGAAATAAAAATTTCACAAAAGGTTAAATTTCAACCATCTTAAATCCACTGATCTATTTTACATACCTGGTATCTACTGCTTTCAGTATTGCCAACTGTTTGTGTGACTTTCCATTAATTAAACTTTAGAGACTGTCCATAAGACAAAGGAAATCAAAAAGGACATTGAGGCTATAAAGACGTGCCTGCCAAAGTCTGCTGAGGAACTGCAACAGTGGGTCACTGCTGTGAAACAGTTGACAGTAAGTATGTACTTGTTGCTGCCTCATGTCTATTGAAGAAAAGGCTCATCAATTTGAAAATGATTAAAAATGTACATTTTTCTTACTGGTTTTAAACACGTGGCCACTTAAGTGACACTGAGTTACCACACCAAACAATATGAAAAAGATTAGCATGATTGGTAACTTTTATTGTCTTTGAGTGTTTTTATAAGTAGACTTAAGTGATGTAGCTTTCTCCCTCGTCACTTATAAAACTTAAAAAATTAGCAAACGTTATCAGAGTCTTGGCAGAGATTTGTAGATGTCCTCTTTTGTTTTTACATGTATTTTTACGATATTCTTCTTAGTGAATCTATTCCCATATTATTTTGGAAGTTACTGTTTGTCTTTGCCTTACCATGTTGGTTTTACTTTTATTGTTGTCTGCCTTTACCTGAAATATGTATATGTGCTTTATAGAAACTGGATAATCTAGAATATATTTTTAATGGCAGAGAAAATGCATGATATCCATCAAATACTTCACAAATTGAGTGTGAGTCCTACCTGCTGATACGTCCAATGTAAAAACAATGATGGCTTCAATTCAGTTCAGTTTTATTTATATAGCGCCAAATCACAACAAGTTATCTCACAGCTCTTTTCATAAAAGAGCAGGTCTAGACCGTACTGTGATGTTATTTAGAGAAGCCCAACAAGTTTCCATCACTCCCTGCATTACTTGAACATCGGCCACATTTCACGTTATATATTCTGGTGTTATTCGCAGAGCTGTAGTATTGTACTTTGTATTGTACAAGTGCATTTTTAATGACTGTAATGTTACCTTTTGGGTGTCCATTAGCACAATAACCAACCTTATGCATCCTAACCTATAACCTGTTTTTGTGGTTGCTTTTGTTGCAGACCAAAGTAACAAGAGGAGAATAAAAAGCTGTGTAATGCCATATCCCAATACAATGATCTTCCCACCTCCACAGAAACTGTAGATTCAGTTCAAGACCTTCTGGCAACGGAAAGCCCTATCTGGCCTCGGGATACTCGTATGTAAATTTTGACATGAACCATTTTAGTTACTCTTCTTTCACACTTCATTTAACTCTTGAAAAATCAAAGGAAAGAGGCCCATGTGCTTTTCATTTGTTTCAGACCAGAGAAATGTGCAGACAACATTCAGTCTTGAGAAGTCTTTTCTTGTTGCTCACTCAAACCACTAGCATTAGACTTTACTCACAAATACATTAACATATTATATATTATACGTTATATTACACATTAACATGTAGTGTTTTAATTTTTTGGCTTATTTAATTGGTCATTTGTCTTCATAGATACTGACACTTCCTTAGGAATGAAGAAGGATGTTTTTGACAAGGTGATGCTGCTGGAGAGACTTGAGTAAGAAATGAAACAACATTGGACCCATTTTACAAGATCCTGCAGGGCCGTGGAAGACTAGGCTGGTGTACTATCAAAGGACCTGACCACACGGTGTGGAATTTGATGGTGTGTGTATATTAATGACACGCTTTAGAGATGATAATTCCATTGCCAAGTTGGTGTATTGTTGCACGCTTCCTAAATACTGCCTCAAACCTTTGCACAGGAATGTTTATCCCAGTGTTTTGAGGCTACCCTTCAGGACTTCCTGGTCGAGCTTACCACGGCCTGCACAGTGCTGTGTATTTCTGAATGGTGAGACTGTTGTTGTTGAAGAAGATGAAGACCCATGTGAGGATGTGTCCATAGATGCCTCTACAGATAATGAATTATAGATACTGTCTGAATCTGTTGTGTCCAAAGGTAAAATCCTTCGTTTCAGTGAGGAGCGTGCATGTACGCAGTTGCATATGTGTTTAGCTGGCCATTGAGAGAATTGGAAATTGGTTCAGGTTTATATGTGTTACCAATCAAAGTGAATGTCTTATGATTCTTATATTTATATATGGTTTTGTATGTCCTGTATGTCAAAGAATTGATTTCAAAATCCTCCTGTTAGTTTACAAAGCACTAAATGGTTTAGGGCCAAAATATATTTCTGATCTTCTGCTTCGTTATGAACCATCCAGACCTCTCAGGTTGTCTGGGATCAGGTCTGCTTTCTGTCCCCAGAGTCAAAACTAAACAAGGAGAAGCAGCGTTCAGTTATTATGCTCCGTATATCTGGAACAAACTCCCAGATAACTGCAGGTCTGCTGAAACTGTCAGTTCTTTCAAACTAAGACTGAAGACTTTTCTTTTTACCACTGCTTTTAATTAAATATTTAAGATTTCTTTTTATTGATAACTTACACTGCACTGTAACTTTTACTGTCCTGTTTTCTTTTTCTTTGTTCTTAGCTTTTTATTATATTTTATGTTGCTTTTAAACTTTTTTTTTTATATTTCCCTGTTGCCTTTGAATTGCCTTGTTGTTGAAATGTGCTATACAAATAAACTTGCCTTGCCTTGTATAACTTGGTGGTCTGAGTAGGCCTGCTGCATCTCATTTAGGAGATATGGATGAAATGTTTATGGAAGTGTCTCTATGATTGTCATTTCACTCTTTGCCCTTTAGCACGCTTTGTGCATCTGTTGACATCTGTCTTAATCACTTGGAGGAACCAGTTTGGATTGGTCTCCTGACTGAGGGAGGGGCCCACGTTGGCTGGGCCCCATGATTTACTCGCCCTCATGTCATCTCCTGATTTTTCATTTCCAATTATCAATTGTGATTTTACCATCATCATTACCATCACTATGTGACATTTTGCTTACACTTCGATTGTATCTTATACAAGGTTGTTCAACACATATTTACTACCGGACACAAAATAATACAACACACCTTTAGGATCACATGCATTATAAACAAGTCTTGAAACCCTGATATTGCATTCTCAGTGATGTCTTACTGAATGTTTTGATTACAGACTTACTAAATAACTGAAATGGGCTTTGATGGGGGGGAATAAAGCCCTAAAGCCATGGAGGCTAAACAAAAATGTTGACACTCCATCCATCCATCATCAACCACTTATCCTGCGTACAGGGTTGTGGGGGGGCTGGAGCCAATCCCAGAGCTGACATCGGTGAAAGGCAGGGTACACCCTGGACAGGTCGCCAGTCCATGTTGAAACAATATTAAAAAATAATTCACATAGGACTACTGCTCCTTATACATCAAAGCATTATATAACTTCGTCCAACGTTCAACATAACCCCAAAATGCTTTTATACACCTTTATTTATTCTTACCATAGATCATCTAAATACGGTGTAAGTATGACTTTACTAGATGTTTGATATATTAAGTTGATGTTTTCATGACACTGTTTAAAGCCATGCTTTACAAAGCAGAAGAACTACAAATATGATGCTAATTATTATCAAACTACATGTAGTGGCTAAAGGTTAGTTTTTCAAAGACATTACTGTATTTGCTATGAGAAGTTGTAGATACTGCATTGAGATTACACAGAGGTGGTTCAAAGGGATGAGAATCACATTTGTGTGTAAAGATGTTTAATGTCTGTTAAATAATAATATGTATTATTAATATATATTATTATTTATGTAGCCATTTGGTGATTCTATCCACATGGTTATAGTCCACAGCTGATGTCAACAGGTACTTACTACAGTTGGTCCCATGTATGTAGTCCCTTTTTGTTCCTGAGTGACAGGCCTTCCAACATGCACTGAGGTTCACCAAGGTTCAGAAGTCAGTATTTCAAAGCAGCAGCCATTTACAATCTTCAAACTGACATATCGTCGCTGTCCAATGAAAACCACGTACATCCAATTTAGATGATTGTCTTTTTTCTATATTTGGAACAAGCAAATTCTGTAATCGAATTGACCAATTAAAAAAGGTTTTATGACGTCATGTATTGAACAAGTATCTCCATTGGATGTGAAAAGTGTCCATCAAACAGCGTATCTCCCGCTGCAGGCTGGATGCCCCTCCCTCCCTTTGTTCGAAATCGCGTTTGTGGAAGTCAGAAGCAGAACGCACTCGTAAGTGTGGAAGAAAACATCGCCAAGGTAATGTATCACCAAATCATTTTGTTAAAATAAATTACTTTGTTATACTTTTAACATTCATTTAGTGGACTATTAATAAACGACATCAGTGACCACCTACCAGTTTTTACAGTTTACAACAGCAACTACACATCTAAAAAAGACAAATAGACGGGTTAGAACAGAAGAGTCTATGGTTTTTAAAGATGATCTGCTTTCACAAGACTGGGAAGTAATATATAAGGAAAAAGATATTGAACAAATATATTGTGAATTCCTAAGAATATTTCAATTATTATATGATAAAAATTGTCCGATAAAAAAAGATTACAGAAAACAAAAATATAGTGATAGACCGTGGATTTCAAAAGGATTAAAAAATGCCTATAAAAAGAAAAATACACTTTATAGAGAATTCATTAAACACCGAACAATAGAAGAGGAAAATAAATATAAGAAATATAAAAATAAGTTAATCAAGATTATGAGAATTAGTAAGAAGGAATACTATAATAAACTATTAGATAATAATAAAAATAATATGAAGGGTATATGGAAAATACTAAACAGTATTATAAGAAGGGACACGAGACAGTCTAATTATCCCCATTATTTTATTAGTAATGAAAAGAACATCAATAACATGGAGAACGTTGAAATTGAATAAATATTTTGCAAATGTTGGACCAGATTTAGCTGGAAAAATTCCTAAGTCACAGATAATCGATAACAGATATAATGATCTTATTGAAAGAAATCAAAGTTCAATGTTTCTTAAAGCTGTAGAATAAAGAAATAATAGACATTGTTAAAAAATGCAAAACTAAAACATCCACTGATTGTAACGAAATAGATATGATAGTAAAAAATGTAATCGAGGGGATATCAAAACCATTAACTCACATTTTTAATTTGTCGTTTCAAACTGATCAGTTTCCAACAAAAATGAAAAGAGCAAAAGTCAAACCTCTGTACAAAACTGGAGATAAACACCACTTCACAAATTACAGGCCTTCAATGACAGATTGGACAAATTCATAGATAAACACAAACTGCTCACTGACAGCCAGTATGGATTCAGAAATAGGTCAACATCATTAGCATTAATTGAACTCATTGAAGAAATTACAAATTCCAAAAAATGAAATTCCTTGGAGTGATTATAGACGACAAGATTTGCTGGAAATCTCACATTAAACATATCCAAACAAAACTTTCTGGAAGTAATTCAGTCCTGGCTAAAGCTAAGCACATTCTAGATTACAGATCACTCCACATTTTGTATTGTTCACTGGTGTTACCGTATTTAAATTACTGTGTAGAGGTTTGGGGTAACACATAAAAATTAATTGCAATTGTTATTTATAGATAGATAGAACACACCAACGCATTATTTTCACAGTCTAAAGCACTAAATCTATTTGATCTAGTTGAATTTCAAACAGCAGTAATTATGTTCAAGGCTAGGAAAAATTTATTGCCTGGCAATATACAGAAAAGGTTTTCGGAAAGAGAGGAGGGTTACGACTTAAGGGGAAAGTCAAATTTTAAGACTCCCAGTTTTCGAACTACTCGGAAAAGTTTCTGTTTATCTGTCAGTGGTGTTAAGTTGTGGAATAAACTAAATAATGAATTAAAGCAATGTCCAAGCATATTACATTTTAAAAAGATGTTCAAAGAAATGATATTCCAGAGGTACAGAGAAACACCGTGCTGATAATAACTTGAGTTTATATTGAATAATCTGTAGTATGTATAAATATTGTCATGTATGGGTAATACCGTATGTGTATAGAACTTTTGAATATATATTCTCATTGATTATAGATTTATTATCTATTTGGGCTTGTTGTTTGAGTTATTTACATAAATATGGTAGTAAGGGTATAAAGGGGTAGGGGTAAATAAGTTTTACTTCTTCCTACTCCTTTTTGCACATGTAAATAGAGTTCTTTTTTCTTTTCTTTATGTACCGGAAAGTATGGATTTTTACTTTGTTGTTCTTTTTTTATCACTATTCCTTGCTTCATTGATTATTTTTTAATTTTTTATTTACATGTTCAAAATAAAGATATCAAATCAACATGGTGTGTCTCCATATTTGTCACGGTCCAAGAGCCAGATCGTGACAAATGGAGGCTCGTCCATTTGGGTAAGTTGTAGGTTATTTAGTTTATTTTAGTTTGTTTGGATTGATTTATTATAAAGTTTGGTTGGCACGTGGTTGGTTGGATGATTAGTCACCGGTACGCGTGTGGTTAGGTCGTTTGGTTTTGGAGACGCACCACACTACAGGTGGATATTAGAGTTGAGCGTATCCGGTACGGATAAAGCATTTTTGCTGAGTACGAGTATTATAAAACGAGTCAATATCTGTGCTCGGATTGAATAAAAATCCTCACTGGGTAGCTGACTGTTTCTGCACACACACATACTCTCTGTCTCTCTCTCTCTGCTGGTCATTGGAGTTTTTTTTTTTTTAACTGTTAGCTGCTCTAACCAGTTTTTTTGACTTCACGCAGCACACTTTCTTGCTGTATTTTAAAAAAAAAATAAAGATAGTTGTGGTATAAATAAATAATTTAAAATAATAATACTAATAATAATAATAATAAAATTAAGCTACACACACACAAACACTCCCCCGTATGCATGTTCACATAAAAGAGGCGGTTTTTAGCAGCAGATGACCAAACAGACATGAACAGGTCCACTGTCAGCAGAGCGTCATATTTTACCATCAAGGATTAAACTGTAACACTACAGAAATACGACAGCAGCACGGCTGAAACTGACACATGCAGGGAGACAGAAAATCACAGACAGTGTGAATGTCTAAACGAACAGGCGTAGTCTATAATAATGCGTTGATAAAAAAATATCAGCCTTATTCTTTCAGCTCGGCTGTGTGTCGGCGTTTCACATTAAAAGACTCGGCCGTTCTCCCTCACTTTAAAAAAAAACTTGTCGCCACTTCAAAAATGAGATTAATTTATTTAACACATTCAAAGTGTCCAAACATTTTTCTAAATTAACTTCATAAAGCAGTGAAACGGAAAAATCCCTTCTTGCTATAAAATGAGCTCAAATAATGTTTGAAAGACTGAATCTGAACATTTAGGCTGCTGAAAACTCACCGTCCCACCTTTTGCAATGTGAACATGACTACAGTCTCTGTAGTCGCCTTAGAAAGCTATACTAACCTAAATAAACAGATTACGTTCATATTAAAATTTATTATTTCAATACCAAACTGTTCATCATATTCAGCCTCACATAAGAAAAATAAAATCCATTTATTTAACGGCTGCGTCAGGCTGTGTGAAACGGACTGGGAGCAAATAAAAAATCTTAAAGACATTTAAAGGCAGTAAGTAGGCTGATCCTGCTGTACTGTAAAAACCTGTAGGCGACATTAGCCTGAGGCTTTTAATCAGTCTCTGTAGGATCGCCATAGTCAAGAGTTTCTCCACATCACCGCTGCAAACAGAAAGCAGCCTATTGGCTAAAACAGTCTGTGGGATTTCCGACAGATGGTGATGTCATTTTCCAGAGAGCTGATTGGTCAGTAGGCGGCGTTTTCACAGAGTTAATCTCTTTTCTGGAACAGAACCTGCTCGGAGCAGGTTAAGCGTTCATAAAAAAATTAAAAGTTAAAAAAAGTTATGTTGAGTATGAAAACTCTTGTTCATTACATTTTACTTCATAATTGCAACTACATTTTTGCAAAACTTGTTCTGTATATAGTTTATCGTGATCATAACCATTGATCTGAAGCTCAATGCTGATGCTATCTTGTAAATAGTTTTCTAATCAGCAATAAATATAACAATTTCTGATCAACCCATATAAATTGCATGCTTAAAATAACATACAGTTAAAGCCCCGCCCATTACAAGACAACCAGACCCACTTCCTGGTTAAACCCCGCCCCTTACCGGGCTAGGCCCCGCCCAGTCCGAGTACGGATACGGATACAGATCATTCATATGGTTAACAGATACAGATAATGCTGTACTCGCTCATCCCTAATATGGCGGGATACTGTAAGCACATACCATTAAAGAAGGAAATGACGGCTACAGACTACATGGAAATGCAGTTTCTTACTCACGTGTACGTACGTGTAGTGTGTTGCGCACACTACACGTACCGTAATTATGATTATGCAATGCATACTAAATTGGTCGACACTTTCATGGGACTTGTTCTAATGTACAACCGCAGACTCTCCTTATCTAATAATACATTAAATAATGTAATGTATCTCGCATTTGAAAAATTTGAAAGAATTACAGGGTTCCTCTGTGCAAATACATGAGGTACAAGCGATCATTTGTTCCTCTCTCAATTAAGCTCATAAATGATCAGCGATGAAAGTGTGACCATGAATTATAAATGTATTGTACATCTGTGATTGCATGTCATGTAGGGACATGATATGAGATTACTTTTTTTGCACAGCTCGTTGAGTAGCCTAGGCTAAATGTTTTTTGTACTTTTGGTCTCTTATTTGTTTTAACCCTGTATATATTGCATATCCGTGATATCTGTGATTGAATATTATGTATGGACATTATATGATGTTACTTCTGCACAAGCAGATTTTAGGAAATGGTTATTTGCTATTTGCACAGCTCTTTGAGTAGCCTTAATGTTCTATGTATTTTTGTCTTTTTAACTGTTTTAACCCTATACCTGTGTTTTGTCTCTGTGTATTCGGTCTGTAGCAATCTCTTCATATCCAAAACTAATTTCTCCTCGGAGACAAATAAAGATACTTTGACTTTGACTTTGTTTGCGCATGGATTTGCTCATTCGTGATTTGTTTAATCTGTGTATGTATTCTATAACGGACTGGATGACTAGTTGGTGTTTGAGGGACGCCATAATATGATTTTCCAGCCAGTTCACTAACATTAGCCAGCTTTCACTAATATAACTCTGGTAATAGTTAATGTTGCCTTAACATTACTTCAGGCTGTGATTACAGCGAATGCCGACCGACCTATGTTTTTCCTGCACTAAAGCCATGACCCCTTGTACTTTGTAGCCATCATATTGTGACGAACCACAGAAACATGTTTAATTTATCTACCTAAATAGCAAGCGCTAACCCACTAGCCACCTAGCCACACAGCTACTTTGCTGACAGCTTATATGTACTGCAGGGCACGTAATTTAAGGTAGCTAGCTAAAGCCCCAGGCAATAGTTGCTTTCCCCGACCGGCATCAGGAGCACTCACACATTTTATCCTGCCTAGGAGAGTGATCTTAGACCTGGAACGAGCCATCTTTTATTTCTTGTAGGGCTCCAAGTGGGAAAGACTGAGACAAAGTGTGATGAAGAAGCCAAAGTTTTTAGTAAGCAGATACATGGCACTACACATCGCAACCGCCACAGCCCCATCCAGAAACCCCAAGACCGCAGCAATGACACGGTTCTGGATGGGTCATACCTCAAGAAACTTAAGATTTTACCCACAAATCTCAAAGTACCAGTGTCTTTTAACCTGCCACCAGCCATGCTTTTATCCAGTCATTTTTAAGGCATTTTAACCTTGAGCAAGAGGAGTTGCAGGTTCTAACTACTCACCGCTCTCTCATTTCTGTTGTGCAGGAGCGGGAACCAGTGAGTCCAGTGCACGGGCTTGCATTTGGCGAGCCCACAACAGTTTGGTGCAACGTGAACCAGCGGGCTCTTCCAAAAAGACTCCGGGACCTGTCATGGATGGTGGCTCATGAGATCCTCCCAGTCAGGTCCGTAATGCACTCCAGGGGCATGTCGGCGCACTCAACTTGCCCCCTACCAGGTTGTGGTGTTTTTCATAATTGACATCCCCAGCCTTTGAAAAATTTGGTCACATGGAACATTTGTTGCTGCCAAAGATAAGTATTTTATTAAATACTTATATAAGTATAAGTATTTTTGCCATCATAGGTCTACTGGTGCGGATATACTACATACATACTTGCTCCTGCCAGTAAATCAAAGGATTGTGTGTCCTTGGAACAAATCTGTCAAATGAGTAAGGTCACGTGACATTGACGTTTTGAACCACGCTTTGGAACAGCGTTTCAAAACGTCTGTGCTTCTGGATCTCGACACAGCGTTGACCCGTCAGTATCAAACATATCATCCCTAGCCAGTGGTGCATTCCTAAAAAGTATGCCCAATTTCTCTACATTTCCCACAAATAATCTGCTGACACGCCAGGTGCCCATTCTCACCACACTTGCGGCAGAGTTTGGGCTGGCCCCGGTAGTGAACGTAGCCCCTGTTGTTTCCCTGTCATCAATGGCAGATGTTTCTGGCCCTGGAAGCCTTGAGGGTCCAGCTATTGTTGGATGGGGACCCTCCAAGCACAATTCCAAATACCATCCTCAACTCTCACTTTGGCAGCCTGTCCTTTAACAGTGCAAAGTCTGCCCAGCTACAAACAAATGTCATCTGCATCCACAGTTTAATTGAAGTTAAATTAAAATCACCCCCCACAATCACCTGCCTATTGGTGCCAAGGTGCGGTTCCATTAACTCAAACAACTCCTGTCTTTCCGCTGAAAGATGTGGCCCATACACCACAATAACCCTCAGCTTGACTGTCCCCCATATGATGTCAGCACCCATCATTCTCCCCTGGACAATAACAAAAACACCCTCCACCCTAATCTCTTTAGCACCAAACAATATCCCGACCCCCGTGGAGGAAACCCCCCCTACACTCCAAACTGAATCCCCATTAGTCCATTCTCTCGAGAATCTCCCAATGTCCCCCTCATTTTTTAATTGAACCTCCTGCAAAAAACAAATGGCAACATGTAAAGAACCCACAAAATCAAAAACCACTTGTCTCTTAACAGGGTCCCTCATTCCTCTCACATTTAATGAAAGTACAGTAATAGATGCCATTATAAGCTGGTGAAAACCAAACCGACCAATGACAAAACAAATACTTCCTCTCTACTATGAGTAGAAATCCTCATCGTCCATCTGCCCAGGAAAACTGCACTGGATTCAGCAGGCTTACTGGCCCGTTGGGTTCATCATGAGTGTCGTTGCCGGAAGGGGATGATAACATGAGGCCTGGGGAAAGGTCGAGAACCAGCCCCAAGTCCGTTTGGAGGAGGTCACCGTCTCGCCCTAAGGCCAGTCCTGCCCCGCCCTCACCCACCACCTGTCCAGTCGCTCTCCCTCCGTGCTCCTTGGCCCCTCCCCCCTCTGCCGTCTCATCACTCCCACCTGGTGAACTTGCTCCTTCCCCCCTGCCCACATCAACCCCCTCCTCCTTTGAAGGTCCCTCCACCCTGGTTCCCTCCGCCCGTACATTTTTATTAATTCCCCCACCCTCCCTCCCCCTCTCCACTTTTCAGTGATAACCCAACAAACACCTGTGAGCCTCTCCGTGCCCCCTGCTTCTCCCCTGAGACAAAAAGTATTTTCATGCAAATTGACCTCACTGCCTAGGAGGAGTCTGAATTTGTAGGTTTTGCCCAATTTGTGAGAAAGAATTATAGGCAAAAGTAGTTGTGGTCTATATCAGAGAACACATGGATATAAGGATTTTGAACATGCAACGTACTATGTGGTAGTTACTGGCAAAAACCCCTTGAGTAAAGCAAAGTATGCAATTTGTTGTGTCCGAGGTGTCTGCAGCAGTCCATACCAGCGCTGTGAATTTCACTTACATAATGTTGGCACTTTGGCTGTAGTTTGACTTTTATTGACTGAAGAATAAAGAAATATGCATATATATATATATATATATATATATATATATATATATATATATATATATATATATATATACACACATAAATATGACCAGTTTTGAAACAGCTCCCGCACCAAATTATGGGTCACATCTCTAAATGATAATTCAACTTCTTCAAATTGTAACCAGTGCACACTTTTCGGGGCAATCACATCTTTATATTTTTTGCAAGTGCACTGATGCAAATCTGTGAATCTCAGCAACATTTCACATTTGTGAGAGTGAGAACATGTTGGGTGTGGAGAGCAGTGAGCAATGTTTGCCAAGGCGTGTCTTCCTTTGTTGTGGCCACTTTGTGATAGTTTGGCTTTTCATCATTAGTTTGTTCTTTTACAGGGGTGCCAGTCTCCTGAATCAGTGAGTCCAAGTAAGAGTGGGTGTTTACGGGGCGGTGCAACCTAGTAGTTGCAGGTTGTCACAACTTGAGCAAAGTCATAATACAGGACAGACATCAAATGTTCTTTGAAGTATGTTTTTACAAAAGCATTGTGAGACCTTAGGAAAATGAAAGTGTTAATATTGACTCACTACTCATTAACAGTATATCACACAGAGACGAAACCAGCAGACTGTTAAATTTATTGATCAAGTACAACCTCTTTATTTTATGTTTCTGAAAAACAAAAACAAGCAAAATCTTTCATGGTTGAGTGATGCAATCTAAAACACATCAGCTGTTAAGGCTAGTGGTTACCAAAACTGAGTAATCCTTTTACATTTTACATGCAGTCTGTCGAATAATGCTGTTTGTACCATCACTGCTGTTTCCATCAGTTCATAACACTTTAATACTCCATTGTAGAGGCCAAAGTCTGAAAGGTCATGACAAACTACAACATCAAATAGAGTACAGATTTGTTGAAATACAAAACACAAAGAAGTATCAATAGAAAATTTAAGTGAATTGTTAAATGAACTACAATACACTCAATGAATTCCTATGCTATTGTATAGTGTTTCGTGTCGTCACTTAAGTACTAAATACGTTTGTAAAAAACAACGAGTAGACTCACGACCTGCCGGTGGGCAGACACTGTCCTGCTGGTAGACACTGGTGGTGATGGAGGCTCCTGAGCTGAAGATGCACGGTTTCTGAGGCTGCTTGGTATTAAGGACTCCTACTTCAGCATTAACATACCAGCAAACCAGAAGAACTGAGAGCCATGAAAAATTATTCCCACATGTAGTTGGTAATTAACTGTCAGGACACCAAACAAAGTCAATTGAATTGAGTCAACATCAAACACACCAACATACACAGCAAAGTCTAAAAAGGAACTAGAGTTTATGTTGGGGCTTCAGCTCACTGATCTGACAGGACTATTCAGAAAGGTTTACTTTCACCCTGAGAGCAACCAGCTGAGATGTGTGACAGAGGTCGCCAAAGGACTCCCAGAAAGCTCAGAGTGTGGGGTTGTGTCATGAAAGATGTCGGGGTAGCCATGCTAAACCTTGGACAACCGATTTAAAAACTGGGGAATTAGTGAAAAAGAGATGAGTAAATGTTTTGTATCGCCGTACAATGCATGACAGTAAGAAAAGACATTATCATTATTATTATTATTATTATTATTACTGAAGAGTAAGAACAGTACATCTGATTTCATAGTCAGAAAACATCACCCACAGAAAAACGAATCTCTTCTTAAAAACGTGTACCATTCTTCAGTGTCCACCATCAAATAATTAAAACATTTCAGTGTCTCTTATTGTGAAACTTTCCTTTCATTCTTGTTTCTGTGTGTTATTTACATTTCAAGTGCATTTGTGTTGAATACTTTGGTCACCTAAGAACAACAGGTGGATAAAATGTCACTTTGAGCACTTTCATTAAATAAATATAAAGATTGAAGTTAACAGTCCAATACTTTGGGAAATGCTCCAACACAAAGAGATCAGGACATGTTTAGCCTAGCTTAACACAAACACTGCTAGCCTCATTCCTTCAGAAGAAGAGTCTGTCTTATTTCCATGTGATTACGTACATGGTGTATGTTGGTAACTGAACAGGTGTACAAAAGGACATTTAAAAAGGAGACACTGTGGTTTGAGCAGCAACTAGAGTTGGAGCTACGTGTTGACCAACCGCGTAGTGCACCAGCTGAATGCATCTTCTGTAAAGTCCTGAACTCATGGTGGGGTTCATGGTTTGAACTGTGTTCATGATCAGTCTGCCAGAATCTCTTCATAGAAAGTAGATTTGCTTTTGATCTATGTGCTAAGCTAGGCTAATATAGCCCTGAAGGAAAATACAGGAACCATCTGCTGTTCTGATTTTGTAAAAACTCAAACCATGAGGATTAATCTAAAGGATGTATTTATTCTTTACTATTACTGTATTCTTCAGTGTTACTGTACGATGTGGTAGAGTGTGACGTTATAAAGGACCAGTACCTTTAGTGTTAATGTACGATGTGGTAGAGTGCGACGTTATAAAGGACCGGTACCTTTAGTGTTAATGTACGATGTGGTAGAGTGTGACGTTATAAAGGACCGGTACCTTTAGTCTGACTGTATGATGTGGTAGAGTGCGACGTTATAAAGGACCGGTACCTTTAGTGTTAATGTACGATGTGGTAGAGTGCGACGTTATAAAGGACCGGTACCTTTAGTCTGACTGTATGATGTGGTAGAGTGCGACGTTATAAAGGACCGGTACCTTTAGTCTGAGTGTATGATGTGGTAGAGTGTGACGTTATAAAGGACCGGTACTTTTAGTCTTACTGTACGATGTGGTAGAGTGCGACGTTATAAAGGACCGGTACCTTTAGTCTGAATGTACGATGTGGTAGAGTGCGACGTTATAAAGGACCGGTACCTTTAGTCTGACTGTACGATGTGGTAGAGTGCGACGTTATAAAGGACCGGTACCTTTAGTCTGAATGTACGATGTGGTAGAGTGCGACGTTATAAAGGACTGGTACCTTTAGTCTGAATGTACGATGTGGTAGAGTGCGACGTTATAAAGGACCGGTACTTTTAGTCTGACTGTACGATGTGGTAGAGTGCGACGTTATAAAGGACCGGTACCTTTAGTGTTAATGTACGATGTGGTAGAGTGTGACGTTATAAAGGACCGGTACCTTTAGTCTGAATGTACGATGTGGTAGAGTGCGACGTTATAAAGGACCGGTACTTTTAGTCTGACTGTACGATGTGGTAGAGTGCGACGTTATAAAGGACCGGTACTTTTAGTCTGACTGTACGATGTGGTAGAGTGCGACGTTATAAAGGACCGGTACCTTTAGTGTTAATGTACGATGTGGTAG
Organism: Lepomis macrochirus; assembly: GCA_024633595.2. Classification (NCBI taxonomy): domain Eukaryota; kingdom Metazoa; phylum Chordata; class Actinopteri; order Centrarchiformes; family Centrarchidae; genus Lepomis; species Lepomis macrochirus. The sequence continues at coordinate 41,373,809 of JALXJV020000005.1, read as the reverse complement.
AGTGCGACGTTATAAAGGACCGGTACCTTTAGTGTTAATGTACGATGTGGTAGAGTGCGACGTTATAAAGGACCGGTACCTTTAGTGTTAATGTACGATGTGGTAGAGTGCGACGTTATAAAGGACCGGTACCTTTAGTGTTAATGTACGATGTGGTAGAGTGCGACGTTATAAAGGACCGGTACTTTTAGTCTTACTGTACGATGTGGTAGAGTGCGACGTTATAAAGGACCGGTACCTTTAGTCTGAATGTACGATGTGGTAGAGTGCGACGTTATAAAGGACCGGTACCTTTAGTCTGAATGTACGATGTGGTAGAGTGCGACGTTATAAAGGACCGGTACCTTTAGTCTGAATGTACGATGTGGTAGAGTGCGACGTTATAAAGGACCGGTACCTTTAGTCTGAATGTACGATGTGGTAGAGTGCGACGTTATAAAGGACCGGTACCTTTAGTCTGAATGTACGATGTGGTAGAGTGCGACGTTATAAAGGACCGGTACCTTTAGTGTTAATGTACGATGTGGTAGAGTGCGACGTTATAAAGGACCGGTACCTTTAGTGTTAATGTACGATGTGGTAGAGTGCGACGTTATAAAGGACCGGTACCTTTAGTCTGACTGTATGATGTGGTAGAGTGCGACGTTATAAAGGACCGGTACTTTTAGTCTGACTGTACGATGTGGTAGAGTGCGACGTTATAAAGGACCGGTACCTTTAGTGTTAATGTACGATGTGGTAGAGTGCGACGTTATAAAGGACCGGTACCTTTAGTCTGACTGTATGATGTGGTAGAGTGCGACGTTATAAAGGACCGGTACCTTTAGTGTTAATGTACGATGTGGTAGAGTGCGACGTTATAAAGGACCGGTACCTTTAGTCTGAATGTATGATGTGGTAGAGTGTGTCATGGGTTGGCTCCGCTCTCTCCTCCCTTCCCTGTGTTTTCAGTTTCCCCTTCCCTCCTGTCTCTGTCAGTCATGTCTGTTTAGCTCTGTTTGTGTATGTGTGTGGGCGTGTCCTGGATCTTCTCCACCTGCAGCTCTCCGCACCTGTGGCTCATCTCTAATCAACCTCAGCAGTCTTAAGCCCCAGGCCTGCCTCTGCTCTTCGCCAGTTCGTAAGTTTACCTTCAGTGGTACATTGCACCGGCCTGCTCAACTATATTGTGGGTACTTTTCGTGATTGAAGCTTAACGTCTTGTTTTTTCTGCCACAGTTTCTTCCGAGTGCGGAGTTGCTGCCTGCCTGTCCGACCTCTAGTCACCAGCCAGTTATCCTCAGTCCGCCAGCCTGCCTGTCTGCCCCAAACACTCTCCGGAACTTCCGATCGGATCTCCTCCATATCTGGAAACCTCCAAGCCTCTGGAATCTCAGTACTCCCCTGAACTCAAAATAAAACCAGACCTTTGTATTACTACTCATCCTGTGTCTGATTCTGAATCCCTTCTGTGAAACCTAACAGAGTGTGACGTTATAAAGGACCGGTACTTTTAGTCTTACTGTATGATGTGGTAGAGTGCGACGTTATAAAGGACCGGTACCTTTAGTCTGAATGTATGATGTGGTAGAGTGCGACGTTATAAAGGACCGGTACTTTTAGTCTTACTGTACGATGTGGTAGAGTGCGACGTTATAAAGGACCGGTACCTTTAGTCTGAATGTACGATGTGGTAGAGTGTGACGTTATAATGGACCGGTACTTTTAGTCTTACTGTACGATGTGGTAGAGTGCGACGTTATAAAGGAGCGGTACTTTTAGTCTTACTGTATGATGTGGTAGAGTGTGACGTTATAAAGGACCGGTACCTTTAGTCTGAATGTACGATGTGGTAGAGTGCGACGTTATAAAGGACCGGTACCTTTAGTCTGAATGTACGATGTGGTAGAGTGCGACGTTATAAAGGACCGGTACCTTTAGTCTGAATGTACGATGTGGTAGAGTGCGACGTTATAATGGACCGGTACTTTTAGTCTTACTGTATGATGTGGTAGAGTGTGACGTTATAAAGGACCGGAACCTTTAGTCTTACTGTATGATGTGGTAGAGTGTGACGTTATAAAGGACTTGGTGGCCGTTGTTCCAGGCGTACAGAGCTCTGTCTCTGGGATTATAGTCGAGCATAGACAGGTGGCTGTATTTATTAGTCAGAGGAATATCGATATACTCATAGGTCGATGAATTGGTGGAGTATGCGTAGTACACTTTGGTCCCTCCAGAGTATCCATTAGTAACGTACAGTGTTCCACAGATCATGAAGGCCTCACCGGCACTGCGTTTTGGGTGGTTGGTGGTCCAGCTGCGGATGATCTGCAGAGTATTTGGGTTTAACTGGCTGAGAACGATGTTTCCAGCGTTCTGATTAGTGGCGTAGACAGCCCAGAGACCCCCCTCATCAACCATGAGGTCGATGTCCGAGTGCCCCCCCCAGGAGTAATGGTACATGTTGTTGTAGCCAGCGAAGTCGAGCTGTTTTGAGCGGCTGATGAGCGACGTGCTGAAGTCGAACTTGATGATGGTGTGACTCTGAAATTTGTTGAAGTAAATGGATCCATTAAAAACTACCTGACCAGTGCCGGACCAGGGGTGAGGCAGGCGGTGAGAGGTGAAGTTATCCGTTGTCATGAAGTCATACATTGACTGATACTCTCTAACAAAGCGGTTATTATGGTAACCATCCATGTACCACACCTGTAAGGGAAGATTCCCAAAATAATGTGAAAAAAAGATGTAAATATGTAATGATTTCAGATCTGATATAACGATGGTCCATAAAATATACAAGTAATGTTACATGTTTTAATTTGATCGTCATGTTAAACACTGTAGTACTAAGGTAGCAGCTGGAGAAAAGCTTCACTGTTAGCAGCTAAAAGCAGCGCTAACTATCTTCTGATGTTCTCAAGTTCAACGCGTTTTTATTTTTGGCCTTCCGGTTCATGTCTTCCTGTTCCTTCAGTCCTGTGTCAGTTCTGAGTAAATGTTGACTACAGGTTTTACTGTGGTTGAATAACCACATGACTATAATGTTAAAATATTTCCCCAGTACTTCAGTGTGTCTCTGTTGGGTCCAAACTTCAAACTCGTCTTTTTGCCTTAACGTTCAGTTACTGCTTATTCTTCATTAGCATGAACTTGTTGAATTTCACTATTATTTATATAGAGCCAATATAGAGGCACAACAGAGGTTATCTCAGGGTAGTTTTAATATAGAGCACTTTTAAAGATATACTCCATTTTAATCTTGTAAAGCTGCAGGGCTGCCCCTCTCTCTCTCTCTCCCTTGCATGCCATTCACCGGTCTTGTGTAAAGTTTATGATGAATGGCTCAGCAGCTGCACTTTGTGGGCTTTCTAACATTGAATCTGAATCCAGGGTGTTGTATGCTGTGCGTTGTGCTGTATAAATACGAATGTCTTGACTCGTCTCCACGCTGAAATAAACTGATATATTCTTGTGTTGAATGTTGTTGCTGAGACTCACTCTGTTGTCTCCGGCAGGAGCGACTGGGTCAGTCATCCACGATCCAAACCTCGACCCTGACGTCTTGATGGTGATTGGCTCAGAGATTCCTGTCAGCTTCCCACAGGCTAAAACACAATGAGAACAGCAGGAAAGGCTGGAACGCTCGACAGAGAGACAAAGACGAACTGGAAACAGCCTGGAAACTGTTTTCTGAGGGACTGCTGTCTACTGAACAAACAGGCCCTATATGAACTCTGTTGAAGGTGAGAGTCTTCACGCGGGACCCTGTCTGGTTTGTTGTGTTTCGTCTGCACTTGCCCAGTATGACTCATGTTTTCCCCCAAGTTGTAGTTTGTTTGTTTATTCCCCTGTTTACTCACCCAGCCTCTGCATACAGGACCTCAACCGGTCCTCCAGGCTCATCACTCGGCTGTGGAGCTCCTGGTAGTCCAGACCTCCCAGCTGTTCCTGCAGCGATCCCAGCAGCTCCGTTACATTCGCTGCCTCCTCCTTGAACTGTCGGACCAGCAGAGCATCCGCCTTGTAGGTCTCCAGGACTGGGATCAGAGGACGCAACTCCTCCATCTTTGCTTTGATGGACTGACAGACAGCAGAGATCAGTTCCTGTCTAGGTCAAACATTACCAGATGTCCTCTCAACAGTCCACCTTCACATGGTGGTCTGAGCTTCAGATGTTAATTCTAGAGGTTTTGTTGTTTACAGTTCATAGATTAATGACTAATGTTTGCATAATAGACTTTGTAACAGTGCTCGGATCAGTTTTGTCAGTTTTGTAAATCATGAGCATTAATGAACCACACTGAGAGCTGCCACCGTTTCTACACAGGACGATTAGCATTAGCAGCATGATAGCATAGCTGCAGCTTCAGCCCTCCATCTGTGTCTTCACAGGATGTGTTCAGGTCCAGTTTTGAGTGTAGGTCAGCAGGACTCAGAGCATATCACACTGTCGCTTAAGTTACATACATACATACAAAAGCAAAGAAAATAGACTTGAAGCGTAAAAGCAAATAATGTATGTAGACAGCTGTGTTTAGAAGCGTGTCTTTCTGTGTGGACACCTCAAAAATATTTGTTTCCTGTGTCCACACAGTCGTCTGTCTCAGCTATGAAAGGTAGTGCTTCATAGTTTACAGGGAGCTGTTGATTGGCAGTTTAAGCCACAGAGGCATGGCGTGGGAGGTACCTTATACTGTCTGGCGATGTTGCTCTCATGTCCGTCTTCCACCTGTTGGAATTTATTTTCCAGACCCTTCAGTTGAATTTCCATTTTCTCTACAAACTGCAGATCTCTCTGAGTCCGCTGGTCCAGAACCTCAATGGACTGACTCATATTCTGAACCTGAATGAAACAAACACACAATGCGTAATACACTGTGTACATATATATAATATATTACTGCTACTACTACCACTGTACTACAAATGTACCTTTATAAGAAACATCATACTTAAATGGGCTGTATGTAGTTTTTCTACTGAAATGAATCCTTTTTTTATTGCCTGTGTGTGAAGGGGTTGTAATCTGACATTAAAATGATAAACTTGCCGGGTTTGTTCATTAACTCTGAAGGCAGGTGTTCCTATTCCTATTCGAAGACTCCGGGTCGGATTTTCCGCGAAATCCAGTGACAGACACCTGCATGCGAGCTCCCGAGCCTCTAACGTTATCACTGACTTTTAGCACTCAGCAGCGGCGACACTGCAACTTACGACATGGAGTCTGCTAACACTAAGAAAGACCTGCTCCCAGCACAACACAGACTCCAACACAAACTCAACTTGTCAAAGCCTGCAAGAAATATTGTAACGGTAAAAATCTAATGTGATTTGTTTACTATCCTATAGTGACGCAGCCACGAGCAGCTAGCTAACGCTACATTAGCTCGGACCCGCCGCTGTTTGCTTCGTTCAATTTAGATTTATTGCCTTTTACTGATGGTTCACAGCTTCTCCACCTCTCAGTCTGTAACTAACATGACCCACATAATATACAGCCCAGAGGAAGAAGAGCCATCCACTAACACTAGTTACAGTAAAGTTACTTACTGCGGTCTGACTGTTAGAAAGTGTGACACAATCTTATAATATTCAGTCCAGCTCTCTACCCGTTTCATTATCATCCAGTACATGTAGCTGTGCTGACACTGCTGAGCCTCCGGTGACAGATTCAGATAGTAAAGATAGTTACTGAAAGCAGCAGGCGAGCTAACGATGTAGCACGTCGGCTAAATGCAGTAAATGTACCGTGATCATGTAACGAGCCTGAATTAGTTCAACCTGCTGATAAAACTATTACTGTAACGTTGCAGTGGGAGTTTCCCTGAGTTCCCAGCTCTGTCTGTCTGTAGCCGCTGTCACTCTGCCTTTTTTCGGGAGCAGCCGATATGCCGCTGTCTCGCTGCGCTGAATGAAGTAACGTTACGGCGCCGGTGTTGATCCGCCTCTGAGACGGGAACGCTGAAGTAACAGAGCCTGAACACGTCTGAGTGAAAAGCCACAGCCTGCATGCTGCTGTTCCTGCGTTTATTGCAGGATTTCTGTGTGAAAGCGGTTGTGTTTCGGATTCTGCTCGCTCATGAGTTCAAGCGAGCACGCGTACGAGCACACGCTTGGTTGCAATCTTAAAACGGCACCGCTAGTGGCCGCTGGACAGTACATAATGCCCCTTTAATCTGATAATGCCAGAATCAGTTGTACAGTTAGTAGGGATGAGCGAGTACAGCATTATCTGTATCTGTTAACCATATGAATTATCTGTATCCGTATCCGTACTCAGATTGGGCGGGGCCTAGTCCGGAAGTGGGTCAGGGTTTAACCCAGAAGTGGGTCGGGTTGTCTTGAAATGGGCGGGGCTTTATCGGTATGTTATTTTAAGCATGCAATTTATATGGGTTAATCAGAAATTGTTATATATATTGCTGATTAGAAAACTATTTACATGACAGCATCAGCATTGAGCTTCAGATCAGTGGTTTTGATCACGAAAACAAACTATATACAGAACAAGTTTTGCAACAATGAATACAACACATGCGGTTGCAATTATGAAGTAAAATGTAATGAACAAGAGTTTTCATACTCAACATTACTTTCTTTTTTTAACTTTTAATTTTTTTATGAACGGTTAACCTGCTCCGAGCAGGTTCTGTTCCAGAAAAGAGATTATCTCTGTGAAAACGCTGCATAGGGGAGAGCCGGGACGAATGAAACGCGGGACGAATGAAACACAGCGATTTTCTCAGAGCCCATACAAGTCTGAAATGCCAAACTACCTCAGCACATAGAGAACACAGTAATTAACAGAACAGGGAAAAATCAGGTGGATCCGTTACGCTTTCACGGAGTTATATGTAGGGCTGGACTAGAATATTTGAATATTCATTCGGTGGGTTGGTATTTGATTTGAAAATGTGACATTCGGATATTCGGGGGTTTTTTTGTTTTTTTTTGCACACCTTGCATATAATGTTTTACACTATAAAATCTGTTGAAATATAATACTTAACATATAACTTTGTTATAGTTACTTAATAAATATATATTACAACGACACTGTACTCCCGTGTGAAGTCGTTTGGATGAACGGTTTCTGGAAATAATCAAAATGCAAACGGACAGGCAGCCTAAAGAGATTGTGCAGCTTCGAAAATTTAAATATAAATTACAAATTGATTTTTCCGAAGCTTCGAATATTCGATGTTCATTACTACCAAAGCTTCGAAGCTCAAAAAATGGTATTCGGACCAGCCCTAGTTATATGAAAGAAGCTGGTTTTTAACCGCGTAAATTCACTCAAGCGATCTTTTTTATGAATATCGGATCACTGAAAATAAAATATTGAGGAGCTATGCAATAATGCCAGGATCTGTTACTAGTTCCAGGAAGCGATCATCATGGCGTCACTCTGACACTATCAGCTCTCTGGTTTATGGGAAAGGCTTTTCCCCAGGAAAAGGTTGAGGTGGCGGTCTCTGTGTGTATGTTAAGGATAAGTGATGCCATCAGTCCACAGCAGAGATGGGGACTCGAATTAGAGACTCTGACTCGAGTCTGACTTAAGTCGCACACACAGAGACTTGAGACTCGACTTGAGTCCTCAAAAGACTTAAGACTTGACTCAGACTCGAGGTGCGGGACTCGTGAACAATGTTTATTTTTTAGGAAACGTCTGATGAGCTTGCTGTTATTCCCACCCAGCGTTACCTATAACCTGCCTACGTAACACGTAGCATCAGCTGCGCACGGCCACACAACATCTGCAGCTGCTGAGCCGTTCCTCATAAACTTTTGGCTTTAAAACTTCGTACAAGATCCAAACAAAGACGCGCCGAACGCAAACAGGTTAGTAACCTGAGGTTAGCGAACATAATTAGCTCAGCATTGGCTATCTAACGTTAGCTTGCTTCTTGCTTCAGCTACGACTTACGAGAGGTTTACTCCGACTGTTGTTTGTTAAGAAAAAATGAATGAGCGTTTGTTTATGTGCTAAATTGGTGGTCGATCATTTATGTCCCGCTGGCTGCCATCACCTTAATTATTACCGTTGGCTGGAAAGAGGTTACAGGTTTATTGTTGATCATGTAACGTTACAGTTTTATTTAGTTATAACGTTACACTGGTTTGAGAGTCTGGGGAGTGTTTTGACTTACAGACTTTCCTTATAGCTCTGCAGTTTTATAAGCAGCCTGGATTGAACGCAGCAGGTGACACAACATTCGTAATAACCACGACAGATTTGAGACCTGACTTGGACTCTAGCTCAAAGACGTGTGAGCATCTCTGGTCCACAGTAAGAGCACAGGTCTGTAATCATGAGAGTGAACTGCTCTGCTTATATTAGAGCATATAGAGAAATAAAATGGGTCAGGGTTAGAGTTACAACATTTATCTTTTACAACAATAGAAGTTTTAGTTATGGGAAAGTGGCAACACTGCTAGACTGAGGCCAGTGTACTTAATTCCAATTTTTAAGACAGCTGTGAAGAGCAGCAAAGGAACAAAAGAGCAGCTGGTGAGATGACAGTGAGGAATCGCCACACACCTCTTTTCTCTGCACTGACTTGAACATCTTCCATAACCACTGAGGTAATAACAGACTATATACATATTTGCAGTGACAATGTGGTGGCCAAAAAAGAAGTTGTTATCTATCTAAATAACAAACTTGACACAATGAAAAGGCTGCGTTAAGAATTGCACTTAAAACTCAGGACCATCTGGCACTCAGATCTGTGCAGAAGAAATGGAACCAGCAGCCGAGAGTCAATGACAGAAAATGCAAACATTTAAATAGTCCTTATTTGAAAAGAACACGGGAGTCCAGGAAGACTATCACTAATTTGAAACAGATGAGAAATGCTCAGTCAGTTCAGATGACCTGAGAATTGCTATTAAAATCATCTTTATCTGAGAACCATGACATTTCTGCAAAGAGTACCAAGGAGCTGGACTTTTTTACCCCAGCTAAGGGTGTTGAAAACGGACCGTTGATCGATCCACATGTCCACTATTTTTTGAAACATGTTTCTTTAAAGGACATGTTTCTACAGGACCCGACGGGATTCCACCTTTTCTTTTAAAAACCTGTGAAGAAAACCTAACACCAACGTAGTGCCCAATTTTTCAACTGTCCTTTGGTATTCAAATAGTTGCTGCTCTTTAGAAAAGTCATTATTCTGTCTGCAGTATGTGAGCATCCGTGCACATCTCCAGGCTTCTGAGATCAAGCGCAGAGTAAAGTTGAAAGGACTTTATTCAGTTTTTCTTCTATTTTCTATGAAACTCTAAATAAGGCAAATATTGATTTACAAATCAACATCAACACTTCTTACTTAGATAAAGGTTAACATGTTATATGCCAGCATAGTTGTTTTGGCAAACAGGTACAGCTTAGATCAGTGCATTTTCCCATTTGATTTATTGCTATATTTAATGTTATCATCACCATTTTTATCACCGTATCCATCAGTATTATAATTGCCAGTATAGAGCCCTATAAAATCCGTTTTATTTTTTCCTAAATTCCGTTTTATTTTTTCCCAAATTCCGTTTTTTCCGTTTTAATTTTTGAAAATTCCGTTTTTTCTGTTTTAATTTTTGCGAATTCAGGTTTTTTACCCTTTACTGTTATTTCAGTCGTAAAAAGAGTGTGCTTTTAAAGTTAATGATTAAAATGTACACAAATAAAATAGGAAGGACCTTAAATTTATTGAGGTAACAAACATCACATTTACTCAGTACTTTTACTGTATAATGCAACATAACACTGCACTCTAAGTACTAACAAAATATCAATGGTTATGAACCAATGGTTATAAATAAAAGTGCTCCATTAGCTTTTTCTTTCAAGTAAAAAATAGGACCTCTCAATCTCAGAATTATTTTATTATTAAAATAATTATTATTATTTTATTTTAAGTATTTCATAAAGTATCATCTTTTCCATACAGTACATTAAAGTGCATCAAAAACAAGGCAAAATACAGCAAGTACTCCCTGAGTTATACAATTAAAGTTGACTTTGTCATCATGTAACAGACAAAAACCTTTGATCAAAAGTTACTTAAACAAGTATTCAAGTTGTAGGACTAGTTAATCCTTGTGAGCTAACTTTCTTCATTTAAGCTTCCCACCTATCAGAAACATCACCATTGAAATACATGATTGCCAGCCTCTTTGTATTGAGTTCAGTGTCTCTCTCTTGTCTGTGAGATTATTATTGTACTTCTCCTTGTTCCTCACATGGCTTTTGGATGACAGGTGGTCAGTGCAGGTATTTTTGCGCTTCCAGTCAATGGAATGTTGACAAAACTTGCAAAACAATAGTTCACCTGACACGTAAAAGTCACGAGGGAACTGCTCGGCTCTGTACTCAGGGCTTAGCGTCAGTGTTCTCAACTTTTCACCGAAGCGGAGCTGTGGAGAGCCGCTTCAGCCATTTTTTTCGTTGTTTTGATGGGGAGGGTGAGGGGGAGCTGAAATGACGGAGCGGGAGGGGTTGTGTCGCCCAGATTTGCGTCCCCCGGTGTGCATTTCCCCCAGACGCATCGCTCTTCTCCCACACAAAACAGAATTTCATTTCAAATGTAAAAATTCCGCGAAATTCCGCGTTTACACTAGATTCCGCGTTAATTTGCCAAATCCGCGATTCCGTGATCGCGGAAATTATAGGGCCCTACCAGTAGTATAATAATCATTAGTAGTATTTCATACCTTCTCAAGCAGCTGTCTGAGCTGTTTGGTTCGGGCGTCTCTGGAGCAGACGGTCTGCTGAGGAGCAACGACCGTACAAACACATCGACCTTCAGAGTCCTGAGCTGAACTGTACACCTGCCAGCCCTCCTCAGGGGTAGAAGGACCCACCTATCAGAGACGAAATCACAGCACAACCATGGAAAAATGATTCATTATCTTAACTGCAGTGCAGAGTTGTGTTTACAGTCATCTAGTAAAATATATCATTCAATCAATCAAAGGGGAGAGAAGAGTGGTTCAACCTTTAAACGTGTCAGTCCTGCTCGGAGGCAGACACATTTAATCTTGTTCTCCTGCAGAAATCTTTTAAGTAATTGAAATCTTTATTTGGGTTTTCTGCCCTGTGCAGACTGAACAGTCACATTATCTGTATTGTAAGGAATAGAAGTGTCATCAGTTCATGTTAAAGTCAAGGAATTTATAGTGTTCAGAGATATAGAACCATGTTGATGAGACTTTTCCAGACTAGAAAATGTGTTTTAGTGTAAAACAAAACTTTGTTGTTGTGGATTTTGTCACTGCTGTTGTTTTTGGAGCATATTCTTTAACTGCTGTTTCCATCATGCTTTGAGTGACGTAAACAGGAAAAAAATGTTCATGAAAAAACTGCGGCAGACTCAGATTATAGTATATCTAGAGGATGTCTGGCATGTGAACACTGAGGATCCAACACGGGGCTGAGACTGATGGATGATGCATAAAATAACCAAATGTGTTATATGTGTTAAAATGACCAAATGTGTTAAATATGTGTTAAAATATGAACACTGTTCTCCCTCTGTCTTTATTATTCAGTGTTTCTGCTCATTATTCAGAATTATAACTCAGTTCAATTACATAAAAACATTATTTCAAACATACCCTGGCTGTTCCACCAGGGTATGAATGTGAGTGAATGGTGAATGCAGACGTAGTGTAAAAGCACTTTAACTGGTCGAAAATACAAGAAAGGCGCTATACAAATACAGAGCTTCATCATAACCATCATCACAGATTTCACAGGATGCGTTTCATATATGTTAGGCTTTTCTTTGGCTTTTAATTGCATCCAGCTCCGTATTGTAGCAGCTAGACTTAAGAGAATCCACAACATTGATCCTGGTTTATTGGTTGGTTTGCCCTGCTTTCCCGTCAACAGCCTCCAGCCCTGCTGTCCTGTCACCAGCCTCTAGTCCAGCTGTCCTGTCCCTAGCCTCTATTCCTGCTGTCCCGTCAACAGCCTCCAGCCCTGCTGTCCCGTCACCAGCCTCGAGCCCTGCTGTCCTGTCGCAGCCTCCAACCCTGCTTTCCTGTCACAACCTCCAGCCCTGCTGTCCTGTCACCAGCCTCTGGTCCTGCTATCCTGTCACTGCCTCCAACCCTGCTATCCTGTCACCAGCCTCTAGTCCAGCTGTCCTGTCCCTAGCCTCTATTCCTGCTGTCCCGTCAACAGCCTCGAGCCCTGCTGTCCTGTCGCAGCCTCCAACCCAGCTGTCCTGTCGCCAACCTCTGGTCCTGCTGTCCTGTCGCCAACCTCTGGTCCTGCTGTCCTGTCGCAGCCTCCAACCCTGCTTTCCTGTCACAACCTCCAGCCCTGCTGTCCTGTCGCCAACCTCAGGTCCTGCTGTCCTGTCACTGCCTCCAGCCCTGCTGTCCCGTCACCAGCCTCTGGTCCTGCTGTCCTGTCACTGCCTCCAGCCCTGTTGTCCTGTCGCCAGCCTCTGGTCCTGCTGTCCTGTCACTGCCTCCAGCCCTGCTGTCCTGTCACCAGCCTCTAGTCCAGCTGTCCTGTCCCTAGCCTCTATTCCTGCTGTCCTGTCGCAGCCTCCAACCCTGCTTTCCTGTCACAACCTCCAGCCCTGCTGTCCTGTCGCCAACCTCAGGTCCTGCTGTCCTGTCGCAGCCTCCAACCCTGCTGTCCTGTCACTGCCTCCAACCCTGCTTACCTGTCACAACCTCCAGCCCTGCTGTCCTGTCGCCAGCCTCTGGTCCTGCTGTCCTGTCACTGCCTCCAGCCCTGCTGTCCTGTCACCAGCCTCTAGTCCAGCTGTCCTGTCCCTAGCCTCTATTCCTGCTGTCCTGTCGCAGCCTCCAACCCTGCTTTCCTGTCACAACCTCCAGCCCTGCTGTCCTGTCGCCAACCTCAGGTCCTGCTGTCCTGTCACTGCCTCCAGCCCTGCTGTCCTGTCACCAGCCTCTGGTCCTGCTGTCCTGTCACTGCCTCCAGCCCTGCTGTCCTGTCACCAGCCTCTGGTCCTGCTGTCCTGTCACTGCCTCCAGCCCTGCTGTCCTGTCGCCAACCTCTGGTCCTGCTGTCCTGTCACTGCCTCCAGCCCTGCTGTCCTGTCGCCAACCTCAGGTCCTGCTGTCCTGTCACTGCCTCCAGCCCTGCTGTCCTGTCGCCAACCTCAGGTCCTGCTGTCCTGTCACTGCCTCCAGCCCTGCTGTCCTGTCACCAGCCTCTGGTCCTGCTGTCCTGTCACTGCCTCCAGCCCTGCTGTCCTGTCACCAGCCTCCAGTCCTGCTGTCCCATTGCCAGCCTCCAGCCCTGCTTTCCTGTCGCAACCTCCAGCCCTGCTGTCCTGTCACCAGCCTCTGGTCCTGCTGTCCTGTCACTGCCTCCAGTCCTGCTTTCCTGTCGCAACCTCCAGCCCTGCTGTCCCGTCGCCAGCCTCTATTCCTGCTGTCCCGTCAACAGCCTCCAACCCTGCTGTCCTGTCACCAGCCTCCAGCCCTGCTGTCCCGTCACCAGCCTCTAGTCCTGCTGTCCCGTCGCCAGCCTCTATTCCTGCTGTCCCGTCAACAGCCTCCAACCCTGCTGTCCCGTCACAAGCCTCGAGCCCTACTGTCCTGTCGCAGCCTCCAACCCTGCTTTCCTGTCACAACCTCCAGCCCTGCTGTCCTGTCGGCAACCTCTGGTCCTGCTGTCCTGTCGCAGCCTCCAACCCTGCTGTCCTGTCACCAGCCTCCAGCCCTGCTGTCCTGTTGCCAACCTCCAGCCGTGCTGTACTGATGCCAGCCTCCAGCCCTGCTGTCCTGTCACCAGCCTCTGGTCCTGCTGTCCTGTCACTGCCTCCAGCCCTGCTGTCCCGTCACCAGCCTCCAGCCCTGCTGTCCTTTCAAGGCCTCTAGTCCTGCTGTCCCATTGCCAGCCTCATCCTGCTGTCCCCTCGCCAGCGTCCAGTCCTGCTGTGCCATTGCCAGCCTCCAGTCCTGCTTTCCTGTCGCAACCTCCAGCCCTGCTGTCCCGTCGCCAGCCTCTATTCCTGCTGTCCCGTCAACAGCCTCCAACCCTGCTGTCCTGTCACCAGCCTCCAGCCCTGCTGTCCCGTCACAAGCCTCGAGCCCTGCTGTCCTGTCGCAGCCTCCAACCCAGCTGTCCTGTCGCCAACCTCTGGTCCTGCTGTCCTGTCGCAGCCTCCAACCCTGCTTTCCTGTCACAACCTCCAGCCCTGCTGTCCTGTCGGCAACCTCTGGTCCTGCTGTCCTGTCGCAGCCTCCAACCCTGCTGTCCTGTCACCAGCCTCCAGCCCTGCTGTCCTGTTGCCAACCTCCAGCCGTGCTGTACTGATGCCAGCCTCCAGCCCTGCTGTCCTGTCACCAGCCTCTGGTCCTGCTGTCCTGTCACTGCCTCCAGCCCTGCTGTCCCGTCACCAGCTCTCCAGCCCTGCTGTCCTTTCAGGCCTCTAGTCCTGCTGTCCCATTGCCAGCCTCATCCTGCTGTCCCCTCGCCAGCGTCCAGTCCTGCTGTGCCATTGCCAGCCTCCAGTCCTGCTTTCCTGTCGCAACCTCCAGCCCTGCTGTCCCGTCGCCAGCCTCTATTCCTGCTGTCCCGTCAACAGCCTCCAACCCTGCTGTCCTGTCACCAGCCTCCAGCCCTGCTGTCCCGTCACAAGCCTCGAGCCCTGCTGTCCTGTCGCAGCCTCCAACCCAGCTGTCCTGTCGCCAACCTCTGGTCCTGCTGTCCTGTCGCAGCCTCCAACCCTGCTTTCCTGTCACAACCTCCAGCCCTGCTGTCCTGTCGGCAACCTCTGGTCCTGCTGTCCTGTCACCAGCCTCCAGCCCTGCTGTCCTGTTGCCAACCTCCAGCCGTGCTGTACTGATGCCAGCCTCTGGTCCTGCTGTCCTGTCACTGCCTCCAGCCCTGCTGTCCCGTCACCAGCCTCCAGCCCTGCTGTCCTTTCAAGGCCTCTAGTCCTGCTCTCCCATTGCCAGCCTCATCCTGCTGTCCCGTCGCCAGCCTCCAGTCCTTCTGTGCCATTGCCAGCCTCCAGTCCTGCTTTCCTGTCGCAACCTCCAGCCCTGCTGTCCCGTCACCAGCCTCTAGTCCTGCTGTCCCGTCGCCAGCCTCTAGTCCTGCTGTGCCATTGCCAGCCTCCAGTCCTGCTCTCCGGTCGCTAGCCTCCAGCCCTGTTGTCCTGTCACCAGGCTCCAGCCCTGCTGTCCTTTCAAGGCCTCTAGTCCTGCTGTCCTGCCACCAGCCTCCAGTCCTGTTATCCTGTCACCAGCCTCCAGCCCTGCTGTCCCATCACCAGCCTCTAGTCCTGCTGTCCCGTCGCCAGCCTCTAGTCCTGCTGTGCCATTGCCAGCCTCCAGTCCTGCTCTCCTGTCGCTAGCCTCCAGTCCTGTTGTCCTGTCACCAGCCTCCAACCCTGCTGTCCTTTCAAGGCCTCTAGTCCTGCTGTCCTGCCACCAGCCTCTAGTCCTGCTGTCCCGTCGCCAGCCTCCAGCCCTGCTGTCCTTTCAAGGCCTCTAGTCCTGCTGTCCCGTCACCAGCCTCTAGTTCTGCTGTCCCATCACCAGCCTCCAGTCCTGCTGTCCCGTCAACAGCCTCCAACCCTGCTGTCCCGTCACAAGCCTCTAGTCCTGCTGTCCCGTCGCCAGCCTCTAGTCCTGCTGTGCCATTGCCAGCCTCCAGTCCTGCTCTCCGGTCTCTAGCCTCCAGCCCTGTTGTCCTGTCACCAGCCGCCAGCCCTGCTGTCCTTTCAAGGCCTCTAGTCCTGCTGTCCTGCCACCAGCCTCCAGTCCTGCTATCCTGTCCCTTGCCTCTATTCCTGCTGTCCTGTCCCTGGCTTCTATTCCTGTGTCCTGTTGCCAGCCTCTATTCCTTTTGTCCTGTTGCCAGCCTTTAGTCCTGCTGTCCTTTTGTCAGCCTCCAGTCCTGCTGTCCTGTACCTAGCCTTGATTCCTGGTGTCCTTTCACCAGCCTCTATTCCTGCTGTCCTGTCACCAGCCTCCAGTCCTGCTGTGCCATTGCCAGCCTCCAGCCCTGCTTTCCTGTCGCAACCTCCAGCCCTGCTGTCCCGTCACCAGCCTCTAGTCCTGCTGTCCCGTCGCCAGCCTCTAGTCCTGCTGTGCCATTGTCAGCCTCCAGTCCTGCTCTCCGGTCTCTAGCCTCCAGCCCTGTTGTCCTGTCACCAGCCGCCAGCCCTGCTGTCCAATCCAATCCAATCCAATCCACCTTTATTTATATAGCACCTTAAAAACAACACTGTTGACCAAAGTGCTGAACACAGTCTACAAATAAATACATACAATAAAAGCACAACAAGGACAATTAATAAAACAATAATTCACAAAGAAGTATTACAACACAATACAAAACTGAAAAGAAAAGTCCTTTCAAGGCCTCTAGTCCTGCTGTCCTGCCACCAGCCTCTAGTCCTGCTGTCCCGTCGCCAGCCTCCAGTCCTGCTGTCCCGTCGCCAGCCTCTAGTCCTGCTGTCCCATCGCCAGCCTCCAGTCCTGCTGTCCCGTCGCCAGCCTCCTGCCCTGCTGTCCTTTCAAGGCCTCTAGTCCTGCTGTCCCGTCACCAGCCTCTAGTTCTGTTTCCCATCACCAGCCTCCAGTCCTGCTTTCCTGTTGCTAGCCTCCAGCCCTGCTGTCCTTTCAAGGCCTGTAGTCCTGCTGTCCTGTCACCAGCCTCTAGTCCTGCTGTTCTGTTGCCAGCCTACAGCCCTGCTTTCCTGTCGCCAGCCTCCAGTCCTGCTGTCATGGCCCTAGCCTCCAGTCCTGCTGTCCTGTCCCTAGCCTCTATTCCTGCTGTCCTGTCCCTGGCCTCTGTTCCTGCTGTCCTGTTGCCAGCCTCTATTCCTTCTGTCCTGTTGCCAGTCTTTAGTCCTGCTGTCCTGTTGTCAGCCTCCAGTCCTGCTGTCCTGTCCCTAGCCTCTATTCCTGCTGTCCTTTCCCCAGCCTCCAGCCCTGCTTTCCCGTCACCAGCCTCTAGTCCTGCTGTCCTGAGACCAGCCTCCAGCCCTGCTGTCCTGTCACCAGCCTCCAACCCTGCTTCCCCGTTGGTCTCTGGTCTTGCACTCTAGCCTCATAACCAACCTCCAGCCTGGTGAACAGAGGGTCATCATCAAGGTTTTTTGTCCTTGTCACTTGCTACCTGCCAGACCTTCTAAGGGACTTAGCCTTTGCCATTGCCCCCCTGGTCATCCTCCTGCCCAACTTAGCCTGTTGGCCCGATCTCTAGGTCATGCTCTGGACCTGTTTGGTCCGCTGTCCTACCTTCAGTCCGCCAGCAGACAGACTAATTTCAGCAGTCAGCTTGGCAGACACATTGCACACGTGCGCAGTAGAATGGTTGGTGCCACACGGACTTGGCGCAGACTTCTTATTCTCAATTCTCATACAACTTTATTTATCCCTGTAGGATAATTCAGTTTTTTGCCCAGCAGTTGTATAAAATGAGACAAGAGGACAACAATCAATCCAGCATTCAGAAACACTGTCAATGGCATCATATTGCATTTGGGCACCAGAACAAAGCATTAAATACACAAGTCACAATAAATGGACTAAGCAGGGACCATAGTATAAAAAAACAAATAGATAATAATACTAAGTAAATAATAAATACAGAGATTTACAATGCCTGGCACATGTCTAGTTGCCGCTGTCAGCAGTATTTAAAAGCCTGATGGCAGAAGGAATAAAATTAAATAGAATCCCTGACCAAGAACGTGGTCACAACTCGTGACC
This sequence comes from Lepomis macrochirus, assembly GCA_024633595.2. Lineage (NCBI taxonomy): Eukaryota > Metazoa > Chordata > Actinopteri > Centrarchiformes > Centrarchidae > Lepomis > Lepomis macrochirus. The sequence continues at coordinate 41,356,103 of JALXJV020000005.1, read as the reverse complement.
TGTCTACCCTTCTGGAGAACCCGTATTTTCCAAAGGGAGTTCAGGTCCTATCATGTGACCATGTTATTCTGGATTGGACGTGCTGACGTACTGCGGTAAGCGTGTTGACTCATTTCCGTTTCCGGTGCTTGTGTGTTGGTAGCCTGTTTGCTGCTCTCGCTAAATACCAGATAAAATTGTTAGATTATCATTACAGCGGCCAATTGTCCGCTAAACACTTATTCTTACAGTAAGTTTACCTAAGCACTCACAGTTCTTTCCATCTTTAGTGACTGCTGTTCGATCTCATAGTTGTTTTCAAAAGTTTTGGTAGCCAACGCTACCGTACTTTAGCTTAGCCGTTAGCTGACTTTAGCATAGCAGCTAACGATGGCTTCTCCTTCTCCATCTCTCTCCTGCTTTCTCCTGCTCGGTGTGTCAGATGTTCAGTTACTCCTCTGCCTCCTTTAGCGGTAATGGTACGTGTAACAAGTGTAGTTTATTTTTAGACATGGAGGCGAGGCTCAGTGAGTTAGAAGTCCGGCTCCGCACCTTGGTAGCTCAGCCTACTGTAGCTAGCCAGTCCCGGTAGTCGGTGCGGACCGACCTGAGTTAGCCTCTGGTAGCCGTTCCCGGCATTTCCTGAGCAGCCAGGAAAGGGTGGCTGGGTGACTGTCCGAGGAAGAAATAGTCGTAAGCATTCAAAGCCCTCAGGACATCACCATTCAGCTTCCGCTTCTAATAGATTTTCCCCACTCAGCGACACACCCGCTGAGAAACCAACTCTGATAATTGGCAGCTCCATTTTGCGAAACGTGAAGTTAGCGAAACCAGCGACCATAGTCAAATGCATCCCAGGGGCCAGAGCGGGCGACATCGAGTCCTATTTGAAACTGCTGGCTAAGGATAAACGTAAATACAGTAAGATTGTTATTCACGTCGGCGGTAATGACTCCCGGTTACGCCAATCGGAGGTCACTAAGATTAATGTTGAGTCGGTGTGTTCATACGCAAAAACAATGTCGGACACCGTAGTTTTCTCTGGACCCCTGCCCAATCTGACCAGTGATGACATGTATAGCCGCATGTCGTCATTCCGCCGCTGGTTATCGAGGTGGTGTCCAGCCAACGATGTGGGCTTTGTAGATCATTGGCAGACTTTCTGGGGAAGACCTGGTCTGATTCGGAGAGACGGCATCCATCCCTCTTGGGAAGGAGCAGCTCTCATTTCTAGAAATCTGGCCAACTTTATTAGCAGACCAAATCCATGACAACCCAGAGTTGAGACCAGGAGGCAGAGTCGCAGTCTAACACACTTCTCTGCCCTTCTAATTCAGCAGTTACCCACCCAAAACCCTACGCAGAGTCGCAGTTTAACACACTTCTCTGCTCCTCCGTTCCAGGAGTTACTTAGTGAAAACCCTATAGTGACGGTGTCTGTCCCCCGACCATTGAAATTATTTAAATCAAAGGTAAACAGAAGAGGAGCTGTGCATAAAAACCTCATAAAAATTAAAACCACAAGAGCAATAGTGCAAATGAATAGGAGAGTAAAATGTGGACTCTTAAACATCAGATCTCTCTCTTCTAAAGGTGTACTAGTAAATGAATTAATATCAGATTATGAAATTGATTTATTCTGTCTTACTGAAACCTGGCTGGGTGATGGAGAATATGTAAGCCTAAATGAATCCACCCTCCCAGTCATATGAATACTCACATTCCTCGAAGCACAGGCCGAGGAGGTGGAGTTGCGGCTATCTTTGACTCTAGCCTAGTAATCAGCTCTAAACCTAAACTAAATTGTAACTCATTTGAAAGCCTTGTCCTGAGTCTTTCACACCCAAGCTGGAAATCACTGCAACCAATTCTATTTGTTGTAGTGTACCGAAGCACCTGGGCCGTACTCTGAATTCTTATCTGAATTTGCAGAGTTTTTGTCAACTTTAGTCCTTAAAGCGGACAAAGTTATTATTGTAGGGGATTTTAATATTCATGTGGACGTTGAGAATGACAGCTTTAGTACTGCATTTATCTCTGTATTAGATTCAATTGGCTTCTCTCAGAGTGTTCATGAACCGACTCACTGTTTTAATCACACCCTCGACCTTGTTCTGGTATATGGTATCGAAATTGAGCAATTAATAGTGTTCCCACAGAATCCCTCTTTATCTGACCACTGTTTGATAACTTTTGAGCTTGTACTGCTGAACTACCCTCCATTGGGCAAAAATTTCTATACAAGATGTCTGTCTGATAGTGCTATAGCTAAATTTAAGGATGCGATCCCATCGGCTCTAAGTTCACTATCAGGTATCAAATTAACAGAGGACTCTTACGCTAATTTCAGTCCCTCCCAAGTTCGATCATCTTGTTGATGGTGCTGCAGGCTCGCTGCGAACAACACTTCGACTCTGTAGCCCCTCTACAAAAGAAAATACTAAAACAAAGACGGTTAGCTCCATGGTATAATACTGAAACTCGCAAATTAAAGCAAATATCACAGAAACTCAAGAGGAATTGGCGTTCCACCAAACTGGAAAATTCTCGTTTAATTTGGCAAGATAGTCTTAAAACTTATAGGAAGGCCCTCCGTAATGCCAAAACAGCGTACTACTCGTCATTAATAGAGGAAAATAGGAACAACCCCAGGTTTCTTTTTTCAGCACTGTAGCCAGGCTGACAGAAAGTCACAGCTCTATTGAGCAAAGTATTCCCATAGCTCTCAGTAGTTATGACTTCATGAGCTTCTTTAATGATAAAATCCTAGCTATTAGAAACAAAATCCACCAAGACCTACCCTCAACTGGCACCGACTTAAGTCTATACTCAGGAACTTTGGGAACAGCTGTAGAACCAGTTATATGTTTGGACTGCTTTGCTTCCCTCAATCTTTATCAACTAACTTCAATAATTTCTTCATCTAAACCATCTACCTGCCTCTTAGACCCCATCCCGACTAGGCTGCTAAAGAAGTTTTGCCCTTGGTTGGCACTTCTCTGCTGGATGTGATCAATTTGTCTTTATCAACAGGCTACGTGCCACAGTACTTTAAAGTAGCTGTAATTAAACCTCTTCTGAAAAAGCCCAACCTGGATCCAGATGTTTTAGCCAACTATAGACCTATATCTAACCTTCCATTTATCTCTAAGGTCCTGGAGAAAGCAGTCGCGAAACAGCTGTGTGACTTTCTACATAGCAATAGTTTATTTGAGGATTTTCAGTCAGGATTTCGAGCTCATCATAGCACAGAGACAGCACTGGTGAAAATTACTAGTGATCTCCTGACTGCATCAGACAAAGGACTTGTCTCTGTATTGGTTTTATTAGATCTTAGTGCTGCATTTGATACCATTGACCATCAGATCCTATTACAGAGACTGGAACATTTCATTGGCATCAAAGGAACCGCTCTAAGCTGGTTTAAGTCCTATTTATCAGATCGATTTCAGTTTGTACATGTTAACGATGAGTCCTCCATGCATACCAAAGTTAGTCATGGAGTTCCACAAGGATCTGTGCTCGGACCAATCCTCTTCACTTTATATATGCTTCCCTTAGGCAATATTATCAGGAAACACTCCATAAACTTTCATTGTTATGCAGATGATACTCAGTTATATCTATCGATCAAGCCAGATGAAACCCATCAGTTAGCTAAGCTTCAAATGTGTCTTCAGGATGTTAAAACCTGGATGACCTGCAATTTTCTAATGTTAAACTCAGATAAAACGGAAGTTGTTGTTCTAGGCCCTAGGCACCTTCGTGACGCATTATCTAAAGATATAGTTTCCCTGGATGGCATCGCCCTGGCCTCCAGCACCACTGTGAGAAATCTTGGAGTTATCTTTGATCAGGACATGTCGTTTAATTCTCACATTAAGCAAATTTCAAGGACCGCTTTTTTTCACCTACGTAATATTGCAAAAATCAGGAACATCCTGTCTAAAAATGATGCAGAAAAACTAGTCCATGCATTTGTTACTTCTAGACTGGATTACTGCAATTCCCTATTATCAGGCTCTTCGAAAAAGTCCATTAAGACTCTTCAGCTGATCCAGAATGCTGCAGCACGTGTTCTGACAGGAACCAGTAAAGAGATCATATCTCTCCTGTCTTAGCTTCTCTGCATTGGCTTCCTGTAAAATCCAGAATAGATTTTAAAATCCTTCTTCTCACATACAAAGCACTTAATGGTCAGGCACCATCTTATCTTAAAGAGCTCATAGTACCTTACTACCCCACCAGAGCACTGCGCTCCCAGAATGCAGGATTACTTGTGGTTCCTAGAGTCTCCAAAAGTAGAATGGGAGCCAGAGCGTTCAGTTATCAGGCTCCTCTCCTGTGGAACCAGGTTCCAGTTTGGGTTCGGGAGGCAGACACCGTCTCTACATTTAAGAGTAGGCTTAAGACTTTCCTTTTGATAAAGCTTATAGTTAGGGCTGGCTCGGGTGAGTCCTGAGCCATCCCTTAGTTATGCTGCTATAGGCTAGACTGCCGGGGATTTCCCATGATGCACTGAGCTCCTCTCTCCTCTTCTCTCTTTCTCTCTGAGTGCAACCTCATCCCATTAATGCATGTTACTAACTCGATTTTTTCTCCCTCTCCCGTGGTGCGTGTGCTTCCCCTCCTGTCCTCCCCCCTCCCCTCACTTCCTGCGGGTGTTGCTGGCTCTGGAGCTGTGGAGTCTGGACCTGTTGTTGGGAGTCTCCTGCTGCCCCGTGTTCCTGCTCGACGCCCTCTGCTGCAGTTGCAACTGCTATTACTAGTCCTATTGCTATTATTACTGTTATAATTAATATCACTAAACATTACTACAAATATCTGTACCATTTTTCATTCAGTCTATAGCACCATTACCTTTATTGTCTGTACCTCTATGTGTATACTGTGTAGGTTGCCTCCCTCTGCTCTCTCTCTCCTGCTCTCTCTCTCTCTTGCTCTCTCCTCTCTCTCTCCCCTCACCCCAACCGGTCGAGGCAGATGGCCGCCCACCCTGAGCCATGGTTCTGCTCGAGGTTTCTGCCTCTTAAAGGAAGTTTTTCCTTGCCTCTGTCAGCCTAGTGCTTGCTCTTGGTGGGAATTGTTGGGCTTCTGTAAATAACTTCAGAGTACGGTCTAGACCTGCTCTTTATGAAAAGCGCTGTGAGATAACTGTTGTTGTGATTTGGCGCTATATAAATAAAATTGAATTGAATTGAAAAGGTCTTTCAGCTGAACTCCAATGATCTTGGAGCAGATTTTATCAATGCTGCAGAGGCTATTCTTGTCCTTCACAGATAATCCATAAAACCAGCAGATAAAAGAAAATGTTGAAAATGACATACATACTGATGAGTGTCTGCACTGCCTTAATTCTACCAGAAGTAGAAGAAGAAGAACAGTAGACAGTTTTTCCATTTCCAGCTACTATTGAAACATGACGATGTAACGTGGCAACATCTATGGAATACATATATTATAACATACATATTTATTATATTATAAAATACATAATATAAGGTCTTTACACACCACTGAAAACATTGTTATGGATCTTATATTGCATTTCTGTTGATAGATCTTCAGAAATATTACACGCTGAACCTTTAAATCAAATCAATCTCAATTCATTAAATCAATCAACAGTCAAATCTGATCAATAATTTAACTGTATCTCACATAGAGTGTATGATGGAGGACTGCATGCTGGGATTGATTCAGTGAGTTTACAACATTTTCTACACATAAAATATAAAGACAAATTAATTTGAACAAACTTTTCAAACAACACAAAATCATCTTTTCATAATTTTTCTCAGATTAAATTATTTTAGTTTAAGATTAATGGAATATAAATAGAAACATGATGTATTTACCACAGTGAAGAGTGGTTAGAATATAATGGAATATAAATAGAAACATGATGTATTTACCACAGTGAAGAGTAGTTAGAATATAATGGAATATAAATAGAAACATGATGTATTTACCACAGTGAAGAGTAGTTAGAATATAATGGAATATAAATAGAAACATGATGTATTTACCACAGTGAAGAGTAGTTAGAATATAATGGAATATAAATAGAAACATGATGTATTTACCACAGTGAAGAGTGGTTAGAATATAATGGAATATAAATAGAAACATGATGTATTTACCACAGTGAAGAGTAGTTAGAATATAATGGAATATAAATAGAAACATGATGCATTTACCACAGTGAAGAGTGGTTAGAATATAATGGAATATAAATAGAAACATGATGTATTTACACAGTGAGAGTAGTTAGAATATAATGGAATATAAATAGAAACATGATGTATTTACCACAGTGAAGAGTAGTTAGAATATAATGGAATATAAATAGAAACATGATGTATTTACCACAGTGAAGAGTAGTTAGAATATAATGGAATATAAATAGAAACATGATGCATTTACCACAGTGAAGAGTAGTTAGAATATAATGGAATATAAATAGAAACATGATGCATTTACCACAGTGAAGAGTAGTTAGAATATAATGGAATATAAATAGAAACATGATGTATTTACCACAGTGAAGAGTAGTTAGAATATAATGGAATATAAATAGAAACATGATGTATTTACCACAGCGAAGAGAGATCCAAACAGCAGCAGCAGAAAAACGTTGTGCAGATTCTCCTCAGACTCCATTTCTGTGTCAAACACATTCACCTCCTGCTGCCTGAATCTTATCTCTTTCTCTGGTTCTCTCTCCTTTACTCATCTATTGTGCATCCGTCTCTCTGCTCCTCCTCCCTCCCTCTTCTCTGTTCCAGCTCTTCCTCCTCCCTCCCTCTTCTCTGTTCCTGCTCTTCCTCCTCCCTCCCTCTTCTCTGTTCCTGCTCTTCCTCCTCCCTCCCTCTTCTCTGTTCCAGCTCTTCCTCCTCCCTCCCTCTTCTCTGTTCCAGCTCTTCCTCCTCCCTCCCTCTTCTCTGTTCCTGCTCTTCCTCCTCCCTCCCTCTTCTCTGTTCCTGCTCTTCCTCCTCCCTCCCTCTTCTCTGTTCCAGCTCTTCCTCCTCCCTCCCTCTTCTCTGTTCCAGCTCTTCCTCCTCCCTCCCTCTTCTCTGTTCCAGCTCTTCCTCCTCCCTCCCTCTTATTCTGTGTGTTACCCTGTGCGTTACCCTGTACGTTATCTTGTGTGTTACACTTTGTGTTACCTTGTGGTTTAACCAGTATGTAATTTTGTGTGTTACACTGTGTGTTACCCTCTGTTACCTTGTGGTTTACATTACATTACATTACATTTATTCATTTAGCTGACGCTTTTATCCAAAGCGACTTACAATTGCTAGACATGTCAGAGGTCGCACGCCTCTGGAGTAACGAGGGGTTAAGTGTCTTGCTCAGGGACACAATGGTGGATGGGTCACAGTCACAGTGGGGGATTGAACCCGGGTCTCTCAGACCAAAGGCAGGTATCTTATCCATTTTCTGTTACCCTGTGTGTTACCCTGTTACCTTGTGCTTTACCCTGTATGTTACCCCTGTGTCTTACACTGTGTTACCCTGTGTGTTACCTTGTTACCTTTTGCTTTACCCTGTATGTTATCTTGTATGTTACCCTGTGTTACCTTGTGCTTTACCCTATATGTTACCCTGTGTGCTACCCTGTGTGTTATCCTATATGTTATCTTGTGTGTTATCTACCCTGTGTTACCGTGTGCTACCTTGTGGTTTACCCTGTATGTCATCTTGTGTGTTACCCTGTGCGTTACCTTATATGTTATCTTGTGTGTTTTCTACTCTGTGTTACCGTGTGTTACCTTGTGGTTTACCCTGTATGTCATCTTGTGTGTTACACTGCGTTTTACCCTGTGTTACCTCGTGTGTTACCCTGTGTGTTACCCTGTGTTACCTTTTGCTTTACCCTGTATGTTATCTTGTCAATTCAATTCAATTCAATTTTATTTATATAGCGCCAGATAACTACAACAGTTATCTCACAGTGCTTTTCATAAAGAGCAGGTCTAGACCGTACTCTGAAGTTATTTACAGAAGCCCAACAATTCCCACCAAGAGCAGCACTAGGCGACACAGGCAAGGAAAAACTTCCTTTTAAGAGGCAGAAACCTTGAGCAGAACCATGGCTCAGGGTGGGCAGCCATCTGCCTAGACCGACAGACAGTAAAGGTAATGTTGCTATAGACTGAATGAAAAATGGTACAGATATTTATAGTAGTGTTAATGATAATAATAACAGTAATAATAGCAATAGGACTAGTAACAGTAGTTAATTGTAGCAGAGGATGTCGAATAGGAACACGGGGGCAGCAGGAGACTCCCAACCACAGATCCAGACTCCACAGCTCCAGAGCCAGCAACACCTGCAGGAAGTGATAGGAGGAGAGAGGAGAGGGACGAGAAAGCACACAACTACAGGAAAGGGAAGAAGTCGAGTTAGTAACATGCATTAATGGGATGAGGTTGCACTCAGAGGGAGAGAAAAGGAGAGGGGAGCTCAGTGCATCATGGGAAATCTCTCGGCAGTCTAGGCCTATAGCAGCATAATTAAGGGATGGTTCAGGACTCACCTGAGCCAGCCCTAACTATAAGCTTTATCAAAAAGGAAAGTCTTAAGCCTACTCTTAAATGTAGAGACGGTGTCTGCCTCCCGAACCCAAACTGGAACCTGGTTCCACAGGAGAGGAGCCTGATAGCTGAACGCTCTGGCTCCCATTCTACTTTTGGAGACTCTAGGAACCACAAGTAACCCTGCATTGTATGTTAGCCTGTGTGTTACCTTGCGTGTTACCCTGTGCATTACCCTGTATGTTACCCCGTATGTTACCCCTGTGTGTTACCCTGTGTGTTACCCTGTGTTACCTTGTGCTTTACCCTGTATGTTATCTTGTGTGTTACCCTGTTACCTTGTGCTTTACCCTGTATGTTATCTTGTGTGTTACCCTGTTACCTTGTGCTTTACCCTGTATGTTATCTTGTGTGTTACCCTGTTACCTTGTGCTTTACCCTGTATGTTATCTTGTTTGTTACCCTGAATGTTACCCCTGTGTGTTACCCCTGTGTTACCTTGTGCTTTACCCTGTATGTTATCTTGTTTGTTACCCTGTGTTACCTTGTGCTTTATCCTGTATGTTATCTTGTGTGTTACCCCGTGTGTTACCATGTGTTATCCTGTGTGTTACCCTGTGTTACCGTTACCATGTGTGTTACCCTGTGTGTTACCCTGTTACCTTGTGCTTTACCCTGTATGTTATCTTGTGTGTTACCCTGTGTGTTATAATGTGTTACTCTGTGTGTTACCCTGTGTTACCCTGTGTCTTACCCTGTATGTCACCTTGTGTGTTACACTGTGTTACACTGATACCCTGTGTTACCTTGTGTGTTACCTGTGTGTAATATTGTGCGTTACCCTGTGTGTTACACTGATACCCTGTGGGTTACACTGTTACCCTGTGTTACCTTGTGTGTTACCTGTGGGTTACAATGTGTGTTACCTTGTGTTTTACCCTGTGTGTTACCCTGTATGTCACCTTGTGTGTTACCCTGTGTGTTACACTGATACCCGGTGTTACCTTGTGTGTTACCTGTGGGTTATACTGTGTGTTACACTGTGTGTTACCTTGTGTTTTATCCTGTGTTACATTGATACCCTGTGTTACCATGTATGTTACCTTGTGTTTTACCCTGTGTCACTCTGGATGCAGCATTAGGGACTTGGATTCTGGAGGCCCCAGGGAGCCAGTGGAGGTCACTGATTAATGGGGGAACATGAGTCCTTTTAGGTTGATCATAAAACCAGATGGGCTGCTCAGTTCTGAACCATTTGTAGGGGTTTCACCGCACAAGCTGGAAGAGCTTCTAGGAGGGCGAGACCTTTATCTGTAGGAACCTTTTCTATGTCAGCCTCTGCCTCCCTGTTATTACGCAGATCTTTAGAAAAAACTGGCCTCTCTCTTTACATCAAAACAAACAGGTCTATTAATCTCCTGTTTCCGTCCTCTTACATCCACTTTTCTACTCTCCCAAACCCTGAACCTTTCCACGTCATCTTCTTTCATTTCTCATCACCTGTCCGCCTTCTGGTGCACAAGTCAGATCTGAATTAACACTTGCCAAAGTGCTCTTCTCACGAGCCCTAAGCCATTTCACTTTGGGTTTCTGCCCATCACACCTGTGTTTCCTTGGCTGCTGGCTGTCCCCCCTCCCCTGGTCCTGCCGTGCTGCCATCTGCTTCTTTCTCAGTGGCAGGGATACTGATATCCTGCACACTCTGATTCCTTGACTTCACCGACTTCTTAAGAAGCAGTTATCAATGTGTGGTCCCTGAGCACCACCATCTCCACCTGCTCCCAGGCACCTTTTTCCTTCAGCTACAAGGCCCTTTCTGCAACTGTCTTGCCCCTTTGATACCGCGTCTTCTGTCTCACTGTCCGTCCCGTCAATACATGGTGGTCCTTCCTGTGAGCCAGCCTCAGCTCTCAGCTCCTGCTCTCGCTGTGTTATGGTTTCCTGTTTTGTTATTATCATATCTACTGTGTTAGCATTTGCCAAATAACAGCTCGCCGTGTCCAGTGCTTGACTCAACAATGTCGAACAAGTTGGCAACGAGGATGAGCACCGAATCCATCGCCTTTTCTTCATCACATGGGTGAGCTGCCAATGACACTTCAGGCATGACGAAAAATCTTTGACAACTACATGCAAGTGATAAACGCCAGAGGAGGCGCATGGCCAAGTGCAAGGCGACGTGCGGTCTAACCACAGTGCCTGGGCCCATGGAGAGAATGGTTATTCTGCACTCTATAAAGTATGACCTCTACTGAAGACACGGATGCAGTTCAAAAGTCCCGTAAGTGAATGTGTTAGCATGCAGACACAAATTCAGACAGCGCGGAGCTGATGAAACTGCGACCTAGCATGTGGCAGCTTTGAGAGCCATTGGTAATTGCTAATGCTTTTAGGACAAGTTCCAAATGGAGGACGGTCTCACGCTGGAAGAAGCACTGCCACATGTGGAAGCAGCATCCTGGACTGGATGTCAGCAGCACTCACTGTCCTCCGAAACCGAGGCCAGCTAAAGCAACTTTAATTATATTATGGATTTGGGATATTGTTTGATTTATGTGCCTGTGTGCAGGGTTGGGAGGAGGACTTTAAAAATGTTATCCACTACTATTACTAATTACTTGTTTAAAAATGTAATCAGTAACATAATCCAAGTATCACAAAATAAAGGTAATGTAATCGGATTACTTTTAGTTACTGCAATGCCAAATGGGCAAATGAAGACGAGAAAAGTATCAATGATGCCTTGTCTGCTCAGTGTATAATGACATGAGAAACATGGAACAAAACAGCAAACTGTTTCAGTTTCTGTTTCATGGAAACGTTCTGCTCAAAGTAATCCCTATGAGTATTCCCCGTACTGTACGGGGAATGTACTGTAACAGAATAGAGTGACTTTTTTTGTATCCTCATTGCATTACGCCATTACACGTAATCCGTTGTGTGTTTGGACTGTCTGCCTCACCGACACTTTCACCAGTGGTTAATAAACACTAAACTGCATCTGCTCCACCTCTGTGTCTGCAGTCTGGATCCTAGGCCTGCTTTACCGCATTCTGGGTCCTAGGCCTGGCAGTCTAGGTCCTAGCCCTGTTTTACTGCATTCTGGGTCCTAGGCCTAGTTTAACACATTCTGGGTCCTAGCCCTGGTTTACTGCATTCTGGGCCCTAGGTCTAGTTTAACACATACTGGGTCCTAGCCCTGGTTTAACACATTCTAGGTCCTAGGCCTAGTTTAACACATTCTGCGTCCTAGGCCTAGTTTAACACATTCTGGGTCCTAGGTCTAGTTTAACACATACTGGGTCCTAGCCCTGGTTTAACACATTCTAGGTCCTAGGCCTAGTTTAACACATACTGGGTCCTACGCTTAGTTTAACACATACTGGGTTCTAGGCCTAGTTTACTGCAGTCTGGGTCCTAGGCCTAGTTTAACACATTCTGGAATTCTAGGCCTAGTTTAACACATTCTAGGTCCTAGGCCTAGTTTAACACATTCTAGGTCCTAGGCCTAGTTTAACACATTCTAGTTTAACACATACTGGGTCCTAGGCCTAGTTTAACACATTCTAGGTCCTAGGCCTAGTTTAACACATTCTGGAATTCTAGGTCCTAGGCCTAGTTTAACACATACTGGGTCCTAGGCCTAGTTTAACACATTCTAGGTCCTAGGCCTAGTTTAACACATTCTGGAATTCTAGGTCCTAGGCCTAGTTTAACACATTCTAGGTCCTAGGCCTAGTTTAACACATACTGGGTCCTAGGCCTAGTTTAACACATTCTAGGTCCTAGGCCTAGTTTAACACATTCTAGGTCCTAGGCCTAGTTTAACACATTCTGGAATTCTAGGTCCTAGGCCTAGTTTAACACATACTGGGTCCTAGGCCTAGTTTAACACATTCTAGGTCCTAGGCCTAGTTTAACACATTCTGGAATTCTAGGTCCTAGGCCTAGTTTAACACATTCTAGGTCCTAGGCCTAGTTTAACACATACTGGGTCCTAGGCCTAGTTTAACACATTCTAGGTCCTAGGCCTAGTTTAACACATACTGGGTCCTAGGCCTAGTTTAACACATACTGGGTCCTAGGCCTAGTTTAACACATTCTGGGTCCTAGGCCTAGTTTAACACATTCTAGGTCCTAGGCCTAGTTTAACACATACTGGGTCCTAGGCCTAGTTTAACACATTCTGGGTCCTAGGCCTAGTTTAACACATTCTAGGTCCTAGGCCTAGTTTAACACATACTGGGTCCTAGGCCTAGTTTAACACATTCTGGGTCCTAGGCCTAGTTTAACACATTCTAGGTCCTAGGCCTAGTTTAACACATACTGGGTCCTAGGCCTAAACAAGTAAGTCTTCAGCTTGAACAGGTGAGTCTGAACAAGCGGGACAGGTACCAGTGTCTCACCTAGACCAAAACAGACACACTCTTAGATTCAGTTTGTCTGGAAGGTTCATCAGGTAAAACCAGTTTCCTGTCAGTTATCAGCTCCTGAACACAACATTAATACTTCAGCTGATCAGGCCAGACAGGAAAAGGGTTTCAGTCTGAGACACAGAGAGGAGAGGAGGAAACAGATGGAGGAGAAAAATAAATTAATCATCATTTTACTCCTTTGGTCGTCATGGAAACAACATCTCCATCTGCAGGCGTATCAGAGCGTGTGAGAGAGTCAGATGGTGCTCAGCAGGGTTCAGAACACGCCACGCTCGGGCACACTTTGGTGAGAAAACCAGAAACGAGGCGTTCAGGAGCAATTTGTTATTTTAGAAACTGATATAAAATGACTCAAACTGTTTTACTGAATGAACATTTCCTTTGTTGGCATGACAATAACAGTTTTTCCTCAGCAGGCTTTTCTATAAAGAAGCAGCAGAGAGAATCCAGTTAATAATAAAACACCTTGTGCAGGTTCCTGATCGTATCTCAACACATTTAAAACCGACAAGAAGGAACACGGTTCAACTACGTAGCTACTTAACCAAAAATGGACGACTGACTAAATCAATCAAATATGAACATGTCAACAAAACGCTTTTATTCTGAAATGCTCCATGTGGGCTATGAATCCGGTGCAGAGAACAGACCTGTTCTCAGAGAGCTGTGATCTGTGGAATTAAGCACAACAAAGAACCAATAAGCAACAAGTCAACAACGTGGGGCCGGCTAAACGCTCCGCTGCTGAAACTGAGACGCTTCCACTGTCAGGTGACGCCGGGCTGAGGACAGATCCACACCGCGGGTTAGGGGCCACACTCTGGACTTAATCCTCTAAGGGTCTGAACATGACTGAGGCTGCTCTCTCTGATCCTTCCTGAGTTTTGACTTCCTCTTGTGCTCCCTTCTTACGGCCACTAGAGGTCGCCGCCTAACAACAACAAAGCAGGAGCGGCGTCTGCAGGAAGTAAAGAGCTGTGGACTCTGCCAGGTGGAAGCAGCTCCAGGTACCAGACCGTGCTTGTAATAAGTTGTTCTTAAGTGTCCTGTTAGGTTAAATAAAGGTTTAATAACAACTGGGTTCCTGTAGCTTCAGTCATGGATGTGACTAAATCCTGAAACTGACGGCTGTCTGGAACTGGTTTCAGTGTTTGTTGAAGCCGTTTATGAAGTAACAAAAACTAAAAGTCGTGTCAGAGATATAAAGGGAAGCACTCTTTGTCCCTGTGGTGAAGTGTGGAGGCTGTGACTGAACACAGTCAGTGTTCATGAAGCTTCAGCCTCTGATGGCAAATCTCTTAAAGAGCTTGTCTTCAGTCTGTTTTATTCAAGTCTCCTGCAGAAGGAGCTCACTGGAACACATCGGAGTATCATTGAGCGGTCCGCCTGTGTCTCTGCACATGCAGCAAATTTAATCCTTGCGGGGTTTTATCGCTGGACAACTGCTGAGTGTTCACACACACACAACACGAATAAACAGCCCGTGGTTACTACAGCTGTGTGAAGCCAAAGAAAACATTTTGCTGTGATTTAATTCCAATAAATGGATCAAAGTGATGCCGAAATGACGCCAACATGATGCTGATCTGTTAAACATTTGAATTCAAGCTTTGTCAGGTCTGTCAGCAGGTCAGCTGGACAACAAGTGTTAAAATGTTTGTTTTCTGAATTGTTGAAAAAGTCATGTTTAAGACTTGTTGCTGAACAAAACGCTTGTTTTCGGTTCGAAAATTGGATAAACACAGACTTTTTTGAGGAAAATGCAAAAGAAGTGACCATAATACTCCAGAGGAGAGAAAAGGAGGAAAAAGAAAGAGAAAGTAAGAGAAAAAAGGAAAAGAGATACAGTTTGAAGAAGGAGCTCAGAGGACAGGAGCTCAGAAACAGCATCGAGCTGAAGAGAAACAAACAAGGAGAGGACAAAAACAAACAAAGAAGAAGAAAGAGGGACTACAACAAGCAACAGCAAACTACTGGACACTGAAGTCAGTAAGTTTTGCAATTATTACTATAAAAAAGTCCCAAACTGAAACAGTCAAGCTAATAGCTAACAAGCTAGCACTGCAGGGTGGTTACCTAGCAACGGCATAAACAGCAGTAGTGCTGTTTTAAACACAGAAGCTTGAAGATAAACAACTGTTTCATGATGTCTACACACTCTGAAACCATTGACTACCCCCCAGCTATCAAAAGCAAAACTATAAACAAACCATACTCAGAGAAAGACCAGAAATCCTGTTCCTGGACCACTACAAAGATGGAAGGTCCTGCAATTTAATCTTCTGGACTGATGAACCATGTGCCTGGCTGAACGTGTTCAGCTCTCATTACCCAGCAATAAAGAGAGCAGGCATTTGTAATGGATGGAAAATAAGTGTCCTGGAAGAAAATGACTCGGACACCAACAGAATAACAGTAAACCTGTTCAAAAACGGAACTGCCATGATACAAGGCGACCTGAGACAGTTTGAACTCGACTTTCCTGCTATGAGACTGAGAGCTGAGAAGGAGAAGGAGGTCCTCGCAAGCATCGTCCAACCCTGGGAGTCAAACCGTCCTGTTCTGTCCTTGCTCCTGACAGACAGCCTGCAGATGCTGACACTGATCCTCTCCTGCTACAGCACCCTGAGGCTCTGGACATCTTGAGGGAACACTTCTCCCAGATGGAAATAGAACTGGTACAGATCAGAGAGCAGCTGGACCAACAGCAGCCTACTTCTCCTACTGCCAGTGACTCCCAGGCCAAGAAAGAACAGGACAGTGTCAACTCACAGCTGAGAGAGTTTCAACAAGAACTAACTCGTCAGAGAAGACAGCTGGATCACCTCAGTGAGGAGGTGAAGGAACTTAGGAAGGACAGAGACAACTGCAGAACTGAGTTGGCTACTCTGAGAGAAGAGCTACAGAACAGGGACAGGCTCAGTCTACAAGCCAGACTGAACTCCACACAACCGCCTGTGCCCACCTCTCAGACCCAGACCACATCCAGCCAAACTCCCACTACACCTGCTGAAGGACAACGCAGCCCTTTCCTCGAGGACTCCCCCCCCCCCCCCCCATGCAGCTTGATGCAGACTCTAATCCCCCCCCCTGAACCAACCAGCTGCCTCCATACAAATACCCCAAGCCAAGACGCCAGTCACACCCCTGCACCTGCCCAAGGTCCGGGCCTCCAGCCAGCCTCCAGCTAGGAGCTCCAGACCTGAAACCACCACCACAGCTCCACGTCAAGATCAGACAGCAAGTCTGAACAAACACACACAGGCAGAAGGGCAGACATTATCCTCCTCATGGACTCTAATGGAAAGTTCCTGGATGAAAAGACCTTATTCCCAATAGGCCGTGGGCCGGACCCTGAAATTGTGACTTTCATTGATCCCTGCCAAGGAACTAAGAAATTTGTTTACAGATGGCATGTAAAAATTCTTATAAGGGAACTTCCGGTTGGCATGTGGGGTGAGTAGCTGCATTTTGCTCGTGCTCCCACAGTTTTCATTTTAAAGTTTACTTATTAGCCCATCAAAGACCTGATTATCCAGTTTATTAGTCAGCCTATTGATTTGAAACTTTCTGGGTGAAAATGGCTTCGAAATCTAGACAAAACACCAGGAAAGACGAACTTAAGAAAGACGAAACACAGGCTAGCGGGAACTTAGATATGGCTACTCTGACGGCGCTGCTGGAAGAACATAGGGCGGCATTGTCTTCGGAATTTAAATCGGCATTTTCCACCTTGGAATCGAGACTGGACAAATTACATACAACGGTGAACGACCACGAGCAGAGACTTTGCTCACTCGAAGCAAATGCGGACGCGAGTAGCCTAAGCGTCGGAACCCTGGAGTCGAAGTTCGCGGCTTTAGCTGACGAACATTCTAAACTCAAAGCCAAGGTTATGGATCTAGAAGGGAGGAGCCGCAGGAATAACATTCGAATCTTTGGCTTACCTGAGACGATCGAGGGCCCTCGGCCGACCACTTTCTTTTCGGAGCTCTTAGTGGAAGTTTTTGGCGCAAGCCTATTTACCTCTCCTCCTGACTTGGATCGTGCTCATCGAGCCCTCACAGCGAAACCGAAGCCAGGGGAGAGACCAAGGTCTGTTATTGTTCGCTTCCACAAGTTCCAGACCAAGGATTTGACGATTCGCGAAGCCCGCAAGCTGAGAGGAAAGCTTCAATATCGTGGTAACCCGATCTTCATCAATGAAGACTACAGTCCCGAGGTTTTGGAGATGCGTGCCGAATACCGAGCGGTGATGAAGGAGCTGTACCAGCTTGGTCTGAGACCATCTCTTCATTTTCCCTCTAAGCTTTTCATCACGACATCGGATGGTAAGAAGAGGCGGTTGTCGTCAGTTAATGAGGCCGGTGAGTTTATCAAAGCCCACCGGAGTGAAACGACAGATGCTACGTGATCAGTTGACTTTTTTGTTTTGACTACTCGCGTCTACTTACCCGACGCTGTGTTTCGAAATTGTATTTTTATTTTTCATCGCTCATCTCACTCCTGGATGATCATAAGACTGACAAAACCGTAATTTTGTATCTGCTGCACAGGAGAACTTTAATGCAGACTGTGTCATATGACGTTTAGGTTACTTATCGTCTGTTTTTGATTTTTACATTTATGGGCTAAAACATATATTTCGTGGAGCCGGGGTCCTTTGTGCAGCTTGATTTTGTAATTTTGAGAAATTACTTAAAGATGCTGATGTTTAGCAGGTTCTCTGCTTGGTTCTGGGTTGATATGTTAGGAGTGGGATTTAGGATTGTGAAATGGGACTACTTTTTTTTTGGTTGTTTGTTTTTTGCTTTTTTTGCCATGGTTTTCCATCTTGCTTCATTGTGGTTTATGTTTTCCTTGGAGTTTTCTTTTTTTTCCTTTATTCTTCTTCGTTTTGCTCAGACATGAAGCTGTCATGTGGCAGATAGATAATGGCTAAGACTAAAGAGAGTTCCAGTACTCGTTTCATATCATGGAATGTTAAAGGGGTTGATTAATGGAATAAGGTCACAACAGGGAGACGTGTTTAACGATCCACATAAAATTAATAGCATTTTCCTAGAGTTTTACTCAGGCCTTTATACTTCTGAGTTTCCCTTAGGTTCTGACTGTGGGGAATGGCCCTTGGATAAGATCACTTTTCCTAACATTGACAGTACCACGGCTAGCACCCTTGGTGACCCAATATCAGTTTCTGAGGTGGTTGAAGCTATCAAGCTTCTACAGAATGGCAAGTCACCAGGCCCTGATGGGTTTACTACTGAGTTCTATAAAGCATTCTCTACTTCCCTAGCACCTGCATTACAGAAAATGTTTAACGAGGCTCTTTCTAAAGGCTGTCTACCTCCCACTCTATCGCTAGCGTCAATCACTTTGATTGCCAAGAAAGACAAAGACCCCTTATTGTGTGGCAGCTATAGACCCATCTCACTTTTAAACGTAGATTATAAAATTTTAACTAAGATTTTATCGTTGCGTTTACAACAAGTGATGCCCCAAATAATTTCGGATGACCAAACAGGTTTTATGATTGGAAGACACTCGTTCTTTAATACAAGAAAACTTCTCAATATTCTCAATATGCCCAGTTCTGATGTGCCAGAAGTGGTTCTGGCACTAGATGCGGAAAAGGCGTTTGATAGAGTCGAGTGGGCATATCTATTTCGTGTAATGGAAAACTTTGGTTTTGATCGTAGTTTTATTTCCTGGATCAAACTATTGTATGTCGCTCCACAAGCATCTGTGTTGACTAATGGCGTGGTTTCACCACCTTTTTTGCTTCAGAGGGGCACTAGACAGGGCTGCCCTTTGTCGCCTTTGCTTTTTGCCATTGCCATTGAGCCCTTAGCTATCTGGCTTCGTGAGGATGTAAATTTTAAAGGCATAAATCGGCTGGGTAGAGAGTATAAGTTATCCCTATATGCGGATGATCTTTTACTCTTTATTTCTGATCCAGAGGCTTCTATTCCTATTATTCTGAACATTCTAAACCAGGTCGGTAAAATTTCAGGGTATAAGATTAACTTTCATAAGAGTGAGTTGTTCCCTGTAAATTCTTTGGCCAATAACCTTGCACATTCACCCCTACCATTTAGATGGGTGGCTGATGGATTTAAGTATTTGGGTATTACTGTGACCAAATCTTTAACTGGAATGTATCTTTCAAATTTTGTCCCTTTACTTAAAAAGGTTGAGTCTGACATGGAACGTTGGGCTAAGTTGCCGCTTTCTCTTGCTGGGCGTATAAGCCTAATCAAGATGACTGTTCTCCCCAAGTTTTTGTACTTATTTCAACATATTCCAATTTTCCTTAAGAAAAAGTTTTTTATGGACTTGGACAAACGAATAATGTCATTTTTATGGGGAAATAGGCCAGCTCGAATTAAGAAATCAATTTTGGAGCTCCCTAAGAACAAGGGAGGGCGTTTCGGACATGGTCTGATAAAGGCATAAAGACCATTGATGATCTCTATGATAGTGGAGTTTTCTCATCCTTTAATAACCTTTCCAAACGATTTGACCTACCTAACTCCCACTTGTTTCGTTTCTTCCAGGTCAGACACTTTGTGCAAAAACTGTTCCCTCACTTTCCTAATCGCCCCCCTGAATCTCCATTAGATGACTTCTTAAAGCTTGAACCACAGTCAAAACATTGTATTTCTGTCATGTATAATTTGATTCACAATATTAATCCAGGCTTGACAAGTAGGACCAGAGGTGCGTGGGAGCTAGACTTGGGATTTGAGATCTCTGATGAACATTGGGAACGTATTCTCGATCTCACTCATACATCATCTATATGTGCGAGACATGGCCTGATACAGTGCAAGATCCTACATCGGGTGTACTATACAAATGCAAAACTTGCTAAAATATACCCCTCTGTCAGCGATGCATGTAATAGATGCAAGCAATCACCAGCAGATCTAATTCATATGTTGTGGGGATGCCCTAAATTATTTGACTACTGGACTAAGATTTTCAAAATTTTGAGGGATGCCTTTGCCATAGATTTTGATACAAACCCACTCCTGGCCATTTTCGGGATGACTGTTGATGTTAACCTTTCAGTAACAGTTCAAAAGGCTCTAGCCTTTACTACTTTGTTAGCGAGACGTCTCATACTTTTGAAGTGGAAACATGCCTCACCCCCTTCCTTGGATTCATGGCTGAAAGAGGTGTTCGCTTGCATTAAATTGGAAAAAATTAGATTATCAAGGACTGGTTCTTTGAAAACCTTTGATGGACTGTGGCGCCCCTTTTTGGATTATTTACTGGCTAACTCCCAAGACACTTAAGCTGAGCAGATATTTTATTTTATTCTGTAATACTTTAAGATAGTAATTTATTTTTTATTTTTTTATTTTTTATTTTTCCTGTTATTTTCGTGTTTTTTTGTTTTGTTTTGTTTTTTCATTGGAAGCTGTAGGTTGTTTATTTGCGGGAGGGTCTTATTGGGGTATTAACAGTGGGGAATGATAATTTCATAAATTCAATGTTATTATCTGTTGACTTGATGTTCCAAACAGAAAAACTAATAAAGAGATCAAAAATAAAAGTTAGATGAGAAGATTGATACCTCTCTTATATTATATATGAGGCTACAGCCAGCAGCCAGTTTGCTTAGCATAAACACTGTAAACAGGGGGGAAACAGTTTGTCTGGCTCTATCCAACAGTAGCAAAACTGTTTTTACACTGTGCAGATTAAACAAACAAGATATGAAAAAAATAAATAAATAAAAAAAATAAAATAAAAATTCTTATAAGTAGTGTAAGCATTGTTTCCAACTTTGATGTGTGCACATGTGATAAAAAAATCGATCGAAAAGTCTTATATTTTTAAACGGGCAAATTTGTAGGACTACTAAATCGTAGCGTAGAAAGCGTAAACAACTCACCCGTTTCCTTGACAACCTGTTACGTCTTCTTGACAACCGGCGTAGTTGATACCGTAAAGTTGCTCTCTGGATAACGAATTCCTGTTCGTTAGCCACTAAAATAGGCGTGATATACTTTTTGTCTACACAAGCTAAACTATACATTGATCCCTTACCGTCAGAAAGACCTCTAGCGTTAGTGATCACCCATGGGCGGGCTTCTGTGACCTAATGTATTTACATAAAGCACATAACAGTAAAGCGGGACGCGATTGACAGCCGGTATGCGACAATATCAACAAAGATCACATTGCAAGAGCATGTCGGAGGAGAGAAAAGGCAGCAAAAGATACTGAAGATCTTCATCAAATCCATCAATTCTATTTTAATGATCTATTTAAATAATTGTGTATTGATGCATCACGTAGGTAGGTAGGTTTATTGTCACAATAAAACAAGTTAAAGAGTGAAATTGAGTTTTATAACTCCCTTCTGCTACATAGCAGACGATTTACCTTAATAAAGAATCAATTATGACAAATGGCAACAGAAAAACTATATTCAGTGGGGCAGTGCTGAGGATGAATTATAGTTTAAGAGCCTGATAGCTTGGGGGAAAAGTAGCTGATGCAGCAGCTGAAACTTGTATATCTCTTCCCAGCATGCAGCAGGGTGAACAGGCTGTGGCTGGGTACCTCACCTCACCGATATCACTGATGCCCAGGAGCTGGGTACCGATGATCTTCTGAGCAGTTTTTATCACCTGCTGCAGAGCCCTCTGGTCCTGGGCTGTGCACATCCCATAGTGATGTTTCCAGTTAGGATGCTTTCTGTTGCTCTTTCTGTACTTGCTGTGGGAATCTGGCCCTCTTACACAAGACTCTTACTTCAAGAAATACAGTCGTTTCTGGGCTTTCCTCCACAGCGTGGAGATGTGAGATGACCATGTCAGGTTCTCTCTGTGATGCTGATTCCCAGGCTATGAATGTCTGTCTAGTTAGTTGAAAAATATACTTTAAAATAAACCTCACACTACCAGTGAATCTTAATTACACAATGTGATTTTTAATTAATATATAATTTAATTAATATATAACACTTTGCATCTTAAAATTTGTATTGAAAAGCTGGAAATTTAACAAGGGCAAAAGATTCAATATAAGATTACATTGAATAGTGTGAGGTAGGCTATTGGCCAGTATTTAGAATCAAATAATGAATTGAACACAAAAGGCACTGTTTTTTTTAGAAATGTTTTATTTGAAACAAATACATTACATGTTGTTCTTTCAAAACTAAACTTTGAGATTAGTAGATTAAAAGTAACCACCTTTCAATTTCAATTTCAATTTCAATTTGCTTTATTGGCATGACTGCAGAACAATATTGCCAAAGCATCATACATATAACATCATCCCAATACATATAACATATCAATCACCCCCATACATTTCATTATAGAATTCGAGTATAAACTAATCAAAGTATCTGTGTTTGTGTAAGTGTAAAAAAAAAAAAGAAAAAAAAAAAGAAATGTATATATTAAAAAATAAAATAAATAAATAAAACAGTGTGTGTGTTGTAAATACTAAAAATAGAATAAACAAAACAGTAAGTGTGCGTGTGTGTTTAAAAAAAAAGTATATATATATTAGAAAGTTAAAACAAAATAAATAAATAAAACGATAAGTGAGTGTGTGTGTGTGTGTGTTTAAAAAAAAAAAAGTATATATACATTAAAAAGTTAAAACTAAATAAATAAAACGATGAGCGTGTGTGTTAAAAATAAAAATATCTAAAAAAGAATTAAATTAAAATAAATAAATGAAACAGTAGAAAGTGTGTGTGTATATAGTTATATTAATAGATTAAAAAAATCAAGTATAAAATGTAAAACAAAATAATTAATAAAATACCAAACAATTAAAGTAAAAATAATTTTTAAATTTGTACAATTATTTGTCAGTCTGAGGTTCCACTGGTTGTCCTCACTTCATGGCATGTGGAGACATATTTTGCAGCAATTATTTGACATTTGGGCATTTCTCCCAGTAAATAGGGGAGTTTCTGTGTGTCTGATAGGGATTCAATTCGGGGTATATTTGGGCAATGTTTGCAAAGTGTTTTTCTCTTAGTGGTTCATATTTGGGGCATGAGGTTAGAAAGTGTACCTCTGTCTCTACCTGTCCTGTGTCACACTGGGAACAGAGTCTGTCTTCCTGTGGTAGCCAGCTCTGTGTGTGGCTGACTCTTTTCTATGGCCAGGCTGTGTTCACTCAGCCTGTATATTGTCATAATTTTTCTTAGTTTAGGACATTTTATTGTCCCTCAGGTAATTTGCCAGTGTGAATTCTCTTTTAGGGTCAGATAACATTGTGATTTACTTTGTGTTTTGGTTGTTTCTTTCCAGTATTCAATATATTTTTCTTTCTGCTTGTTAATAATTTGGTTTGGTCTGTTTGAGTTGGTGTTGCTGTCCTGAGGCTGTTGGGGACTTGTTACTACAGAGAGCCTCAGGACCAGCTGGCTGAGGGGACTCTTCTCAGGTTTCAGCTCCTGGTATGTTAGGGCTTTGTGATGATATGTCTGGGGGTTAACTGATTTTAAGTGGTTGTAAAATTTAAGTGATCTTTTCTGTATTTTTAGTAATAGGGGGTATTGGCCGAGCTCTGCTCTGCACAGGTTATTTGGTGTTTTTCTCTGCACCTGCAGGATGCTCTTACAGAACTCAGTATGGAAAGATTCTATGATTGTTTTGTCCCATTTGTCAAATTCATTATTAAGTTTTGGCCCCCAGATTTCGCTACCATATAGAATTATTGGTTCTAGTACAAATTGGAAAATTTTAAGCCAGATTTCAATTGGAATATATATTTTAATGTTTCTTTTATTGCATAGAAAGCTCTCCTTGCTTTGTCCCTCAGATCTTTCACAGCCATGTTGAAGTTCCCTGTGTATGTAATGTTGAGGCCAAGGTAAGTATAGTTTTTGTATGTTGTAATTTAGTGGTGTCTAAATAAAAATTGTGTGAAATCTGATTTCTGTGTTGTTTCTGAAAGATCATTATCTTAGTCTTTGTTGTGTTTACTGTCAGGGCCCAGGTCTGACAGAATCTCTGCAGGAGGTTAAGGTGCTGCTGCAAACCTTCTTTAGTAGGTGAGAGCAACACTAAGTCATCTGCATACAGCAGACCTCTGATCTCTGTGTCGTTCAGGAGGAGTCCAGGTGCCGTGGAACTCTCTAATTGGTTTGCTAATTCATTGATATATAGATTGAAGAAAATTGGACTTAGATTGCATCCCTGCCTCACTCCCCGTCCCTGGGAGAAGAATGCTGTTTGTTTGTTTCCAATCTTTATGGCACATTCACTTTTTGTATACATGTTTTTAATCAGGTCATATGTTTTTCCTCCAATGCCACTTTCAAGTAGCCTAAAGAAAAGGCCCTCGTGCCAGATGGAATCAAAGGCTTTTTGGAAGTCAACAAAGCAGGCATATACTTTTCTTTTCTTAATGTTTAGTTCTTGATCAATTAGAGTCTGGAGGGTAAAAATATGGTCAGTTGTGCGGCAATTTGGCAAAAAACCAATTTGGCATTTATGCAGAATATTGTGGTTATCAACAAAGTTGACAAGTCGTTTATTAATGATGTTGCAGAATATTTTCCCAGGTTACTGGATACACATATTCCTCTGTAGTTATTTGGGTCATATTTATCTCCGGATTTATGGATTGGGGTTATTAAACCTTTGTTCCAGATGTCTGGAAAAGTTCCAGTTGTTAGAATAGTATTGAATAGTTTTAGTATAGCCAATCTGATTTTATGGTCTGAATATTTGATCATTTCATTTAGGATTCCATCAATACCACAAGCCTTTTTTTCCTTTTAGGGACTGGATGGCTTCTGTTAATTCTTGTTCTGTTACAGGGTAATCTAGAGGGTTTTGGTTGTTTTAATCACCGCCTCAGATTTTTCCATTTTGTGAATATTTTGTGCTGATCATCATTTTTTGTAATATTACTGTATAGTTCACTAAAGTGATTAATCCAAGTATTTCCATCTTGGATTGCCAATTCATCCTGCTGGGTTTTGTTTAGGTTGTTCCATTTCTCCCAGAACTGGTTGGACTCTAAGGATTCCTCAATTTCACAGAGCTGGTTCTTGCTGTGTTGTTCTTTCTTAGTTTTTAGGGTGTACTTGTATTGTTTCAGAGTGGCCTCATATTGACAGCGTATGCTGTGGTTATCTGGGTCCCTATGCTCTTCATTTGATCATTTCCTTAAAGTTTTCCTTAAATTTTTGCAATCAATGTCAAACCATTTGTTATTGTTCATTTGTTGAGGTTTTGGTTTTGAGGCTTTCAAATTAGACAATGAAGCCAGATGATGAAATATTGAATTGATTTTGTCCACAGCCGAATTTACGCCAGAATTATTCTGGGGAAATGTTTCTGTTAGAAATGAATGGGTTAAATCGTGGATGGTTTGATTTTCCAGTGCCTTTTGGTACGCCCCCATGCTGTCTGGGGTCCATCTGTATGAGTATGTACTGTCAAACAGGTCACAGGCACTAGGGGCTCCAGACTTAGACTGAGCCCTTTTCAGGTAGATAGTGATTTTGCTGTGGTCTGAGAGGGGTGTGAGAGGGCTGACTGTGAAAGCTCTGAGAGACGTTGGATCTAGATCTGTAATGAAATAATCTACCGTACTACTGCCAAGAGCTGAGCTGTAAGTGTAGCGACCCAGAGAGTCCCCTCGTAGCCTGCTGTGACTCTGTACAGACCCAGAGAGTCCCCTCGTAGCCTGCTGTGACTCTGTATAGACCCAACGTACGGCAGAGCTGTAAAAGCTGCATACCGCTTGTATTAGTAAGCTTGTCAAAGCTCTTTCTAGCAGGACATTCAGGGAGGGGGAAGCAGGTGCTTCCAGGTAAGTGTTTGTCTCCCTGGGTGTTCATAGTGTCAGCTCTTTCCCCTGTTCGAGCGTTCAAGTCCCCACAGAGTAATACGTTTCCCATGGTTTTATAATGATTAACTTCCTCCTCAAGAATGGAGAAAATATCTGGGTTGTAGTAGGGGGATTCTGAAGGAGGTATATAGATGGCACACATGTAGACATGTTGCTCGGCACAGATCATCTGTTTGTTAATTTTCAACCATATATGAGATTCTTCTTTTTTAATAACTGTGATAGACTGGCTCAGTTCTGATTTGCCTCCTGAATCTCTGCCTTGGGTTATTGTGGGATTTTTTGTTGATGGTATGATAATCTCAGTGTAGCCGTGAGGACGACCAGTGGAAACATCTTCTCTGCACCATGTCTCCTGTAAAACTATGATGTCAGAGTCTTTTAACTCTCTATTAAAATCTGGATTTCTGCTCTTTAAACCAAAAGCTGATGATCTCAGACCTTGAATGTTCCAACATGTTATTGTAAACGATTTCATCTCTAAGAGTAATCTGTTCAAAAAATTAGACAAACACCTTAAAAAACAAATAATAATAATAAACTAGATATTAAAAATAATACTAGTAACGAATGAAAAGAGAAAAAAAAATGTGTAAAAAGTGTAAAAAGATGAAAATAGTGTTGTAGGTAAATGAATAAAATATTAAACTTTAAGTGACATTTTAGAGTGTATGTGTGAACTTCTGTTAAGAATTGTCTTTATATTATTATCTGTTTAAAATGTTATCCAACATGTTAAATTATGAATTATTGTGGTGTCTCTAAGAGTCTCTGCTCTTCCACCATGTAGCTATATGAGGCGAGAGCAGAGCAGGTTTAGCATGTGAAATATGTCTTTGAGTTCACCAGAGGGGGGCCGGGCTGTGGATCGTCTCACCGCTGCAGCATAGTTCAGTCCAATAGGCTGCTGCTCCTGTGGTCTTGGTTCTGCCGTTGGGATGAGGGGGGGTATAGGGCCTCCAGGCTGGGAGGCTCTCTGGCTGGGTACCCGTGGCCAGTGTTGTGTTGGCTGTGGGTTGTGATGTTGGTGATGCGGTGGGTTTGGTGGCCTGGTCATCCTATCTGATGGCCGAGGATAGGTGTATAGTGGAGGTCTGGATGGTCTTGAAGGTCTAGGGGGTCTAGGAGGTCCTGGAGGTCTGCGTGGGGTCTGCCTTGTGTGGTTACCCCTTGGAGTGGTAGTAGGGTTCCTTCCAAGAGCAGCCTCCTTCAGGGTCCTAGCAAGGGTGGGGACTGCATTTCTGTGTAGGTGTACGTTATCATATAGGCAATCCAGGTCCAGGGTCGGGTGGTGGGCCAGGAACACATTGGGTTTGAGGGCACAGTCCCTGGAGAGGCTGATATTCACTCTGTGAATGGTGTGGGGGTGGAAGTCTCTCCTGTGCAGCAGAGTCGATATGACTATCTTGCTGGTAGGGAAATTGGTGGAGGCTTGCTCAATGACTCTCCTCAGAGAGTCTGCCAGTCTGTCCTGCTGGGACCTTAAGTCGTTGGTGCCTGTATGGATGATGATGTGGCTAGGTGAGCCTAGCTCAGGCACTGTTAACAGCTCCAGGGCTCTCCTGGTGTTGGGGCACCAGATCTTCTCCGTTCTGTGCCTTGGGAATAAGGTCTTTTCATCCAGGAACTTTCCATTAGAGTCCATGAGGAGGATAATGTCTGCCCTTCTGCCTGTGTGTGTTTGTTCAGACTCAGCTGTCTGATCTTGACGTGGAGCTGTGGTGGTGGTTTCAGGTCTGGAGCTCCTAGCTGGAGGCTGGCTCGAGGCCGGACCTTGGGCAGGTGCAGGGGTGTGACTGGCATCTTGGATTGGCGTATTTGTATGGAGGCAGCTGGTTGGTTCTGGGGGGGATTAGAGTCTGCCTCAGGCTGCATGAGAGGGGGGGGGTCCTCGGGGAAAGGGCTGTGTTGTCCTTCAGCAGGTGTAGTGGGAGTTTGGCTGGATGTGGTCTGGGTTTGAGAGGTGGGCACAGGCGGTTGTGTGGAGTTCAGTCTGGCTTGTAGACTGAGCCTGTCCCTGTTCTGTAGCTCTTCTCTCAGAGTAGCCAACTCAGTTCTGCAGTTGTCTCTGTCCTTCCTAAGTTCCTTCACCTCCTCACTGAGGTGATCCAGCTGTCTTCTCTGATGAGTTAGTTCTTGTTGAAACTCTCTCAGCTGTGAGTTGACACTGTCCTGTTCCCTCTTGGCCTGGGAGTCACTGGCAGTAGGAGAAGTAGGCTGCTGTTGGTCCAGCTGCTCTCTGATCTGTACCAGTTCTATTTCCATCTGGGAGAAGTGTTCCCTCAAGATGTCCAGAGCCTCAGGGTGCTGTAGCAGGAGAGGATCAGTGTCAGCATCTGCAGGCTGTCTGTCAGGAGCAAGGACAGAACAGGACGGTTTGACTCCCAGGGTTGGAGCGATGCTTGCGAGGACCTCCTTCTCCTTCTCAGCTCTCAGTCTCATAGCAGGAAAGTCGAGTTCAAACTGTCTCAGGTCGCCTTGTATCATGGCAGTTCCGTTTTTGAACAGGTTTACTGTTATTCTGTTGGTGTCCGAGTCATTTTCTTCCAGGACACTTATTTTCCATCCATTACAGATGCCTGCTCTCTTTATTGCTGGGTAATGAGAGCTGAACACATTCAGCCAGGCACATGGTTCATCAGTCCAGAAGATTAAATTGCAGGATCTTCCATCTTTGTATTGGTCTAGGAACAGGATTTCTGGTCTTTCTCTGAGTATTGTTTGTTTATATTTTACCCTTGCAGTTTTGCTTTTGATAGCTGGGGGGTAGTCAATGGTTTCAGAGTGTGTAGACATCATGAAACAGTTGTTTATCTTCAAGCTTCTGTGTTTAAAACAGCACTACTGCTGTTTATGCCGTTGCTAGGTAACCACCCTGCAGTGCTAGCTTGTTAGCTATTAGCTTGACTGTTTCAGTTTGGGACTTTTTTATAGTAATAATTGCAAAACTTACTGATTTCAGTGTCCAGTAGTTTGCTGTTGCTTGTTGTAGTCCCTCTTTCTTCTTCTTTGTTTGTTTTTGTCCTCTCCTTGTTTCTCTTCAGCTCGATGCTGTTTCTGAGCTCCTGTCCTCTGAGCTCCTTCTTCAAACTGTATCTCTTTTCCTTTTTTCTCTTTCTTTCTCCTTCTTTTTCCTCTATTTCTCTCCTCTGGAGTATTCTGGTCACTTCTTTTGCATTTTTCTCATAAAAAGTCGGTGTTTATCCAATTTTTGAACCGAAAACAAGCGTTTTGTTCAGCAGCAAGTCTTAAACATGACTCTCTCAACAACAGCGGAATTCGGAATTCATTAACACATTCTTTGTCCCCTTTGTTCTGTCGCCTACCTGGGGTCCCATAACCATGTAGATAAACTGCTGCCAGAGGAAGTCAGTGAAGACACTGCATCCAACTCAGTAAACATGGCCCTTCACTACATCCTGCAGAAAAGGAACTAATGTAAGAACAAGCGATACCAATGTTACGCAGGGATGGGCAAAAATGCTCAAACTGTAAAGGTATATAAATAAAACAAATTAAAGCAACCATGACATGTATCAAAATAAATTAAATCAAATCAAATCTGCTTTGAGAGGCACTGTATCATAATGGGGATTATTTTAGCTGACTGTAGCCATGTTACAAAAACATACTCCAAATTGTTGTCAAAGAGCGACAAAAATCTTCGATCCCTGCGTGGTTGACCGCATGTCGGAATATAAACAAAAATACTGTCTATTCCTCTGTTCTGCAGGAGAAGTCTGCAAAGCCTGCCAGACATACCAGGGTTGAGGGGGGGGTGATGAAGCAGTGGATAAGACACATGACCTAGCTGCTCCAGAGGTGTGCGACCTCATATATCGCACTAAATAAATTAATTAATTGGATAAAAGCGTCAGCGTCATGAATAAATGTGAGGGGGAATGCAGGATGACACTTCCATCAGGACCAGCTTGAAGCTTGTGTATTGCCAGTGCAAAATGTAGGAACTGCTCCAACGCTGTCTAAGGACGCAACTCACAACATTGTGAGCGTGCAGCCATGGCCTAAGTGCATCTTTGAATAACACGACAAAACCAAGTCCATTTTTGTCTGCTGGTGTTAATTCACTTAATAGCCCCAGGAAGCTGTTGATAATCTAACAATATAATCATGATCCCATAGCATCCAGGAATTGAGCGAAACTTACCAAGTAAAGGTTTGCTTACTGTACCGTTAGCAAACTACCATTACAAATAAAATCCCACCTGGACGTTGTCTCATGGAGATAATGTAGCCTACGTTGCTTACATCACCCAAGTGAGGTGTTCCAAGACTGTCTGCCTTCTGCCCTCCTGATCTAGGCTCCACTCCATAGACTGTATATAAAAGGATCCACTCTAAGGTCGGCTCCACTGTCAGGTCAGGAAACACAAGCAAAAAATACAAAATCCAAAGTGTGATTAGACAGGAAACAGGAGATAACACAAGATAAATATTTATATACGTGTGTTTTAGATCTCTCCCTGCCCCAACATAGCTGATTCAAACTGTCAACTCATAATGACATAATGAACTCCAGAAGCTGTTTAAATCACTGTCACAGTACATCAGCTTCACTTCAAATAAGATAAGATTCATACAGCCAGTCTACACAGAAGGTGCTGAATGATAGAAAAAAAATTAATTTTAAAACTTAAATCTTAATTGTATCTTCTTTTGGATGACAAAAAACAACTTCAACATCATAGTCAACATTTTAAGACAGTGTAAATATGTCCTTGCTGAACGCTTTACAACAATAAAGCCAAACACAGTTAAATAATTAGCTTGCTGTTTCCACAGAAAAAAAGCTAATTCAACTATACTAAGTTACTTCAGGTGCTAACGCTAGCCAGTAGACTAATATTACATTTAAAACGACAAATAGTCTAACATTACCCACGTGTGAAGCATTCGGTACGTTGCTTTTGTAGTTGCACAAATACTGATTGCAGTAGCTTTTTTGGCAGTGAACATAGACCCCATGCTTTTGGATGTTTTACAATGTTTCAGGTAGTGACAGTCAGTTACCTACCGTTGCCACGATGTGTGGTGCAGCCAAACACTGCAGCCAAAACAACGGAAAAAGTCAGCATATCATTTCCAGTCTGGCAGCAGGGCGGACTTGAGAGCGGAGGCTGCACCTAAAGTGAGCTCAGAGCGGCACCGTTCTTCACCGGTCTTCGGGCACCGGTTTAAACAATGACGTGATTGGCCAACGCAAGTTGACAAGGTAACAACACGAGCTTTGATTGGTTGTTACTCTGGCTAACATTTTGTGGTTAGCTAGCGAGATTATATCACGATATATTTTTAATGTGCAACAATTAAAGTTGGAAACAAGCAGTAATGTATTCAACAACAATTTATATAGACACATACAAAAAATGAACCAGTTCCCTGGAGGAGATCTATCAAATCGAAAACTAAAGGAGAAAAACAGACTTGGCCCACTGCCTACAAGGCACAGAACGGAGAAGATCTGGTGCCCCAACACCAGGAGAGCCCTGGAGCTGCTAACAGTGCCTGAGCTAGGCTCACCGAGCCACATCATCATCCATACAGGCACCAACGACTTAAGGTCCCAGCAGGACAGACTGGCAGACTCTCTGAGGAGAGTCATTGAGCAAGCCTCCACCAATTTCCCTACCAGCAAGATAGTCATATCCACTCTGCTGCACAGGAGAGACTTCCACCCCCACACCA
Source organism: Lepomis macrochirus (assembly GCA_024633595.2). Taxonomy (NCBI): domain Eukaryota; kingdom Metazoa; phylum Chordata; class Actinopteri; order Centrarchiformes; family Centrarchidae; genus Lepomis; species Lepomis macrochirus. Next base: position 41,324,592 of record JALXJV020000005.1, on the reverse strand, counting down.
TTCACAGAGTGAATATCAGCCTCTCCAGGGACTGTGCCCTCAAACCCAATGTGTTCCTGGCCCACCACCCGACCCTGGACCTGGACTGCCTGTATGATAACGTACACCTACACAGAAATGCAGTCCCCACCCTTGCTAGGACCCTAAAGGAGGCTGCTCTTGGAAGGAACCCTACTACCACTCCAAGGGGTAACCACACAAGGCAGACCCCACACAGACCTCCAGGACCTCCTAGACCCTCTAGACCTTCAAGACCATCCAGACCACCCAGACCTCCACTATACACCTATCCTCGGCCATCAGAGAGGATGACCAGGCCACCAAACCCACCGCATCACCAACATCACAACCCACAGCCAACACAACACTGGCCACGGGTACCCAGCCAGAGAGCCCCCCAGCCTGGAGGCCCTATACCCAACGGCAGAACCAAGACCACAGGAGCAGCAGCCTATTGGACTGAACTATGCTGCAGCGGTGAGACGATCCACAGCCCCGCCCCCCTCTGGTGAACTCAAAGACATATTACACATGCTAAACCTGCTCTGCTCTCGCCTCATATAGCTACATGGTGGAAGAGCAGAGACCTCTTAGAGACACCACAATAATTCATAATTTAGCATGTTGGATATCATTTTAAACAGATAATAATATAAAGACAATTCTTAACAGAAGTTCACACATACACTCTAAAATGTCACTTAAAGTTTAATATTTTATTCATTTACCTACAACACTATTTTCATCTTTTTACACTTCTTCTTTCTTTTCATTTGTTACTAATATTATTTTTAAGATGAAATAATTTACAATAACATGTTGGAACATTCAAGGTCTGAGATCATCAGCTTTTGGTTTAAAGAGCAGAAATCCAGATTTTAATAGAGAGTTAAAAGACTCTGACATCATAGTTTTACAGGAGACATGGTGCAGAGAAGATGTTTCCACTGGTCGTCCTCACGGCTACACTGAGATTATCATACCATCAACAAAAAATCCCACAATAACCCAAGGCAGAGATTCAGGAGGCAAATCAGAACTGAGCCAGTCTATCACAGTTATTAAAAAAGAAGAATCTCATATATGGTTGAAAATTAACAAACAGATGATCTGTGCCGAGCAACATGTCTACATGTGTGCCATCTATATACCTCCTTCAGAGTCACACCAGGCTACGAGGGGACTCTCTGGGTCTGTACAGAGTCAACAGGCTACGAGGGGACTCTCTGGGTCTGTACAGAGTCACACCAGGCTACGAGGGGACTCTCTGGGTCTGTACAGAGTCACACCAGGCTACGAGGGGACTCTCTGGGTCTGTACAGAGTCACACCAGGCTACGAGGGGACTCTCTGGGTCTGTACAGAGTCACACCAGGCTACGAGGGGACTCTCTGGGTCTGTACAGAGTCACACCAGGCTACGAGGGGACTCTCTGGGTCTGTACAGAGTCAACAGGCTACGAGGGGACTCTCTGGGTCTGTACAGAGTCAACAGGCTACGAGGGGACTCTCTGGGTCTGTACAGAGTCACAGCAGGCTACGAGGGGACTCTCTGGGTCACTACACTTACAGCTCAGCTCTTGGCAGTAGTACGGTAGATTATTTCATTACAGATCTAGATCCAATATCTCTCAGAGCTTTCACAGTCAGCCCCCTCACACCCCTCTCAGACCACAGCAAAATCACTATCTACCTGAAAAGGGCTCAGTCTAAGTCTGGAGCCCTTAGTGCCTGTGACCTGTTTAACAGCACATACTCATACAGATGGACCCCAGACAGCATGGGGGCGTACCAAAAGGCACTGGAAAAGCAAAACATCCACGATTTAACTCATTCATTTCTAACAGAAACATTTCCCCAGAATAATTCTGGTGTAAATTCGGCTGTGGACAAAATCAATTAAATATTTCATCATCTGGCTTCATTGTCTAATTTGAAAGCCTCCAAACCAAAACCTCAACAAATAAACAATAACAAATGGTTTGACATTGACTGCAAAAATCTAAGGAAAACTTTAAGGAAATGATCAAATGAAAAGCATAGGGACCCAGATAACCACAGCATACGCTGTCAATATGAGGCCACTCTGAAACAATACAAGTACACCCTAAAAACTAAGAAAGAACAACACAGCAAGAACCAGCTCTGTGAAACTGAGGAATCCTTAGAGTCCAACCAGTTCTGGGAGAAATGGAACAACCTAAACAAAACCCAGCAGGATGAAGCTGGACTGGATATTATAAGATTGTGTAACACTTTATAACAGTCAGACCGCAGTCAGTAAATTTACTGTAACTAGTGTTAGTGGATGGCTCTTCTTCCTCTGGGTTGTATATTATGTGGGTCATGTTAGTTACAGTGACTGAGAGGTGGAGAAGCTGTGTACCCATCAGTAAAAGGCAATAAATCAAAATTGAACGTTACGAAGCAAACAGCGGCGGGTCCGAGCTACATTTACATTTACTCATTCGGCAGACGCTTTTATCCAAAGCGACTTACATTTGAGGAACAACTTACAAGCATCAAATACAGATCTACAACTGACAATACATACAAGTAAGAGTGGCAGTAAATACTAGTAAGAGCTCATAGTACATATCACATCAATGGGTAAATACCTAGGGAAGGAAGTAAGAGTTAACAGAAAGTGCAATCAGAACAAAAAGTGCAGTCAATACAAGATGATTGTAGGGATAGAAGAAGAAGAGCACAGGAAGTGCATGTTAGAGGTTAGTTAGAGCTACTGTAGCGTTAGCTAGCTGCTCGTGGCTGCTTCACTATGGGATAGTAAACAAATCGCTCCACATTAGCTTTTTACTGTCACGTCATTTCTTGTAGGCTTTGACACTTTGACATTGTGGTACAGAGGAAAGTAACACGGGTGATTGGTTGGTGAAGTAATGTTAACGCTATCTAACTTGAGCCAACTGCAGCACAAAATCAAAATATATTTTTCATGCTTTGAAAAAAATATATATATGAAAGCCAATTCCGGTCTGTTTTTATACCCAAAACAAAGCGGAGGTTTCTCCATGATTCAAAAGCCCTGCCGATGTTGTTCCGTGTTTTCGTCCAAAGTCGATCCGATTCACATTTGGCCCGACGAGCTTCAGCAGATAAAGCTGTTTGTTTTTGTTTTTATCCTTATGTGGAGTTTGTGTTGGAGTCTGCGTTGTGCTGGGAGCAGGTCTTTCTTAGTGTTAGCAGACTCCATGTCGTAAGTTGCAGTGTCGCCGCTGCTGAGTGCAAAGTAGACACAGTAAGAGGCTCGGGAGCTCGCATGCAGGTGTCAGTCACTGGATTTCGTGAAAAATCCGACCGGGAGCCTTCAAATAGGAATAGGAATATGCCTTCAGAGTTAATAGCCAAACCCGGCAGGTGGATCATTGTAATGTCAGATTACAACCCCTTCACACACAGGCAATAAAAAAAGGATTCATTTTAGTAGAAAAACTACATATACCCCCTTTAAAAGGAAGTTTTTCCTTGCCTGTGTCGCCTAGTGCTGCTCTTGGTGGGAATTGTTGGGCTTCTGTAAATAACTTCAGAGTTCGGTCTAGACCTGCTCTTTATGAAAAGCGCTGTGAGATAACTGTTGTTGTGATTTGGCGCTATATAAATAAAATTGAATTGAAATGAAATCAGGTTTCACACAATTTCTGTTTAGGCACCACTAAATTACAACATACAAAAAACTATACTTACCTTGGCCTCAACATTACATACACAGGGAACTTCAACATGGCTGTCAAAGATCTGAGGGACAAAGCAAGGAGAGCTTTCTATGCAATAAAAAGAAACATTAAAATTAGTGGTGGGCCGTTATCGGCATTAACGTGCTGCGTTAACGTGAGACTCTTATCGGGCGATAAATCAACATGGATAACATGGATGCAGCTGTTGCTGCGTTACATTTACCTCGGAGGTCGGAGCTGGGAATGACGTCACACCCGAGTTGACGGCGTTCCGGTTCCAACCTCGCTCGGCCAGCTGTTTGTTTACAACTAGCCAGGTTAGTTATTGATCCCCGGCTGATTAAAAAACGCATTGTGCGGTATTTCCTCACACTAACTGTAGCAACACGTCCACAGACAGCTGTTGGACAGCACTTTGTGTACGAACATTTCTGAAGCCGCCGGGTTTGCTTCTGGGAAAATTTTCTTTTAAGAAGCTTCCCGATGGAAAATTCGACAAGACTAAGGTTGTTTGCACCTTGTGCAATGCGGAATTAGTTCCAGTCTCAAGTAGCCTACCACCTAAACGCAAAGCACATCGTTACACACAAGTAGCCTACATCTTATTAAACATGATTTATTTTCATCACCAATTATCATAGTAGAACAGCTTTCTCAAGCAGTTTGTGATGCATTTTGGAAACAGGAGAAGAGCCTCTGGTCTAATGCGCCACCTGGCTTAAACCTGGCTTGAAACCCGTTCGCACACAAATTCTGATGCCTTCGGCAGAATTCAAATGAGCCATTTTAATCTAGATTTATCTAGATTAATTTCAAGATTACAGTGAGATTAATCTAGATTAAAAAAAATAATCTATGCCCACCACTAATTAAAACATATATTCACATTGAAATCTGGCTTAAAATTTTCCAGTTTGTACTAGAACCAATAATTCTATATGGCAGCGAAATCTGGGGGCCAAAACCTAATAATGAATTTGACAAATGGGACAAAACAATCATAGAATCTTTCCATACTGAGTTCTGTCAGAGCATCCTGCAGGTGCAGAGAAAAACACCAAATAACCTGTGCAGAGCAGAGCTCGGCCAATAAAAATACAGAAAAGATCACTTAAAATCAGTTAACCCCCAGACAGACCATCACAAAGCCCAAACATACCAGGAGCTGAAACCAGAGCAGAGTCCCCTCAGCCAGCTGGTCCTGAGGCTCTCTGCAGTAACAAGTCCCCAACAGCCTCAGGACAGCAACACCAACTCAAACAGACCAAACCAAATTATCAACAAGCAGAAAGAAAAATATATAGAATACTGGAAAGAAACAACCAAAACACAAAGTAAATCACAAAGTTATCTGACCCTAAAAAGAGAATTCACACTGGCAAATTACTAAACTAAGAAAAATGTTGACAACATACAGGCTGAGTGAACACAGCCTGGACATAGAAAAGGGCCGACACAGACAGAGCTGGACAGGACAGGAGGACAGACTCTGCTCCCAGTGTGACACAGGACAGGTAGAGACAGAGCTGCACTTTCTAACCTCATGCCCCAAATATGAACCACTAAGAGAAAAACACTTTGCAAACATTCCCCAAATATACCCCGAATTCGAATCCCTATCAGACAGAAACTCCCCTATTTACTGGGAGAAATGCCCAAATGTCAAATAATTGCTGCAAAATATGTCTCCACATGCCATGAAGTGAGGACAACCAGTGGAACCTCAGACTGACAAAAAATTGTACAGATTTAAAAATTATTATTTTGATTGTTTGGTATTTTAGTAATTCTTTTGTTTTACATTTTATTCTTGATTTTTTGTTTATTAATATAATTATATGTTATATACACACACACTCTACTGTTTCATTTATTTATTTTATTTTAATTGAATTATTTTTTAGATATTTTTAACACACACACGCACATTATTTTTTAATATATATATATTTCTTTTTTTAACACAAACACAGATGCTTTGATTACTTTACGCTTTAATTCTTTAATGAAATGTTTGGGGCTGATAGTTGTTATGTTGTATGTATGATGCTTTGGCAATATGGTTTCACAGTCATGCCAATAAAGCGAACTGAACTGCATGGAGTTCGGCTCCATCAGGACTGCGCCGAGAGCGGAACAGAGAGTGACGAGTGGTTGAGCTAAAAGCTGAAAGGCTGGAGGACAGACGGCGAGCTGGTCTTCTTCCTGTTGGACCAGTCAGTAATAACTTATTAGTGACGCCAACACGTGCAGCCGTGGCTGCGTCTCGCGTTGTAAGCGAAGTGTTCCGCTTCCTGTCAGGAACCTCTAACTTCCTCTCTGTGAGTCAGAAAGTTTTAGGATGCAGATTCATCTCTTTAGAGTTTTATTGGACCAAAAATGTCTCGCTGTGTTGTTACTCGGCGTCTCCGTCACGGTCGTTGCTTTGGTTTCCGTGGTGATAGCGGCGATGGAGATTAACTCTGTTGCTCTGGGTTGCTGTGGAAACCATCACCCTGCTCCTCTCCACAGACGTGTTGAAGCTGTGATCGCGGAACATCCCGCTCTGCAGCATCGCCTCCGAGAAGTGACGGGAGCTCCCTTTGAACTGGGTCTGAAACACACAGGGGACAGGGGTCAGAGGACAGGGGTCAGAGGACAGGGGTTATAGGCTAGGGGACAGAATACAGGGGTCAGGGGACAGAGGTCAGAGGACAGGGGACAGGGGTTATAGGCTAGGGGACAGAATACAGGAGTAAGGGACAGAGGACAGGGGTCAGGGGACAGGGGTTATAGGCTAGGGGACAGAATACAGGGGTCAGGGGACAGAGGTGAGAGGATAGGGGACAGAAGACAGGGGTCAGGGGACAGAGGACAGGGGTCAGAGGACAGGGGTGAGGGGTCAGGGGACAGAGGTGAGAGGATAGGGGACAGAAGACAGGGGACAGAGGACAGGGTTCAGAGGACAGGGGTGAGGGGTCAGGGGACAGAAGTGAGAGGATAGGGGACAGAAGACGGGGTCAGGGGACAGAGGACAGGGGCGAGGGGTCAGGGGACAGAGGTCAGAGGACAGGGGTGAGGGGTCAGGGGACAGAGGCTGACATGTAAACTGTGATGAAGCATCTTGACGTCATTAATTATCAGTTTTTCACTTCCTGTTATTGAGGAACAACTAGTTAATACAACAGAGTTTGATCTGAGTCTCTTCTTTCCGTCTGTCTCGTGTCTCTCCCATCTGTCTCTATCCTGTGTCTCCCTTCTGTCTCATGTCTCTCCCATCTGTCTCTATCCTGTGTCTCCCTTCTGTCTCATGTCTCTCCCATCTTTCTCTATCCTGTCTCTCCCGTCTGTCTTCTTTCTTTGTCCTATCTCTCTCGTCTGTCTTCTGTCTCGTTCCTGTCTGTCTCATGTCTCTCCCGTCTGTCTTATGTCTCCGTCCTGTCTCTCCTGTCTGTCTCATGTCTGTCCCGTCTGTCTTATGTCTCCGTCCTGTCTCATGTCTGTCCCATCTGTCTCATGTCTCGTTCCTGTCTGTCTCATGTCTCTCCCTTCTGTCTTCTTTCTCCGTCCTGTCTCTCCCGTCTGTCCCTCACCTGCATCTCGTGGACGGTCGGCTTCTTGCTGCCGTACGTTTGGTTTGACGTTCGATAAAGTGGGTGAGTGAAGTTCTGACTGAAACAGACGCAGTATTAGTACACGCAGTACATCGTGTAGTACACCATGTAGTAAACCTTGTAGTACACCATGTAGTACACCGTGTAGTACACCGTGTAGTAAACCTTGTAGTACACCATGTAGTACACCGTGTAGTACACCGTGTAGTAAACCTTGTAGTACACCATGTAGTACACCGTGTAGTACACCTTGTAGTACACCTTGTAGTACACCGTGTAGTACACATGTAGTACACCGTGTAGTACACCGTGTAGTACACCGTGTAGTAAACCTTGTAGTACACCGTGTAGTACACCGTGTAGTACACCGTGTAGTAAACCTTGTAGTACACCGTGTAGTACACCGTGTAGTACATCGTGTAGTACACCGTGTAGTACACATGTAGTACACCGTGTAGTAAACCTTGTAGTACACCATGTAGTACACCGTGTAGTAAACCTTGTAGTACACCGTTTAGTACACCGTGTAGTACATCGTGTAGTACACCATGTAGTACACCGTGTAGTACACCGTGTAGTAAACCTTGTAGTACACCGTGTAGTACACATGTAGTACACCGTGTAGTAAACCTTGTAGTACACCATGTAGTACACCGTGTAGTACACCGTGTAGTAAACCTTGTAGTACACCGTGTAGTACACATGTAGTACACCGTGTAGTAAACCTTGTAGTACACCGTGTAGTACACATGTAGTACACCGTGTAGTAAACCTTGTAGTACACCATGTAGTACACCGTGTAGTACACCGTGTAGTAAACCTTGTAGTACACCATGTAGTACACCGTGTAGTACACCATGTAGTACACCGTGTAGTACACCATGTAGTACAGTAAGTACTGGTGCACGCAGTACACCGTGTAATAGTGGCAAAATTATTGGTACTACAACAGAATGGAAGTGAAAGATTATTAAAGTACTCTGTGTATCTGATACTACTGACTGTAGTACAAAGGATGGTACTGTTTACGTTCTATGGGTATTTGTTGTTGTAACTGAAGAACGCTGTGACCGGATCAATCTGGTTCCGTTATATTTAAAAGTAAACTTTTTGGTTTTGTTGCTTCAGCAGAAACATTCGTAACTGTGAAACCACCAGCTGCAGTACACAAGTACTAACTTCATCAAGTACTAGTACTTTTGGAAGTATTAGCAGCACCAGTTGTAATAATAAAAGTAGTAGTAGTACTACAGGAGTAGTGACAGAAGTGTTCTTCGTTTCAAACTCTGCATCTGATGAGCTGACAGGAAACTAGTCAGCTAGCTGGTTAGCTGGTCTGAGTACCTGTAGCCCTGGAAGGAGTCCGGGTTGTTGAACCTGTGCGGCAGGTTCGGGTCGGTTCTGTAAACGTCGCAGGTCTGAACTCTCTGCTGCTCCATGACTGATCCAAACACAGCTGTTACTAACAACACATGTTACCATGGAGACAGATCACAACACTCACTGCTCATTGGTTCCTCCTCCACACACACACACACAGAGGCAGGAAGTTGTAAACAGACACGAAAGTAAAAGCATGTAAATTACACTGTGCATTAAAGGGAAGGTTCATTTCTGTAACACGTTACTTTGATAATAAAGTTTGCAGTCCAGAATTTAACATAATTAGTTAAATGTAAATTACACTGTACATTAAAGGGAAGGTTCCTTTCTAAATGTAATAGATTACTTGTTACCCTGTAAGTTGCCCTGTTTTTATGTGAAGATGAAACCATCATCATCTTGTCGCTGCTGTTGTCACCAGACACAGATTCATGCACTGCATTCTGGGTGGATATGTGACTGTATATAAATAATTGTACACTTAATTATATATTAAATCCTGGAATACAAACTTTGTTTTGTGCCGTATGATGAGAAAATAACCATAGTTGTGCAACTTTTTCAAAGTAATGTAACTTTTTACTTTTGTAATGAATTTTTTCGTCCAACAAACAGAAATCCAAAAGAAGTGAACAAAGCGTGACCCAGGATGGCTGTAAACCCTCAGAAACAGAGACGAGGAAGAAACCAGCAGAGAAACAGGGAGAGATGAGAACATGTAGCACCCGCCTTTAACAGGACAGGACCCCACAACCATCCAGCAAGACTGACCGGACCTGCGAAGCAGAAATGCAGACGAGCAGGGCGAGGGCACGGACAGGTGCAACACATCAGGGGAAATCAGCAAAACACAGACAGGAAACAGGAAGGACATGCGGGAACAAGGCCTGGACAGGCAGGAACACCCCGAGACCAAGCTCCAAACAGACTGGAAGGAAAATTAATCATTCAGAACACAGACCCACCAGGGTCCGTTCAGAAAGTGGGATTGGTGAACTAGGGGGTTTCTGTTTCAGAGACCGGGATCAGATCAGCTGACCTGCTCAGGAGGAAGTTAGTGTTTCTCTCTGACTCCTCCTGTGGAGCCTAAAGCCGCCGTATCATTTCCTCATACGGTCGATACCAAAGCACCACGTCACGTCGAATCATCAACATCCTGGTTAGATATTAGTTTGTGACCCAAACATGATCTTTAATGTGACCGCTGTGATGATCAGACTTGCATGACTTACTAATTGCATTTCTGGGAATGTGGGGAACGCTTATGGTCACCATTTCTGTGATCACCTGGCTGGGAAAGATAATATGAGGACTAACGATAAAAGCACCATCCAATCCAATCCACTTTATTTATATAGCACAATTTAAACAAACATAAGGTTTCCTGCTGTACATCACAACAATAAGAGACACATTAGGATAAAAGTAATAAAATAAGATAAACACAATAAAATAAAGTAATAAAATCAGCTAATAAAAACATCAAATCAAATAATTAAATAAGGAGAATAAAATGCTCTGCCACACAACACATTTACATCACATCAGTCACGATTACCTGGTGTTAAAAGCCCGAGTAAAAAGAGATTTAAAATGAAACAGTGAGCAGTGTTGCCAGATTGGGCTGTTTTGATTTTATTTGGGCGGGTGGACAAAATTTGGGCTGGTTTGGGATCAGTTTGGCGGTTTTTAACAGTAGCACTTTATAGGTAATTTGAAACAAAACCGATCATCACTATCTGAGCAACGCACACTTCAAAGTCACGTTGCTCACGGTACCAGACAAACTGTTCAGATGTCTTCTTCAGCAGTCTGTTTAAGTGACAGCTTGTGTTCTGGATCTAAAATTTTCTAGACTGTCAGATCCTTCATCCTTTTTCACGCTATGGTTACACACACACACAGTGTGTGACCTATACCACGGCTTTCTTACCGCTGAATCATTAATAGCTGCACGCACGTAGTCCTGGGCTGACTGTGAAAATATCAGGCATGATTGTCATTAGGCATTATTATAATTAGGCAATCCAAATATAATTATTGATATTATCATAGTAGCCATTTTGCTACACTTAGGCTTCACACAACAGGTGTTTGCAACCTGTCCTTCCTTTTCTTGAGAGGGAAAATTTTGAAAAGGTGCGTGGCGCTGCAGAGAGCCCGCAGCTGCAGCCAGACGAACGATCACGAACTGTTGACAGCGTGTCGGCCGTACCAGCGACACAACCCGTATACCGGAGACCGAGTGGGCCGTTACCGGCCCGCTGCTGACGGTCAGTGATCTTTTTCTCTGGCTGAATGAAGTCTGACGCTCCCGAATTTACGCATAAAGAAATATATTAACGGCAAAGCATGCTGTCTATATTTTAGAGACCTCCCAAAATATCACAAGTCATGCTCATGCTTTCAGGGGAGCTGATGTCCTCTTGCCATCCACGTAGTTCGCACCCCGCCCCCCACACACCCCATTGGCGCTGCGCTAAAATCATCTGTCAGTTATGCAGTTACCCAAAATTTCCTGAATGAAGTGAAAGCGTGTCATGTCATGATGAATAAATTTGACTTGCAAAAATACAGGAGGCCGCCTTACAAACAAATGTGTGGAGGATATAGTCATTTCACCGTAAGGTTTTGTTTTGATGCTGTGATTAAAACCTCACACTCCAGTCCAGCAGGTGGCGCTAATGCACCTAAAACTGTTTATTTATGTAGGCTTATGCCGGTTTCACACCAAACGCGATTTTCCGCCTCGCAGCGCTTTCCACGCGCGAGTACATTCGCTGCAAGTGTTCACACACAATGCGAGAAGGGGATTTTAACGCGATGAGGTGAACAAACACAACTCGCCATTACTACAACTGTATGAAACCAAAGGAAACATTTTGCAGTGATTAAATAGCAATAAACGGATCAAATTGATGCCGAAATAACGACAACATGATGCGGATTTGTTAAACATTTGAATTCCTGCTTTGTCAGGTCTGTCAGCAAGACAGCAGGACAACAACTTCTAAAATGTCTTTCTGAAGGGAGTTCGGATCGATCAGGGCTGTGCTATGCTAACTTGGTCACAGTAAAGTACAATGACAGCTTTAATAAAGTTACAGACACATGTTTTCTGAACTCACCAGGTAGTTCAGCCTCCTCGCTTTCTTTTCTCCAAGTAACGTCCAGCTTTGTCCCGTTTTTATATAAATATGAAATCGTAGTCCGACAGAGCTAACGACGCTAACAACAACACTGGAACCGGATGTGCACGAAGCTGCTGAGAAGCTCCAGTGAAGATAAATCAACGTTGAAATTCCCAAAATTAAAGTAAAACGCTAATTTAATAAAAACATTTAACTCCGAGCTCCTCCTGCGAGTAAACGGCATAGTTGTCAGAGCCGAATCCGACCGACTTGTGGGTGTTTATTTCTCCGAAGGTTGCAGCTGCTCCCTGCTCCTCTCCCCCAAGTTTAGCAGCTCTCAGCCGGCCTGCAGATTTTCAATCCCCCGCTCTGCCCGGCCCTCTGCACACAACGCTCTGAAGCCTCGGTGACGTACGGACAATCTCAACACTGATAGGCTATCGCGACTCAGCGTCGTGCGAATTTTTCGCTTGAGTTGAAAATATTCAACTCACGCGAATTCCATCGCGTTGCCTTCGCGTCGCTTCGCGCCGCCCGACTGGAAATCGCGGCTCTACGCGTCTTTGCATTGATTTTGTATGTAAACCCACCGCCCCAAACGCTCGATTCGCGTTTGGTGTGAAAGCACCATTATGCTTCGGCTGCCGGTGCGTATTTCTTGTGTGTAAATCATGTAGACTATGTAAATGTCATGCAACCGTAAGAACACGTGGAAGTTAAATTACTGAAATAAATACTGATAACATATTTTGGGCGGTTTTATGTGAGTTTTGGCGGTTTTTGAACAGTCTTTGGGCGGGACTTCATGAGCAGGATCTGGCAACACTGACAGTGAGGAGACTTGTCTGATGTGTAGTGGTAGTACATTCCAAAGTTTTGGAGCTGCAACAGCAAAAGCTCGTTCTCCTCCAAGTTTTAGCCCTGTTCTTGGCACTGTCAGGAGCAGCTGGTCAGCGGACCTGAGAGAGCGGCTGGGAATGTAGGGGTGCAGTAACTCGGCGAGGTACGGTGGGGCAAGGCCGTTCAAAGCATTAAAAGCAAATAAAAGAAGTTTAAAATGAATCCTAAAATGAACAGGCAGCCAGTGGAGTGAAGCTAAAATAGGTGAAATGTGCTCATACTTTCTTGTGCCAGTTAAGAGACAAGCTGCAGCATTTTGGACCAGTTGCAGACGGGCAATGGAGGACCCACTAACTCCCAAATAAAGTGCATTGCAGTAATCCAGCCGTGTGGTCACAAAGGCATGAATTACTGTCTCGGAAGGACTGCTTTAATTTTTGCCAGCTGCCTTAACTGGAAAAAGCAGGACTTCACTACGGCTTTAATCTGGGTGTCAAACTTAAGGTCAGTGTCCACTTTCACCCCCAGATTAGTAATGATTTGCTTGTGATACTGTGCTAAAGAACCCAGATCAATCAGGAGGGTCTCAGAAGTGCCACTACCACTAAAGACCTTGACTTCTGTCTTTTTTTCAGTAAAATTTAAAAATTTAAGAGACATCCAGGCCTTAATGTCATATAAACACTCTAGCAAAGGCTTAACACAGTAGGAGTCTGTCTTTCTTAGAGGGACATAGATCTGTGTGAATGGTGAATGCAGATGTAGTGTAAAAGCGCTTTGAGTGGTCGAAAAGACTAGAAAGACGCTATACAAGTATAGAACATCTGACTGTCATCTGCATAGCAATGAAAATAGATACCATGCTTCCTGAGAATTGAACCAAGGGGGAGTAGATAGAGGGAAAATAAGAGAGGGCCAAGGACAGAACCCTGTGGCACCCCATGTGACAGGGGAGCAGTCGAGGAAACAGAGTCAGCAAGGCCAACACAGAAAGTCCGCTGGGACAAGTAGGACCTGAACCATTCTAACGCTGTGCCACTAATGTCCACCCACTGCTCCAAACGAGTAATCAGGATTTCATGAGCCACTGTATCAAAAGCAGGACAACACAATGACCTGAGTCAGTAGCTAAAAAGATGAGCTTAAGTGCTGATTCGGTGCTATGTAATGGTTTGAAACCGGATTGAATATCTCAGTAATATTATATTCATTTATAAAATCCATGAGCTGGGAATAAACAATCTTTTCTAAAATTTTAGAAAGGAAAGGCAATTTGGAAATAGGCCTAAAATTAGTCAAAACACTAGGATCCAGTCCAGGTTTTTTTAACAAGGGCTGCACAACGGCATGTTTAAAATTAACCGGAACCCCTCCAGTAGACAGACTGCTATTAATAACCGTAGTAAACGATGGTCCAATTGTCGGGAAAACCTCTTTAAGAAGTCGAGGAGGGACAATATCACCCGGAGAACCTGAGGGCTTCAAATGACCAACGATCTCCTGCACAAAAGGCAGAGTCACAGGCTCAAAAGTGTCCAGAACAGCAGAGCAGGGGACAAACACCGAAGGATCGAAACCAAAAATATTTTCTTTTAGCCTCTTTTACAATTAATTGGTAGCGACGCCAACGATCCCTCAATATTTGAAAATACACATGTAATTTGTCCTTTTTCCGCTTTCTCTCAGCTCTTCGACACTGCTGTCTGGATGCACGGGTGAATTCATTCAGCCAGGGCTCTGACTTAGTTTTTGTTTCCGTCTGATTTTTAATGGAGCCGCTATGTCAATAGCAGTTTGTCAGGTGTCGAGAAACCAAGAGTTCAAAGCCTCCGTATCATTATACACACTTTAAGGCATGATGCAGTTTTGACTGAAAGCAGTCGAGAAGTAAGCAGCAGTGGAGGAATCAATAACTCGGCAAGTGCGAGCGGCAGCGCGAGGTTTAACTGTTTGATAACAAACAGTAGCTTCAAACAATACCAGCATGTGATCGGAGAAAAAAGCATCACAGATCTACAGATTAAAAACAGGCAAACCATAAGATAAAACACGATCAAGTGTGTGACCACGTTCATGTGTCGGCCCAGTTACAGATTGGACAAGATTCAAAGAGTCAGTAATGTTTAAAAAGTCTCTCGCTAATGGATTCTCAGGGCAGCACACATGAATATTACAGTCACCAACAATGAGGACTCGGTCATATTTAGGCACAATATCTGCCAAGAAAACCGAGACGTCTGTTAAAAAGTCTTTATTATATTTGGGAGGCCGATAAACCACCGCACACACAGACCGCGTACGACTGACCCAGCTCAAACAGACTCAGTTCAAAGCTAGTGGGGGGTGACAGCGATATCTGCTTGCATTTAAAATCACTCTTAAAAATAGTTGCAATTCCTCCTCCTCTGCCAGATCTCCGGGGAGAATTAAAATAGAAACACTCATCAGGTACTCACCAGCATTCAGCCAGGTCTCGGAGATAAAAAGGAAATCCAGTTCCTGTAGTGTGGCGGAGGTATGACGGGATATCCGAGAGGAAAGGAGGCTCAGTTCCCCCACCATAATAATCCAATTTGCGCACATTTCCAGCCGGTATTCTCAGATCTAGCAGCGTTTCATATAACGACAGAGTGTTGACGGTATGTACAAGTGTTAAAAACAGCAGAAACACATGGAACAGAAGGAGCTGCTGACAGCATGCCTGACACACTGGCGCCATCTTGCCTTCCTTCCTTTTGACTCCATGTTGAGTCTTTGCTGCAAGCAGAACCAAGGACGACATAGAACATCTCTCCAGTTTATTGATGGAATCAATCCAAGCCTTTTCCCTCTCAGATCCAGCCGTGGCGATGAATGTTGCCATGGTTTACCCAGTAAGAGTTCTCCGGGGTTGGTGCAAACTAAGAGTGACCACTGTACTGGAGACCAGCGATGGCTGAAAACAGTCGTCCGGAGAAGTCAATGCCCCCAGGCAACCTCCCGCCAAGAAACTGTCCAAAATTATCCACCCACAAGCCGACCAAGGAACTCGCGCAATTCAGATTCCGACAGCGAATTCCGGCAGGTGTCACAACCTAAAAATACCTACACAGCCAGGGTGGCTTGTGAAGTCGTCAGTCAATTTTAAAAACCGTCAGATATGAGACAGACATGAGAGACACGGGGACGAACAAGCTGCCACGTGGGTCGAAGGCTGCTGAGAGACCTAGAAGAATGAGGATGCTGAATGTCCAGAATCAGCAGCGATGACGAGGTCATCAGTGATTTTAATGAGGGCGGGCTCAGTGCTGTGATGCGCTCTGAAGCCAGATCGAAGGGGTTCATAGAGATCATAGTGTTGATGAAGCTGGGCAGCGACTGCTCTTTTTTTTGTTTATGATGTCCACCGTGATGGGACAGAGGCTAGGGAGGCACGCCTTGACCAGACAGTAGGCATGGGGTCCAGTGAGCAGGTGGAGATCTTGGCTCTGGTAACCAACTTAACGCCTTGAGCCACGTCCAGTAGGGAGAAGGAGGAGAGGCAGTGCTGTGGGAGGCATGCAACAGAGGGGGGGCGCCATCATGACGGTGAGTGGTGGGTAGAGGGTCAGGAGTAGGAGGCAGCAGTTTTTGACGATTGAGTCCACTTTTGCCTGGAAGAAATCCAGGAATTTGGAGCAGAAGTTAGGATTGTCAAAGGAGCTGGTTTATGAAGGAGAAGAGCATTCTGGGTTGCTTTTGCTGGTTACCAATGAGTGTGACAGGGTGCATCTGGTGACCTCCTGGGGCTGGGGGGCCGTGGCTGCTGTCCCTCTCCTTTGGTGGGGGTGCATAAATAAAACGTTTCAAAGGGAAACAGCTGACCAGCTGACCCGTGAGCTGAATGAAGACAGCCAACAGACTCAAGTGATTCAGACTGTAATTTATTTTGAAAGTTTAACACACAGGAAATTGAAAAGAGCGTAATCAGCAGCTTCAAGTAATAATAATTTTCAAAAAAATCAATAACTGATCAATATCTCACTATAAAATAAAAAAGTTTCACATTTCACACAATCAATCAATAACATGATCATTGATCAACAAGCAGGGGGCGGGCCCAGGGGTGAAGATAATACGGGCTGGTTGCTCTAGGGGCGTGGCTAATATAAGCAGGTTAGCAGGGGGCGGGGCTACATCTGTGCAGCTGCAGTTAATATTTACAGTTAGTTCACACTGTTCAGACGTGGCTGTGAACATTTTAAACTTCAGTCTTCGTTCAACTGTTTTAAATTTTAGTCTTTATTTCAATGTTTTAAACTTTAGTCTCAGTTTAAATGTTTTAAACTTCAGTCTCAGTTTAAACATTTTAAACTTAAGTCTCAGCTTAAACGTTTTAAACGTCAGTCTCAGCTTAAACGTTTTAAACGTCAGTCTCAGTTTAAACGTTTTAAACTTCAGTCTCACTTTAAATGTTTTAAACTTCAGTCTCAGTTTAAATGTTTTAAACTTCAGCTTAAACTTTTTAAACTTCAGTTTAATTGATTTCAATGTTCATTTTAATTTAAATGTTTTAAACTTCAGTCTTAGTTCAACTGTTTTTAGTCTTTATTTCAACGTTTTAAACTTTTGACTCAGTTTAAACATTTTAACCTTCACCCTCAGTTTAAAGATTTTAAACTTCAGTCTTTGTTTGAATGTTTTAAACTTTAGTCTTAGTTTAACTCCAGTTTCTACAGTGACCCCACAAGAGGGTTTGACACAGTGACATCACTGAGTACCCTGAAGTACACTGTGACATCACTGCAGTGAGTGAAAGCTTTCGTTGGTCGTCCACCATTTGACATTGTCTTTTCAATAAAGTTTTGATAACCCTTAGATTAACCATAAATTTACATTTGGATTAGTCAATCAGAAGAACATCCAAACTGATCGATTACAGAAACCCAGTTTCACATCAGAACAAATGTTTAAAGAAGACAAAGAGAGAAAATCATCGTTTTGGGTTTAAACTCACGAGTTCTCAGAACATCAGCTTTTCTTCAATATAAATGATTTATGTTGATCAATGATTACGATTACGAAACTCGGCAGTTTCATGAAACATTAACATAATCATCTAGATCCATAATCTGGATCCACAGTAAATCCAGATTAACCCAGGTCTGATCTGTGTTTGGGACATGTCTAATATCTGATTGATCTCTGATTGATTTCTCAGTCACCAATCGGACGTTTTCCTCCATCACGTATTGACAGTCTGTCATCTGATTGGCCGAGAGCACTTCCTGTGGCGAGATGTCCTCTTGGCCGATTACTGCGTTAGACTAGCCGACTACTCTGCACAAATCCTACAAAATAGACAGAGAGAGAGAGAGAGAGACAGACAGGTTAGAGACAGGTAGGTTGGAGAGACAGACGGGTTACAGACAGACAGGTTAGAGACAGGTTAGAGAAAGACAGGTAAGAGACAGGTTAGAGACAGGTAGGCTAGAGACAGGTTAGAGACAGGTAGGTTAGAGAAAGACAGGTTAGAGACAGGTTAGAGACAGGTTAGAGACAGACAGGTAAGAGAGACAGGTTAGAGAAAGACAGGTTAGAGACAGGTAAGAGACAGGTTAGAGAAAGACAGGTTAGAGACAGGTAGGTTAGAGAGACAGACGGGTTAGAGAGACAGACGGGTTAGAGACAGGTTAGAGAGACAGACGGGTCAGAGAGACAGACAGGTTAGAGACAGACGGGTCAGAGACAGACGGGTCAGAGAGACAGACAGGTTAGAGAGACAAACGGGTTAGAGACAGATAGGTTAGAGAGAAAGACGGGTTAGAGACAGACAGGTTAGAGAGACAGACGGGTCAGAGCCAGGTCAGAGAGACATACAGGTTAGAGAGACAGACGGGTTAGAGACAGGTTAGAGAGACGCACGGGTCAGAGACAGACGGGTTAGAGAGACAGATGGGTCAGAGCCAGGTCAGAGAGACAGACAGGTTAGAGACAGACGGGTTAGAGAGACAGACGGGTTAGAGACAGACGGGTTAGAGAGACAGACGGGTCAGAGACAGACGGGTTAGAGAGACAGACGGGTCAGAGACAGACGGGTTAGAGAGACAGACGGGTTAGAGAGACAGACGGGTCAGAGACAGACGGGTTAGAGACACAGACGGGTCAGAGACAGACGGGTCAGAGACAGACGGGTTAGAGAGACAGACGGGTCAGAGACAGACGGGTTAGAGAGACAGACGGTCAGAGACAGACGGGTCAGAGACAGACGGGTTAGAGACAGACGGGTTAGAGAGACAAACGGGTCAGAGACAGACGGGTCAGAGACAGACGGGTTAGAGAGACAGACGGGTTAGAGAGACAGACGGGTCAGAGACAGACGGGTTAGAGAGACAGACGGGTTAGAGAGACAGACGGGTCAGAGACAGACGGGTCAGAGAGACAGACGGGTTAGAGAGACAGACGAGTTAGAGACAGACGGGTCAGAGACAGACGGGTTAGAGAGACAGACGGGTCAGAGACAGACGGGTTAGAGAGACAGACGGGTCAGAGACAGACGGGTTAGAGAGACAGACGGGTTAGAGAGACAAACGGGTCAGAGACAGACGGGTCAGAGACAGACGGGTTAGAGAGACAAACGGGTCAGAGACAGACGGGTCAGAGACAGACGGGTTAGAGAGACAGACGGGTTAGAGAGACAGACGGGTCAGAGACAGACGGGTTAGAGAGACAGACGGGTTAGAGAGACAGACGGGTCAGAGACAGACGGGTCAGAGAGACAGACGGGTTAGAGAGACAGACGAGTCAGAGACAGACGGGTCAGAGACAGACGGGTTAGAGAGACAGACGGGTCAGAGACAGACGGGTCAGAGACAGACGGGTTAGAGAGACAGACGGGTCAGAGACAGACGGGTTAGAGAGACAGACGAGTCAGAGACAGACAGGTCAGAGACAGACGGGTTAGAGAGACAGACGGGTTAGAGAGACAGACGGGTTAGAGAGACAGACGGGTCAGAGACAGATGGGTTAGAGAGACAGACGGGTTAGAGAGACAGACGGGTCAGAGACAGATGGGTTAGAGAGACAGACGGGTTAGAGAGACAGACGGGTCAGAGACAGACGGGTTAGAGAGACAGACGGGTCAGAGACAGATGGGTTAGAGAGACAGATGGGTCAGAGACAGACGGGTTAGAGAGACAGACGGGTTAGAGAGACAGACGGGTCAGAGACAGATGGGTTAGAGAGACAGACGGGTCAGAGACAGACGGGTTAGAGACAGACGGGTCAGAGACAGACGGGTTAGAGAGACAGACGGGTCAGAGACAGATGGGTTAGAGAGACAGACGGGTTAGAGACAGACGGGTCAGAGACAGACGGGTTAGAGACAGACGGGTCAGAGAGACAGACGGGTCAGAGACAGATGGGTTAGAGAGACAGACGGGTCAGAGACAGACGGGTTAGAGACAGACGGGTCAGAGAGACAGACGGGTCAGAGACAGATGGGTTAGAGAGACAGACGGGTCAGAGACAGACGGGTTAGAGAGACAGACGGGTTAGAGAGACAGACGGGTCAGAGACAGACGGGTCAGAGACAGACGGGTTAGAGAGACAGACGGGTTAGAGAGACAAACGGTCAGAGACAGACGAGTCAGAGACAGACGGGTTAGAGAGACAGACGGGTCAGAGACAGACGGGTCAGAGAGACAGACGGGTCAGAGAGACACGTGTACTTCTTGCTGAACAGTGAAAGGTGCTTGTTGCTCAGCAGCAAAATAACTTTTGCGGTCGCCATGGAGACCATGTAAATAAAGTGATTGAGAAAATAATCAGCAGATTCATCAGTCAAGTGTTTCTGATGTGAAAATGAAAACATGAAGCAACAAACATTTCTGACGTCGTCAAAACGCTGCGAGCGGCTCGCCGTTCACCGCGAGGAGACGAACCCGTCCGTCTCTCTGTCTCCTGAGGTCTGGCTCAAACCCAGCCGCCGGGTTCACCGTTCGTAACTAAAGGGTCTGCCTCCTCGCGTCCTCGGGGACAGTTCCAGGACTGCCGTCACGGTGGAGCCAGCTTCACATGGTTAAACACCTGAGCCGTGTCTCAGTTCACGCTCCTCCAGACTTACACGTACTATTGTGAGTGCGTCCACACTGAGAGGTAGAGACGACCCGGACGGTGCGCTCATAACAGCTGAGTGTGGAACGCTGGACACGTCTCTCCCTCAGCGACTGCCATTTTAGCTGCATAGCGGAAGGGGGCGGGGCCATCAACACGGGAGAAGCTGGAAGCAGCAGAGAGAGGTCATCGACAGTTTCCTGCACTATTTCACCACTAAATCCACTACTGAGAAGATCTGAGGCGAGAAATCAAACGTGTAGATACCGAATACTGACAGAAGCTCCGCCCCCTGGTCAAACCGTTTCTGTTATTTAGTATCCATGTGACCTTTAGAGGTCTCTTCATTAGATTTAAATTACTGTAACAGCAGCAGTCACCAGCTGTGGCTTCCTCTGCTGCTGCAGAGCTCTGTGAGCCGGCTCATTGGCTTCCCGCAGGAGACGTGTCCAGCGTTCCTCACTCAGCTGAGTTCACCATCCGGGTCCTCTCAGTGTGAACACATTTATGGAAGGGGGGCGAACGGAGACGCAGCATCAGTGACGCCTGTGCTGACATCAAACCTGGCTTTCATTGGTTAACGGCGGCTCAGCGCTCAGCGCGCCTCGCCTGTTTTAAATACTCCTGAACGTTGCCGCCGCTGACATCGACTGTGGTCATGAAATTTACATTAACACCCCCCCCCCCGAGTGGGAGTCTGTGAAACTGGGCTCGTTTCCAGATATATGCAGATAATTGCATCATTTACATGAAGTTATGCATCGGGTTTTCTGTTTCGCTAACCTTCCACTCGCTCGCTGTAGGAGCACCGCTGAGCTAGCTGAGCGAACAGGTGGGAAGCTGCCCTCAGAAAAACTACAGGTAGGGTAACACGGGGTGGGACCCCCCCACATTTCTTCTGGCTCGTCTCACTGATCTAAAAGTGTCTGAAGTTATTTGATCAAAGCCTCTCTGAGCTGAGCTCATCTCTTTTTGTCAGTTAAAATAAGCTTTTTTTCTGTTCACTTTATATTTACATTCAGAGGAGCTTAAGGTTAATTTTTGGTTAAAGTAGTAAAATGTTAGATTAGTATGTTTGGGGTAAGCCCCCGACTCTGGACAGACCCTTCAGCCAACCAGCAGCTTCACTATCAGAAAGTCTGAGGTAAATTCTGACGTCGGAAGCTCACGTATGCTCACATTTACAGCTAGCTGCCATGAGCATGTTTGGCCTCAGACGTTCTGCTGATGAAGCTCCAGCTGCCTCACTCTTTAAAGTCTGAGAAATAAATTATAGGACAGCTGAGAACATCAGCTGGTTTAATTCTAACAGGTCTGTAATCCTCCTGCTTTAACCAGCTGTACTTTATCTGCATTTGCACATATTAAAGTGATTTCACACAAAGGTGGGGGGGGCGTTTTCCCTAAAAAATACATTTGATGGGGTGTCTTGCTGTATCCATAGCAACCACCATTTTTACATTCAAAGGTCAGGTGGGGAGGGGTCAGGATTACTTAAACGTTATATAAGAAAGGTCAAAGTTCAACACACATCTGTACATTTGAAGAGAGGTCACACAGAGGTCATTCAAAGGTCACATGGATGTTAAGTCAGAGTCACGTAGAGGTCACGTAGAGGTCACACAGGGCACGTTAAAGGAACGTTCAGCATGTTTGATGCAGGTCATCAGAAGAGATACTTTCCTCTCCTGCCCTCTCGCTTCTTTTGCAGCTGGCTACATTTCCTACAGCAAAGAGGCAAAATATTATATCCTGACTTGTTTTGGCTGACTCACCATGGGCAGTTTCTGTTACACGCTGTCACAGACGTCGAGAGCCCGAGACAAGGTTAGGGTTAGGGACAGAGACCTTCTGGAACGATAGACTGGAAAAAACACCCAAGAGCAGCAGGGCCCAGAGGGCGGACGAGGGGCCAAAGTTACAGCTAACGTTACAGGCTAGCGGGGGGGGGGGCTAATGCTGTAACTCTGAGGCAAACTGAGGAAACTGTTGTCTGAAGCGTTTTTTTCATGTTGCTTTATGTTTTCTGTTCTTTTCTCCATACGGCAGCGCTAGCTCAGCTGTGTGTGTGTTGCTGCTGTTTGTACCTGATAGACATGCCCAATACTTGGTTGTGAAGAAGACGTGTATGAATGCAGGAACTCAATTGGTTCACAATGTTGTGTAACATTTTGGCTGTCAGCAGCGCGCACAATGCATTGTGGTGCATGTAGGCACTGTCGAACTGCAGAATTTGCATGTGCTGAGAATTGTATTGCTTCAATAGACTACATGTCCAATCAACACTGGCTGGACACATCACAGCTGCTGAATCTGCCTTTAACAGCCAAGCTGAGGTCACATGCAGGTCGTTTACTGCTCATTAACAAGTAACGTGAAGGTCAGATGTAGGTCATGGCACCTTTGGCGCTGCTTTCCAGGAAGACCTTAATGTAGGAGGTGGGGACGTAGCCCTCCTCCTCCAAGTTCCTCCGTACTCTGGTCCAACCGTCACCTTTGTCCTCCTCCACCACAGAAAGTAGTTCTCCCTCCACCATCGACAGAGTGCCTTCATTCTGACCTGCAAAAGATCAGTAACCACAGTTCAGACATACGCTCACACTGCATGAGCATCCTCACTGGAGACTGTCCCCCGTTCACACTGGAGACCGTCCCCACGCTCTCTCACTGGAGACTAGGGCTGAACGTTATTTGCGATATCGCGATGTAATAAAATGAGGTTTTCTAATCGCAAAGGCTGAGATTATACTCTGGTCACATGACACCCAAGCAGCCTGACGAAGTTAATGCTTCGTCTGCACGTTACGCTGTAACTTGCCTTCTTGTTGTAAAATGGCCTTAAGCTTGACAGAAGCTCAGCTACATAAACTTTAATGTCACATGGAATGAAAGCAGCAGCCACCACCGCGGGTAACTTGGTGGTGGGTGAAGTCGTCGGGCCATCCGCGGCTTTGATGGACGGGAAAATGCACAACAGAAAGAGGCGTGTTTTAAGGTAAAAGTATTGTGGCGATCGGCGCCTGCGTCACACACACAGCCACCAGTCAGCTCAGGAAACATCTGTAAGTCCGAAAGAGGCCCAGTCTGAGTTACAGTCTGGTTACAGCCGGTGCTGCTCACCTGCATCGGAGGCTGCGGGGGAGGAGGGGGGAGGAGGGGGGAGGAGGGGGAAGGAGGGGGACTCCGGTGTTGTCGGAGAATTACTAAGCTTGTCCATTAAACACGAGAGGCGTCACTCTGTTCTATTTTAGTTAGCCAACTTTTGAATTGAACCTCAAACTGAGCATTTTTAGTTTGCTTACGGGGACACAGAAAGATGGACTCCAGGAGATTTGAACTGAGATCAGGACTCATTAATTGGTGGTTGAACTGTGGGTTTTGTATTGAGCGCTTACTGTATAACACCCTGTGGTGAAAAGGTAGGACGACCTGATGATAATATATCATATTATTTAATGCCATGACTTGACTCAAATTGTCTTTCTCATAGTATTATAATTTGATATATCTTATTGCTCATAATAATAATTCTACCTAATTCATCACAACACAGGCCTGAGCCACAAGAAAGAACAGTGTACGTTTAATCTATCTAATATCAGACTACACACTGATTTACTGCTTGTCCGTTTTGAATAATACAGAAGGTGAAGAACTTAAAAATTAATCGCACATTAAATCGTAATCACAATATTGGTAAAAAAAAATCGCAATTATATTATTTTCCAAAATCGTTCAGCCCGACTGGAGACCGTCCCGAGCTCTCACTGGAGACCACCAGACTGGTCCCGGGTTCTCACGGGAGGCTGTACACGCGCTCTCACTGGAGACCGGCCCCACTTTCTCACTGGATATCGGCCCCGCACTCTCAATGAAGATTGGCCCCGCGTTCTTAATGATGTCATGATCTTGACCAGCCCTGCTTTTATTTAATCAGGAAAGCCCCACTGAGGCTTACAATCCCATTTTCAAGACCTGGTCAAGTCACTCAGCAGCATAGATATAAAACCCATGGTGAACTCGCATGTCAAGAAGAGTCAGCTGCGTAACCAGGCAACTAAAAACAGGAAATGTCTCTAATATGATGATCACCAGAGTCCGACACAGATAGAAAACAGTCTAAGCTTTTACACCAGGTGCAGAATACCCAGGCATGTACTGACAGTAGGAGTAAGTGCAGTATAAGAAAACAGAGTACCTTGGAACGGGTACAGGGACTTGCAGGTGCCAATACTTGGTAACGGTTCTTCATCATCGAATTCGTCATCAAACTCAGAACTACGAGACTTAAAGTGAAGCTCTGCACTGTGGTCTTCAGTGTAACTGCCATCAGGACTGAGGAGAGAGAGAAAAAAGCACAGAGTCAGATTTTATTAGAGTTAAAAGATCATGACATCATTGTTTTACAGGAGACACGGTGCAGGTTTTCACTGGTCGTCCTCACAGCTACACCAAAGGCAGAGATTCAGGAAGCATGAATATTTGGTCAGAGATCAGAGGTCTACTGTATGCAGTTGACTTAGTGTTGTTTCATTCCACTAAAGAAGGTTTGCAGCAGAGACTCTGTCAGACCTGGGCCCTCACAGTAAACACAGCAAAGACTAAGATAATGATCTTTCAGAAACAACACAGAAATCAGGTTTCACACAACTTCTATTTAGACACCACTAAATTACAACGCAAAAAACTACACTTCCCTTCCCTCAGTGCTGGACTGGTAATCTGGCATCGCAGGGAAATGGCCGGTGGGCCGACACAGCTTTGGGGGCGGTGTAACGTACATTATGTATTATATAACGACGACTGGCCCCTAACGGATGGACAGTGGCTGTCACCAAATCTGCAAAAACAGCCGATCTGTTTGCTGCTGGGGCTGCATGAGCTTCAACACCAGCTGCAGGACCCTGCGTAGTGCAGGCACCTGAAGGAGTAGAGGAGAGCCGTGGGAGGAGGCGTGAGACAGAGGAGAGTGGAGGTGATAAGCATGGAGTACCTCAACCTGCAGTGAGGGAGCAGGGAGGGAAGGTCGTTCACACTGGGGACGCTGGGGACATGAAGCCACCGCTTCTCGAAAGCACTTGCTAAAAATGTTGTGAAAAATGGCTTGCACCAAGAAATGTTCATTAACAAATTATTTACTTATTTATTTGCAGAGTAAACCTGCAACGCAGTGTGAATATAGAAGAAAACTGTGTTGTCCAGAAAAAGTAACTTAATAAGCTACTGATTACGGCATTATATTATATTTTTAGATTCTATACATACACAGGAAACCTCAACATGGCTGTGAAAGATCTGAGGGACAAAGCAAGGAGAGAGAAACATTAAAATATATATTCACATTGAAATCTGGCTTAAAATTTTCCAGTTTGTACTAGAACCAATAATTCTATATGGCAGCAAAATCTGGGGGCCAAAACTTAATAATGAATTTGACAAATGGGACAAAACAATCATAGAATCTTTCCATACTGAGTTCTGTCAGAGCATCCTGCAGGTGCAGAGAAAAACACCAAATAACCTGTGCAGAGCAGAGCTCGGCCAATAAAAATACAGAAAAGATCACTTAAAATCAGTTAACCCCCAGACAGACCATCACAAAGCCCGAACATACCAGGAGCTGAAACCAGAGCAGAGTCCCCTCAGCCAGCTGGTCCTGAGGCTCTCTGCAGTAACAAGTCCCCAACAGCCTCAGGACAGCAACACCAACTCAAACAGACCAAAGCAAATTATTAACAAGCAGAAAGAAAAATATATAGAATACTGGAAAGAAACAACCAAAACACAAAGTAAAGACAGAGCTGGCTACCACAGGAGGACAGACTCAGAGGACAGGTAGAGACAGAGGACAGGGAGAGACTCAGAGGACAGGTAGAGACAGCGGACAGACAATCCAAACTAAGGTTCATAAATCCAAGACGACATATTTGTCATATTTTTGTATGTGGCTATAACAGGCCTGTAGCGCTCACTTCTACAATCATATCCACCATAGTTGATCTGAGCTGAAAAGAAATAGTATTTCATAATATTAAATTATAAAATAAATGGTTTAAAGATATTAATATTGACTTTTTCTTTCACACTGAACATGCACACCGTTCTCCTGGTTTTGGCTGTCCTTTCATCCTGACCACGTTCTTACTCGGTCTAAACCTGCCTTTACTGTCACAAAGTGACCCTCCCCCACTGTGCTGACCTATGACGCTATAGGGACCCCTGGTGCATTACAATCGCTGATAGGCCTTGACCACGGGTCCATATGTGAGGAGTCGTAGGAACCTTACACAGATTCAGAACAGGCTGAAACAAGAAACGCCAAACAGACTGACATCAAGACAACAGACAGGACTGAAGCAAAACACAACGGGCCGAATAACAGACACAGAACTGCCCAATGAACACAACTCTATACAGAGCAGGCAGGCAGAATGCAACCAAGCACGAAACAAACAGCAGACAATAACAGAATAAAGGAAAAGAATAAACCCTGAGCCAAGCACAGCTCAAACCCAAACAAGACAGGGAACAGTAAGAACAAGAACACAAACCCAGAACCTCCACACATACTGTTTACTGGGAGAAATGCCAGAACGACAAATCACTGCAGCAAAACGTATCTCCTCATGCCACGAACTGAAACTCTGACTAGACTGAAAAATAAAAGAAATCATTGTACTGTAATATTTTCATGTTATTATTTTTATAGTTGGAAAATGGCAAAAAAGCAAGTTTCATTTTGTTTTTAGTGTTTACTTTGTTTTTTATTGCTTAATATTTATATGTAGATTTTGTATTGTTTATATGTGAATTTTTGCTTTGGCAACATTGTTTACCAAAACCATCAAGCCAATAAAGCATATTGAAATGAAAATGAAATGTGAGAGTGAGCCAGGGCTAATAATGAACAATGAGTCTGAAAATGTCAGAAGAAGAACTGGTTTTCAAACTGGTATCAGTAAACAGTACCTCTCTCTGCTGGCTGGACTGCGGTTGTCCAGCTGCTTCAGGCTGCTGCTGCCTGGCGTCGTTGCCTGAGAATTCAACCCACAACCTCCACTCTGTCTTCTACTGCTGTGATCGGGCAGTCTGCTGTCTGCCTCTGACAGCCACGCCTACAAACACACAAACAGGTAGTAACAGATATTAAACGTCGGTGAACATCTGAAACGTCATCCAGCAGGACCAGGTTTGTGGTGGATCAGTGACGGTCTGGGGAGGCAGATCATTGGAGAGCCGCACAGACCTCACGTGCAAGCCAACGACACCCAGACTGCTGTTAGCTACTGGGATAAAATCCTCAGAGCCACTGTCAGACCTCTTGCTGGTGCAGTGGGCCCTGCGTCCCTCCTGGTGCACTTGTGCAGTGGGCCCTGGGTCCCTCCTGGTGCAGTGGGCCCTGGGTGCCTCCTGGTGCAGTGGGCACTGGGTCCCTCCTGGTGCAGTGGGCCCTGTGTCCCTTCTGGTGCAGTGGGCCCTGTGTCCGTCCTGGTGCAGTGGTGCACTCGTGCAGTGGGCCCTGGGTCCCTCCTGGTACACTGGTGCACTTGTGCAATAGGCCCTGGGTCCCTTCTGGTGCAGTGGGCCCTGGGTCCCTCCTGGTGCAGTGGGCCTTGGGTTCCTCTTGGTGCACGTGTGCACTTGTGCAGCGGGCCCTGCGTCCCTCCTGGTGCACTTGTGCAGCGGGCCCTGGGTCCCTCCTGGTGCAGTGGGCCTTGGGTTCCTCCTGGTGCACTGGTGCAGTGGGCCCTGGGTCCCTCCTGGTGCACTGGGCCCTGTGTCCCTTCTGGGGCAGTGGTGCACTTGTGCAGTGGGCCCTGGGTCCCTCCTGGTGCAGTGGGCCTTGGGTTCCTCCTGGTGCACTGGTGCAGTGGGCCCTGGATCCCTCCTGGTGCACTGGTGCAGTGGGCCCTGGGTCCCTCCTGGTGCACTTGTGCAGCGGGCCCTGCGTCCCTCCTGGTGCACTTGTGCAGCGGGCCCTGGGTCCCTCCTGGTGCAGTGGGCCTTGGGTTCCTCCTGGTGCACTGGTGCAGTGGGCCCTGGGTCCCTCCTGGTGCACTGGTGCAGTGGGCCCTGGGTCCCTCCTGGTGCACTGGTGCAGTGGGCCCTGTCCTCCTTGAGTAAACTCATCACAGGTCTGCTTCCGGCCGAGAGAGTGAACGCTGGCGCGGCCTTTCTTTGATCTTTTAACTGATGCGCTGCTGCCTGATCTCATGCTGATTTAACTGACTCTTGAAAAGTTGTAGTCTGTTCTGGTATGATTAGATTATCTGGTGTTTTTGTTGTTTGGACCAGCTTACCTGTAACGTTACCACCATTGTTGCCGTTACAACCGGCAACAATGTGGATCAACAGGATGTTAGTGTGGTTTGTGCTTGCCTGGACTGCCCTGTCTTTCACGCTGGCTCCAACCACAGCGGCTGAGCTCCCGCAGCTACGCTTCCACCTGTCTGACCCACCGTCAGTGCCGAATCGCTGTCTGGATTATGCTCGTCATACCTATCGGAAGTACATCCACCGTGGATCCCGACAGAGTCTACATACACAACTCCAAAGCAATACAATCCATCTGGTCTGATCTGCTTGTCATCCCCCCAAGAACTCCACACGAAAAGTTGACCACAGTGTCATAGCCAGCCTAGCCAAGTCGGCTAACGCCAACATCCAACATGGCCACAACAACATCAGCTTCTCTCTAACAGACAAGGGTCCTCTTCTCCAGGATCTTCTGAGTGATTTTCTGTTTAACTTAAACATGGCAACAACCTAATGACTTCACAGCTGAATGTATCTACTCCCCCTGGGTTTGTTTACATCAGTCAACCCCGTGACTCAGGCAGAGGGGGGAGGTCTCGCCATAATTTACAGCGAAAAGTGGAGAATCTCCCCTGTTTCTGTACCTTCTCTGGTTCATTTGAATCTATCGCCCTACCACTTATTCCAACTACAGTGGCAACTCTCTATCGTCCACCCAAGCTCGATACTGACTTTATAAATGCTTTTCTCACATTTATCTGCTCACTCTCCCCTAACGTAATACTGCTGGGGGACTTTAATATACATATGGACAACACCTCTAATGCATACACAAGGGAATTTACATCTTGCCTGGACACTTTTGGATTGGAGCAACATCTTCACTTTCACACTCTTTCTACAGCCAAATCCACCTATTATGCAGATATAATCAATTCAGGCGAAGGTAATGCCAGAACCCTGTTCTCCATGGTCAACAACATACTACGACCACAGGACCCTCTCGCCTCATCTGTACTCATCTGCTTACTCTAACTCCTTAATGTCATTTTTAAATTCCAAAGTGCTCAAGATTCACCAGCAACCGACTACTAATACCTCTCACAGTCACTCACTTTTTCAGTTCTCCCAACACCTCTTTCTTGTTCATTTTTAAGTTTCTCGCTTCCCTCTGTTGCTTGAATACTGAACATTATTAGAAATTTGAAACCAACTACTTGTCAGCTTGACCCTCTTCCTAGTAAAAGCCTGATCACCCTCTCTCTCTACCCAAATAACTACCATTATACTTTCCTCTCTCACCTCTGGTATTGTTCCTCGTCTCTAAGTCAGCTGCAATAATTCCTATACTTAAGAAACCTGGTGAAGACCCCAACAGTTTCAACAACTTCTGTCCTATTTCTAACCTACCTTTTCTTTCTAAAATCCTTGAAAACAGTTGCATGTCTGACAATAACCTCTATAACAGTTCCAATCTGGTTTCCGTAGCACAGAAACAGTGCTGGTAAAAATCACTGATGATCTTCTCATGGCAGCTGATTCCAGACTACTAACTATTCTCATCCTCCTTGGTCTAAGTGCAGCCTTTGACACCATCTCTCATAACATCCTCCTGGACAGATTAGTTTCACTGACACATCCTTGGACTGGTTTAAATCATATCTCTCTGGTCGCACTCAGTTCATCCAACTCAAACATTTCAAATCAGAGCTATCCCCTGTCACTACCGGTGTTCCCCAGGGCTCTGTCTTGGGGCCCCTTCTGTTCGTTTTCTATCAGCTTCCTCTTGGCCATATCTTTCGTAAATTTAACATCAATTTCCCCTGCTTTACAGATGACACCCAGCTCTCTCCCACCAACCTCCCTCTCTGATTGCCTAACGCAAATCAAATCCTGGTTCTCCTGCAACTTCCTCAAACTGAACAGTGACAAAACCAAGGTTCTCCTCATTGGCACCAAATCCCCTTTGACTAAATGTGACAGTTATTCTCACCACTGATAAATGCATAGTTTCCCACTCTCCTCAGGTCAAGAGTCTGGGTGTGATCCTCAACAGCACACTTTCATTTCAAGCTCACATTAAAATCACTCGGTCTGCATCCTTCCATTTACGTAACATTAATCGCCTCTGACCGTCTCTAGTAGAGCCATTCTTTTTCACACACTGGTCACATCCCTCATTGATTATTGTAATTCTCTTCTCCTTGGTCTTCCTCTAAAATCCAAACTTAAACTTCAACTTGTTCAGAACTCTGCTGCCCGTATCATCACCAGAACCCCGTCTATTAATCATATTACCTCTGTCCTTCAGCAGCTTCATTGGCTTTCAATTAAATACCGCGTTGATTTCAAAACTGTGCTCCTCACTTTCAAAGCCATGCATAACCTCGCTGCTTGGTACCTTACTGACCTCCTTCATATTAACACACCCACCCGTCCTCTTAGGTCATCTTCTATTCTATTCTATTAACCAAGCTTTTAACTGAGCTGTCTTTTCATTTATTAATTTATTTTCTGGTAATATGGGGATTGATTGTTGGGCTTGACCTGCTTTTATATTTTATTTTATCTTTTAATATTTTATCTTTTTAATTTTCTCTATTGTGAAGCACTTTGTGTTGCATGTTTTTGTATGAAAAGTGCTATATAAATAAAGATTGATTGATTGATTGATTGATTCACCTGACTGTAGCTCCTGTTCGTCTGACCACCACAGGGTTCAGAGCCTTCAGCCGCTCTGCCCCTCGTCTCTGGAACTCTCTTGGACCAGACATCCGCGACATTGACTCACTTTGCATTTTTAAATCCCGCCTGAAAACACATCTTTTTAAACAGGCATATCCCAAGTGGTCACTCTCTCTCCTTGTTTCCAATTGTTTTGTACCCTGATTTTATGCACTGTGATTATAGTTGTTAATTTTATTGATTTATTCCTGCACTATTTTATTATGTTTTGTGAGGTGATCTTGAGTGTTTGGAAAAGGGCCTATAAATAAAATGTATTATTATTATTATTATTATTATTATTATTATTATTCCTCTGCGTGCCTCCTGGTGCAGTGGGCCCTGGGGTCCTCCTGGTGCAGTAGGCTTTGGGGTCCTCCTGGCACAGGACTATGTGGCCTGAGTGTGTAGGCATTTCCTGGATGTCAAAGGCATTGATGCCATTGACTGGCCCTCATGTTCTCCAGACCTGAATCCAATTGAGTACCTCTGAGATCAACACCGCCAAGTAGCGCCATAGACTGTCCAGGAGTTCACGGATGCCCTGATCCAGGTCTGGCAGGAGATCCCCCAGGATGCCATCCGCCATCTCATCAGGAGGCCAGATGCTGTGAGGAGTGTTTCAGGTTCTATTTTGGTTTTCAGTATGATTTTGGATTCAGTCTTCAGTCAGTTGGTGGTTTTGGTTTCCATTGAATGTTGTTACATCATTTTGTTCTCTACAAATTCTACAATGTAAAGATGTGGAACTTTGAACAAATGCTGTTGCAACATCACCAGCAGGACCAGTTTGGTGTTGGGTCAGTGATCTGGTCTCAGAGTCTTTTTCCTTTTATACATGCGCAGGAGGAGCCGAACGTCTCAACGACTGCTTCACTGCAGCTGCTGTGTATCTGTTCGACTTAATGTAGTACAGAATGTGTACACGCTGTGTGTATTATGTGTATATAGTATTTCATGCGTTTGTACAGTGTGTACTCTGTTGTATTTATAGCAAAAACCTGGTTCCTCCTCAGCTCGTCCTCCAGTTTCTGCAGACTCTGTTTCACTTCCTCCAGTCGAGGCTCCAAACTTCCAGCGTCGCCCATCTGAGGACTGCGCTCATAGACCTCCCTCATCTTCAGCAGAGCGTCTCTGAAACACACACCAGTTAATATACAACACAGGAACTAACACACACGTGAGAGAAGTTACAGCTGCGTCATCTCGTCCTCATCTCTGCTTCAGTCACAGAGTTTCACCATTTCACCCGAATCCCAGAAAATGGTCAAACGTGGCCTGCTGTTAGTCTCCGCCCACTGGCGGTGAGAGAACGCAAGCTCATTGGCTGATCAAGATAAAACACTGGTGGAGCTGATTCTTCAGTTGTGTCCGGGGTGAGATGGATCTGCAGATCTCCATGTGTCTTACCTCTGCTCTCTCTCTCTCTGGATTTCCTGGTTGATGTTGTTGATTCTGGTCTGAAGTTTCTTCCGTCTCTGTTCAGGAGGAAGGTGACTGCAGTCTGCCGGAGCGGAGCCCTGCGCAGTTATCGTGGTGAAATGTTATTATTAAACATCATATATCATAATTAAACATTATATTATAATCAACCAAATTATAATTAAACATATCTTGACACAGGCAGGAAACATGTGGTTAATAAACCTGGATGATACTGACCAGTTTGAGCGACAGCTGTCCAATCAAAGAGGAGCAGAAAGAAAACATGAACATTAAAACACAGCTTGCAGTAAATATACACATGTATTTATATTTATGTCTGTACAGATATAGTACATGTACATATACATGTCATTCACTGGGGTGATTATTCACTAAAAGTGTGTGTGTATGTGTGATTAGTAAAATACACGTGTGACCCTAACACACAGGCATCCACGTCTGACTGCATGTGCACACCAGAAGCAGGTGATCAGGTGGGGTGGTGACGGCGAATGGATAAGACGCCTGCCTTTGGTGTGAGAGACCGGGGTTCAATCCCCCACTGTGACCCATCCACCATTGTGTCCCTGAGCAAGACACTTAACCCCTACTTGCTCTAGAGGCGTGCGACCTCTGGTGCGTATATGTACACATATACGTGTGCCTACATACATGTTTGTACATATGCATGTCCGTACATATACGTGTGTGTACATATACATGTGTACATGTGCGTGTGCGTCCATATACATGTGTACATGTGCGTGTACGCGTACATATACATGTGTGTACATATACGTGTGTACCCCTCTCTTCAGGCTGCGCAGACACTGCTTCCTCGTTCTGGAGCCAGAGGTCATGAGGTCATTCAGTCGCTGTGTGATTGGTTCTCTCGAGGCAGGGGGCCGGGACTGCTGATTGCTGACTACGCCCCCAGGTGAAGGAGAGGTTGGGGGTGGAGGGGGAGGCTGCCGGGGTGAGGAGAGGAGAGTCAACAGCTGGGGGGAGAGAGAGAGAGGTTTGTCAGGTTTGCCTGTCCTGTGTGCCTGACCTGTGTGTACCTGACCTGTGTCCCTGTCCTGTGTGCGCCCCTGTGTGTATCCGTCCTGTGTGCGCCTGTCCTGTGTGTATCCGTCCTGTGTGCCTGACCTGTGTGTCCCTGTCCTGTGTCCCTGACCTGTGTGCGCCTGTCCTGTGTGCACCACAGTACTAAACTGGTTTGAATTCTACTTAAAGGACAGGGACTACTTTGTGTCTATAGGTAACTACACATCTGAGCTGACAAAAATGACATGTGGAGTTCCCCAAGGCTCCATTCTGGGGCCTCTTTTGTTTAACATTTACATGCTTCCACTGGCTCAGATTATGAAAAACAACAAAATATGTTACCATAATTATGCAGATGACACACAGATTTACATAACCATTTCACCAGGAGACTATGATCCCATACAGGCGCTGAGTAACTGTATTGAGCAGGTCAACAACTGGATGTGCCAGAATTTTCTCCAATTAAACAAAGATAAGACTGAAGTTATTGTTTTTGGAGCCAAGGAGGA
This sequence comes from Lepomis macrochirus, assembly GCA_024633595.2. Lineage (NCBI taxonomy): Eukaryota > Metazoa > Chordata > Actinopteri > Centrarchiformes > Centrarchidae > Lepomis > Lepomis macrochirus. Next base: position 41,289,915 of record JALXJV020000005.1, on the reverse strand, counting down.
ACGATTGAAAGTCAGTGCTCGACTTCAATCTGTAATGTTAAGAACCACGGATCAAGCCAGAAATCTTGGTGTAGTCATGGTCTCAGACCTGAATTTGAGGAGCCATATTACAAAGTCAGCCTACTATCACCTGAAGAATATATCTAGGATAAGAGGCCTTATGTCTCAGCAGGACCTGGAAAAGCTTATCCATGCATTTATCTTCAGTCGACTTGACTACTGTAACAGTGTCCTTACAGGGCTCCCTAAGAAATCCATCAGACAGCTGCAGCTGATTCAGAACGCTGCTGCTCGAAGTCTTCACTAAGACCAAAAGGTGGATCACATCACTCCAGTTCTGAGGTCTTTACATTGGCTTCCTGTATGTCAAAGAACTGATTTCAAAATCCTGCTGTTAGTTTACAAAGCACTAAATGGTTTAGGACCAAAATATATTTCTGATCTTCTGCTTCGTTATGAACCAACCAGACCTCTCAGGTCGTCTGGGGCAGGTCTGCTTTCTGTCCCCAGAGTCAAAACTAAACAAGGAGAAGCAGCGTTCAGTTTTTATGCTCCGTATATCTGGAACAAACTCCCAGATAACTGCAGGTCTGCTGAAACTGTCAGCTCTTTTAAATCAAGACTGAAGACCTTTCTTTTTACCACTGCTTTTAATTAAATATTTAAGATTTTTCTTTTTATTGATAACTTACACTGCACTGTAACTTTTACTGTCCTGTTTTTCTTTTTCTTTGTTTTTAGCTTTTTACCATTGCTTTTAATTAAATTCCATTTAACTCTTTTAACTTTTATTATATTTTATGTTGCTTTCAAATGTTTTTATTGTTTTTCCCTGTTGCTTTTATGTTTTTTGTAAAGCACTTTGAATTGCCTTGTTGTTGAAATGTGCTATACAAATAAACTTGCCTTGCCTTATCCTGTGTGTATCCGTCCTGTGTGCCTGACCTGTGTGTATCCGTCCTGTGTCCCTGTCCTGTGTGCGTCTGACCTGTGTGTATCCGTCCTGTGTGCGCCTGTCCTGTGTGTATCCGTCCTGTGTGCGCCTGTCCTGTGTGCGCCTGTCCTGTGTGTATCCGTCCTGTGTGCGCCTGACCTGTGTGCGCCTGACCTGTGTGCGCCTGTCCTGTGTGCGCCTGACCTGTGTGCACCTGTCCTGTGTTTATCCGTCCTGTGTGCGCCTGACCTGTGTGCGCCTGTCCTGTGTGTATCCGTCCTGTGTGCGCCTGACCTGTGTGCGCCTGACCTGTGTGAACCTGTCCTGTGTGCCTGTCCTGTGTGTATCCGTCCTGTGTGCGCCTGACCTGTGTGCGCCTGACCTGTGTGCGCCTGTCCTGTGTTTATCCGTCCTGTGTGCGCCTGTCCTGTGTGCGCCTGTGTTGTGTGTGTCCGTCCTGTGTGCGCCTGTCCTGTGTGCGCCTGACCTGTGTGCGCCTGTCCTGTGTGCGCCTGTCCTGTGTGCGCCTGACCTGTGTGCGCCTGTCCTGTGTTTATCCGTCCTGTGTGCGCCTGTCCTGTGTGCGCCTGTCCTGTGTGTATCCGTCCTGTGTGCGCCTGTCCTGTGTGCACCTGTCCTGTGTGCGCCTGACCTGTGTGCGCCTGACCTGTGTGCGCCTGTCCTGTGTGCGCCTGACCTGTGTGCGCCTGTCCTGTGTGCGCCTGACCTGTGTGCGCCTGTCCTGTGTTTATACGTCCTGTGTGCGCCTGTCCTGTGTGTATCCGTCCTGTGTGCGCCTGACCTGTGTGCGCCTGACCTGTGTGCGCCTGTCCTGTGTGTATCCGTCCTGTGTGCGCCTGACCTGTGTGCGCCTGACCTGTGTGAACCTGTCCTGTGTGCCTGTCCTGTGTGTATCCGTCCTGTGTGCGCCTGACCTGTGTGCGCCTGTCCTGTGTTTATCCGTCCTGTGTGCGCCTGTCCTGTGTGCGCCTGACCTGTGTGCGCCTGTCCTGTGTGTATCCGTCCTGTGTGCGCCTGTCCTGTGTGCACCTGTCCTGTGTGCGCCTGACCTGTGTGCGCCTGTCCTGTGTGCGCCTGACCTGTGTGCGCCTGTCCTGTGTTTATCCGTCCTGTGTGCGCCTGACCTGTGTGCGCCTGTCCTGTGTGTATCCGTCCTGTGTGCGCCTGTCCTGTGTGCACCTGTCCTGTGTGCGCCTGACCTGTGTGCGCCTGTCCTGTGTCGCCCTGACCTGTGTGCGCCTGACCTGTGTGCGCCTGACCTGTGTGCCTGACCTGTGTCGCCTGACCTGTGTCGCCTGTCCTGTGTTTATCCGTCCTGTGTGCGCCTGTCCTGTGTGCGCCTGTCCTAGTGCGCCTGACCTGTGTCGCCTGTCCTGTGTGTATCCGTCCTGTGTGCGCCTGTCCTGTGTGCACCTGTCCTGTGTCGCCTGACCTGTGATGCGCCTGTCCTGTGATGCGCCTGACCTGTGTGCGCCTGTCCTGTGTTTATCCGTCCTGTGTGCGCCTGACCTGTGTCGCCTGTCCTGTGTGTATCCGTCCTGTGTGCGCCTGTCCTGTGTGCACCTGTCCTGTGTGCGCCTGACCTGTGTGCGCCTGTCCTGTGTGCGCCTGACCTGTGTGCGCCTGACCTGTGTGCGCCTGACCTGTGTGCGCCTGACCTGTGTGCGCCTGACCTGTGTGCGCCTGTCCTGTGTTTATCCGTCCTGTGTGCGCCTGTCCTGTGTGCGCCTGTCCTGTGTGCGCCTGACCTGTGTGCGCCTGTCCTGTGTGTATCCGTCCTGTGTGCGCCTGTCCTGTGTGCACCTGTCCTGTGTGCGCCTGTCCTGTGTGCGCCTGTCCTGTGTGCGCCTGACCTGTGTGCACCTGTCCTGTGTGCACCTGACCTGTGTGTATCCGTCCTGTGTGCGCCTGTCCTGTGAACCTTTGTATTTCTGTACCTTGTTTTTCCGTATGAAGGGCCACAGCTTCCTGCTGTGTCTCCGGCCCTCGGTGCGGTTGTCGAGGTAACTGGATTCGGAGATGCTCCTCCTCATGGTGGCGCTGTAGTCCTCGAACTCGACGTCCCCTGGAGGGTCGAAGCCTGATTTATACACCTCCACCACCTGCCGGGTGTCCTGCACACACAAACACAGCAACACGCGCATCCTTTGACCTTTACATCTCTCAGCCTTCTCAGCCTTCTTTGTCAAAGCCTAAAACTTTAGGCTTTGACAAAGAAGGCTGCGCTTGAACCTGCGGAGCGCGCTCTGTCTGAACAGACAGGAGTGGTAGATACCAGCATCTCGCCAGCAGGCGCCACAAACAGCCAGTGAGGCTCCAAAAGCTGCCGTCACTTCCTGCTCATGTTCCCGTGGTTATAGAACACAGATCCAGTCAGATCCAGATGTCTTGGTACCATGCAGTACCCACAGTGAGGGGCAAATACACGAGCTGAGACAGACCTGAGACTGGCTGTGTGGAAAAAGCCGTCCCCTCATGCATTTGCCTGGGACTGCTGCATTGGCCCAGCAAGGCAGAAAGATGAGCTCAACATTAGTCTAAAAGCAATGCGACGGTTTCCTGGCACCTGTGTCTCTAAGATTACTTAATAATCTTTTTTATAGATCACCACCATGAAAACTGTGATTCCAGTGGAGGTAGCTCCAATTATACTGCCCACGTACTAGGCTGAGTCCTGACTGCAGAGGCCTAGGTTTGAGTTGGTGCATAGTGCCCCCCATTGCTCTCCATGTTTCATAACCCCATCCAATGTTAAATCCAATTTTTAAAAATGTACAGTCACTATAATAACTTTCCAAAGATCCTGTCCCGTAGTATTAAAACCCTCTATGCAGTCCAAGGAAGGTTAAAATCAAGGGACACTGGACTTGGTTGAAGACACTTGGTCTCTCATCCAAGAGACATCTTCAGTCCTGACTGGCTGCAGGGAGTCCCAGATATTTAACCTCTGTGGGGTCATTATCACAGTGATGGATACCAGTTTGGATAATGTGAGTTTAGTCTTCTGGGAAGGGATTAAGGGACAGCCCTGTAGGTAGGGGATTCTTCAGTGTTTGCTATCATAACAGAGAATCCTGTGTTGTATCCCTGATAGAACCAACACACTATCGCAGCACCTCCTTTGGTTTTAATGCTGGATTGTTTTCTGTCTGAACACATTGTAAAAACGTCTGCATGCATAAACTCCAGCATCTGTGATGAAGAACTGTTCTACGGTCCACAATTGGTGATGTAAAACTCTTAAAGGTTCAACAAAGGACTCCCCGGATCAGGGTTTTATTTGCAGATGTTCCTAGAGGAAGGTAGTGTGATTTGGTCCTGTGGTTCTTTTAACAACAGGAACCTACCCAGATCTCAGCCCAAAAGAGACTCACCATCCTGGGCTGGATGCCCTCAGCAGCATCCATCATGGCATCGAGACAGCTGCTCACAACGGGAAGAACTTTTCTCTCAGCCTCCGCAGACAAACGCATCGCTTCACAGATTCTCTCGATCCGTCGCTCCTCCATGTCCTGAATCCGCTGCACACACGGAAACAACGAATATCAGTAGACTCTGTTTTTCCTGAGCCGCGTTAACCTAGTAAATAAAACCTGCGGTGTGTGGCACTGCTGGTTAACCTGGTATATAACTGGTACATGGGCTGGTTTACCTGGTATATAACTGGTACAGTGTGTGATAGTGCTGGTTTACCTGGTATATAACTGGTTTGTGTGCTGGTTAACCTGGTATATAACTGGTTTGTGTGCTGGTTAACCTGGTATATAACTGGTACGTGTGCTGGTTAACCGGGTATATAACTGGTACATGGGCTGGTTAACCTGGTATATAACTGGTACATGGGCTGGTTTACCTGGTATATAACTGCTACAGTGTGTGGTAGTGCTGGTTTACCTGGTATATAACTGGTTTGTGTGCTGGTTAACCTGGTATATAACTGGTTTGTGTGCTGGTTAACCTGGTATATAACTGGTTTGTGTGCTGGTTAACCGGGTATATAACTGGTACGTGTGCTGGTTAACCTGGTATATAACTGGTACATGGGCTGGTTTACCTGGTATATAACTGCTACAGTGTGTGGTAGTGCTGGTTTACCTGGTACATAACTGGTATGTGTGCTGGTTAACCTGGTATATAACTGGTACATGGGCTGGTTTACCTGGTATATAACTGCTACAGTGTGTGGTAGTGCTGGTTTACCTGGTATATAACTGGTTTGTGTGCTGGTTAACCTGGTATATAACTGGTATGTGTGCTGGTTAACCTGGTATATAACTGGTTTGTGTGCTGGTTAACCTGGTATATAACTGGTATGTGTGCTGGTTAACCTGGTAAATAACTGGTTTGTGTGCTGGTTAACCTGGTATATAACTGGTACGTGTGCTGGTTAACCTGGTATATAACTGGTACGTGTGCTGGTTTACCAGGTATATAACTGGTATGTGTGCTGGTTAACCTGGTATATAACTGCTACAGTGTGTGGTAGTGCTGGTTTACCTGGCATATAACTGGTACAGCGGATGGTTTACCTGGTATATAACTGCTACAGTGTGTGGTAGTGCTGGTTTACCTGGTATATAACTGGTTTGTGTGCTGGTTAACCTGGTATATAACTGGTATGTGTGCTGGTTAACCTGGTAAATAACTGGTTTGTGTGCTGGTTAACCTGGTATATAACTGGTACGTGTGCTGGTTAACCTGGTATATAACTGGTTTGTGTGCTGGTTTACCAGGTATATAACTGGTTTGTGTGCTGGTTAACCTGGTATATAACTGCTACAGTGTGTGGTAGTGCTGTTTTACCTGGCATATAACTGGTACAGCGGATGGTAGTGCTGGTTTACCTGGCATATAACTGGTACAGCGTGCGGTAGTGCTGGTTTACCTGGTATATAACTGGTACAGTGGGTGGTAGTGCTGGTTTACCTGGTATATAACTGGTACAGTGTGTGATAGTGCTGGTTTACCTGGTATATAACTGGTACCAGCAGTGTGTGGGAGTGCTGGTTTACCTGGTATATAACTGGTACCAGTGTGTGGTAGTGCTGTTGCTGGTCCTGGTTAAACTGATTCAAACTGGCCACATAGTCTTTTCTGGACTCTTCAGCAGCTTGTTTTTTCTGTTGAGCTGTCTGACGAGCCTGAGATCAGCAAGGAAATAAAAGTTTTAACCCAAACAGAGCTACCAACACCTCTGCGGAATAGAAAATTCATGTTTGTTATGAGATAAAACCCGTTCATCAGTGAGCACCAGAGAAATGCATATTGAGTTTATTGAGTTTTAATGTGAGGTGGGACACAACCTTACCTTCAGAGAGCAGCGCTGAGAGACCAACCGACCAGCCAACAGACAGACAGAGACAGACAAACGTTCAGATTAGTTCCATTTCTTGAAAACACTGTTTTTCCTCAGTTCTTGTTCAGACAGTGCTGTCGATCCTGACCTCCCTCACTTTAACACTCACTAACATCTCTCAGTGATCCATGTTGGTGATGATGGCACTGCTTTAGGCCTAGATTGCTGGGAGACTTCCCATGATGCACTGCGCTCCTCTCTCCTCCTCACCCTTGTGATCCGCCCCAACCCAACACTCAAATAGCAGCATTTGACACAGTGAACCAACTGATCCTCCTCTCTACCCTCCAAGAACGGGGAGTTTCAGACTCAAGGACAGACTTGCAGGGTGACCTGGAGAGGATCTGTGTCTGAGCCATGGGCTCCTCAGGGTTCTGTTCTCGGTACCTCTGGTACCCCTCTTTTCTCTTTAGATCAAATAACACGGCTCTGTGATAAACCCATATGGCTTTTCCTACCGCAGCTAAGCAGACAACACTTCTGTCTTCTCCCCGGTCTGAAACCCAGGTGGAGCACAAATCTCGCTGTAACACCAGAAGCTCAACATCTACATGAACGAGCTGCTCTTCCTTCCAGGTACGGAAGGAACTAACCCTCCATTATTGCTGAGCACTGCCAACATCGCTGCAACACCCAGCTCCTGCGCATTCATCTTCCACAGCATCAAGAAGACACATCCGCACCTCGCCCAGGACACGGCTTAGGTTCTGGTCCAGGCCTTTGTTATCTCACACCTCTGCTGGTCTCAACCTACCCAAGTTCTCCCAGACCGCTCCCAGCTCTGACCAATGGTACCTACCTACCCAGTTGCGAATGGCTCAGGCCAAGCCTACATCCAGGACATGGTCAGACCAGACACTGCAGCCAGTCCACTGCGCTCTGCTGCCGCCATCAGCTCGCTGCTCCCTCACTATGAGGGCGCCAGCTACCGCTCAGCAAAGCTATGAAGCAGTTCAGCATATCTGATGAAGCTGATGTTCTGGGCCCGTATTCACAAAGACTCTTAAGGCTAAGAGCAGCTCCTACTGACGTAATTCTAAGAAAATTCTTAGAAAAGTGGGCGTGTACTCTTAAAATTAAAGAAAAAATCCTAGTAAAGAAAAAAGTAATTCATAAAGCATCTTAACCCTTAAAAGAGCTCGTAAGCTCAGAATTGTTAGGAGCAGGGACGAGGACTTTTAAGAGGCTTAAGAGTTTCTTTAGTGGAGGAGAAAATGGCAGAAAGACGCAGAGGGAGAAGAAATGTGTTGCAGGATGACAGTGAGTTAATCAGACGCTATAGATTAGATCGTGCAGGGATCGTGTTTGTGACTGATCTTATTAGAGACGCGCTAACATCTCCGACACAGGCAGGAATGAAAGGAATCACTACATTAGGATATTTGGCAACAAAGCAGCGCTGATGATTTGGGTCTGTCACAACCTTCTGTAAGCAGAGTGATCACACAAACAATTAAAGCTGATGATACACGGGGCAACTTTTTGAGCAATGTTGCTGGGCAATCTTGCTAGAGGCAAGTCCGACTATGTTTTAAATGGATAGCGGCGGTGCGGGGCGGGTGGCGGAGTGGCAGAGTGGCGGGGGAAGGGGATTACGGTAGTAATCTTTACTCATTATTATTGACGACAGCGTTGCCCTGCACGATTGCTCTTAAAGTTGCTCTGTGTATCATCAGCCTTACAGCACTTTCAGAGCCTCTGATTGTGTCGCAGTTCATTTCGTTTCCTCTGGACATTCCCACCTTGCAGGCTCAAAAAACTGCATGTATGAATATAGCAGCTTCCCTCTTGCGCACAACGAGAATGAACCGTTAATAGTTTGCGCTAAGCTCCCTCGTCTGCTTCTCGCCCCGTGCTGTGACACCCGGCCCAAATTTTCCTTTTAGAATTGCCTTGTGTTTCCACTAACTGGTCCAGTTGGGCTTTCTCGCTCTGCTTGGTTTTGATTCCATGTTTGATCCATTAAAACCAACATTCAAACCACCACTTAAATAGAAACGCCAGCAATCAGGAACAATGTTTATCATTCTGAGCCAATCAGATACCTGATAGGAAATTAACAGCACGGTAAATAAAAAAAACAGCATTTATATATGGGTTAGGGGCGGCTGTGGCTCAGGAGGTAGAGCGGGTTGGCCGTTAATCGGAAGGTCGGCGGTTCAATCCCCGGCTCCCCCAGGCTGCGTGTCGAAGTGTCCTTGGGCAAGACACTGAACCCCGAATTGCCCCTGGCGGCTGTTCCGCCAGTGTGTGAATGTGTGTGAATGTTAGTTCCGTTTGAGCGGTTAGGCTCAGTGTATGGATGTGGGTGAAAGGTGAATGCAGATGTAGTGTAAAAGCGCTTTGAGTAGTCGAAAAGACTAGAAAGGCGCTATACAAGTACGGAGCATTTACATATTGGCCTACACATATATATAATGTGTGTGTATGTGTGTGAGAGAGGAGAGAACGGTCAAATAGGAAATATTATGCATGAATATAGAATATTAGAATATAACCTACACTTAGAATCACTCTTTTTTTTCCTTCTTGGACAACCAACCAATCACAGTCTTCAAACGATTGTGTCATACATAGCAACGGGGTCGACCCCGCCTCCTCACTAAGATAAAAGTCTTTGTCTTTTCCTTGCTCAGAGCTGCTCTCAGATCAGTCCTGAATAGCTCTTAAGCTGAGACTCCTGGGTAAAAGTTTTTAAGCTAAGATAAGAGTTTTCTGAGAGGACTCTTAGATTCTTTGTGAATACGGGCCCTGGTTTCTAGATTGGATCCACATGGTTGAAATGCACCAAGTGGAAACGGCTTGGAGCAAAGCACCAGCTAAATGTGCTGCCCTGAGAATCCATTAGGCAAGGCAAGTTTATTTATATAGCACATTTCAACAACAAGGCAATTCAAAGTGCTTTACATAAAACATAAAAGCAACAGGGAAAAACAATAAAAACGTTTGAAAGCAACATAAAATATAATAAAAGTTAAAAGAGTTAAATGGAAAATAAAAACAGGCTGAGGGGTTGAGCAAATAACTGAGTCACAATCATTCTGAAAAGAGAACAAACAGAGAAGTACTCTTAATCTGCTCTCTCTAGCTGGTCTGGACTCGGGTCCACAGCAAATCTTTGGGTCCACTGAAACTCCAAAAACCCTCGGACACCACAGAGAAACCAGGACATGTCTGTCAGCAGGCCCCTTTGATCCAGTTAGACTCTGGACCCACCTGCACGTTTACAGGTGGACAGAGGTTCCTGCAAATCACTCGGGCGCCGGATTTAAGATCCACTTCCTTCACTCTGTTCATTCTCACTCCCAAAACGTCCTAACACAGCTACCTACTCATTTCTCACCGTGTAAATATTTAATTAGCGAGAGACTTTTTAAACATTACTGACTCTTTGAATCTTGTCCAATCTGTAACTGGGCCGACACATGAACGTGGTCACACACTTGATCGTGTTTTATCTTATGGTTTGTCTGTTTTTAATCTGTAGATCTGTGATGCTTTTTTCTCCGATCACATGCTGGTATTGTTTGAAGCTACTGCCCTGGCTGAATGAATTCACTCGTGCTTCCAGACAGCAGTGTCGAAGAGCTGAGAGAAAGCGGAAAAAGGACAAATTACATGTGTATTTTCAAATATTGAGGGATCGTTGGCGTCGCTACCAATTAATTGTAAAAGAGGCTAAAAGAAAATATTTTTGGTTTCGATCCTTCGGTGTTTGTCCCCTGCTCTGCTGTTCTGGACACTTTTGAGCCTGTGACTCTGCCTTTTGAGCAGGAGATCGTTGGTCATTTGAAGCCCTCAGGTTCTCCGGGTGATATTGTCCCTCCTCGACTTCTTAAAGAGGTTTTCCCAACTATTGGACCATCGTTTACTACGGTTATTAATAGCAGTCTGTCTACTGGAGGGGTTCCGGTTAATTTTAAGCATGCTGTTGTGCAGCCCTTGTTAAAAAAACCCTGGACTGGATCCTGACTAATTTTAGGCCTATTTCCAAATTGCCTTTCCTTTCTAAAATTTTACAGTCTACATTCCCAGCCGCTCTCTCAGGTCAGCTGACCAGCTGCTCCTGACAGTGCCTAGAACAGGGCTAAAACTTGGAGGAGAACGAGCTTTTGCTGTTGCAGCTCCAAAACTTTGGAATGTACCACTACACATCAGACAAGTCTCCTCACTGTTTCATTTTAAATCTCTTTTTACTCTGGCTTTTAACACCAGGTAATCGTGACTGATGTGATGTAAATGTGTTGTGTGGCAGAGCATTTTATTCTCCTTATTTAATTATTGATTTGATTTTATGTTTTTATTAGCTGATTTTATTACTTTATTTTATTGTGTTTATCTTATTTTATTACTTTTATCCTAATGTGTCTCTTATTGTTGTGATGTACAGCACTTTGGAAACCTTGTGTTTGTTTAAATTGTGCTATATAACTAAAGTGGATTGGATAAATAAAGGTAATGTAATGTAGCACCTCGTGCACCTCCTCCTGCTGTGATACATTCTGCTTTGGTTGATCAGAGTTAATGTATATTTAGATCCACCTTCTCTCCGTCAGCCTTGTTGTCCAGGTCGATCCGGTCTGACACTTGTTGAGCTCGCTCCGCCTCCTTACAGTCACGCTCAAACCGCCGTTTACTCTGAACAGTGACAACAAGGAAACAATATAACAGTGTTTTCAGTGGTTACAGTCAGTAAAACATATTTTAAATCTCTGGGGTCACACGTGTTGGTGGGTGGAGTCAGTCACCGTTGGTCAGAGCTTGCTCAGAGTTGGTGGGTGGGGCCAGATGTGTTGGTGGGTGGAGTCAGTTACCGTTGGTCAGAGCTTAGTCAGAGTTGGTGGGTGGGGTCACACGTGTTGGTGGGTGGAGTCAGTTACCGTTGGTCAGAGCTTAGTCAGAGTTGGTGGGTGGGGTCACACGTGTTGGTGGGTGGAGTCAGTTACCGTTGGTCAGAGCTTAGTCAGAGTTGGTGGCTGGGGTCACACGTGTTGGTGGGTGGAGTCAGTTACCGTTGGTCAGAGCTTGCTCAGAGTTGGTGGGTGGGGCCAGATGTGTTGGTGGGTGGAGTCAGTTACCGTTGGTCAGAGCTTAGTCAGAGTTGGTGGGTGGGGTCACACGTGTTGGTGGGTGGAGTCAGTCACCGTTGGTCAGAGCTTAGTCAGAGTTGGTGGGTGGGGTCAGATGTGTTGGTGGGTGGAGTCAGTTACCGTTGGTCAGAGCTTGCTCAGAGTTGGTGGGTGGGGTCAGACGTGTTGGTGGGTGGAGTCAGTCACCGTTGGTCAGAGCTTAGTCAGAGTTGGTGGGTGGGGCCAGACGTGTTGGTGGGTGGAGTCAGTTACCGTTGGTCAGAGCTTAGTCAGAGTTGGTGGGTGGGGTCACACGTGTTGGTGGGTGGAGTCAGTTACCGTTGGTCAGAGCTTGCTCAGAGTTGGTGGGTGGGGTCAGACGTGTTGGTGGGTGGAGTCAGTTACCGTTGGTCAGAGCTTGCTCAGAGTTGGTGGGTGGGGTCACACGTGTTGGTGGGTGGAGTCAGTTACCGTTGGTCAGAGCTTGCTCAGAGTTGGTGGGTGGGGTCAGACGTGTTGGTGGGTGGAGTCAGTCACCGTTGGTCAGAGCTTAGTCAGAGTTGGTGGGTGGGGCCAGACGTGTTGGTGTTTGTGGGTGGGGTCTGTTTTTAAAAGCTGCACAAGGGAAAATCCTTTCAACTGTTTTGACACTAAAATATCATATTGTGTGTAGGTGTGGGCGTGTCTGGGAATGTGGGTGGGGTCAGAGGTCACTCACTGACTCCAGTTGTTTCCAGGAGCTCTCAATGTGCTGCTGAGCACGGCGGCCATCTTGGAAATGCTGAAACAGAAACAGAGACTAGTCACCGCTCCGGTCACACAGGGACTGGTACCAGGAAACAGGAAGTGAGGTAACTTGGCTTCAGTCCTATGACTGAAAACCTAATGTCACATGTACATGTCGTGCTGCTTTGCTGATATGTTGCCAGCTTATATGTTGTTCCTCAAATGTGAGTCTCTTGGGTAAAAGAGAAAATGGAATGTGCTCACTTTCTCAAAGATTTTCACTGCAGACTGGACGCTGACAGCTGCATTTACTGGCTGACTTCATCTGTAACTGTGTAGTTCTCATAAATACTGTGGTGACCTTCAGGTGTAACCAAGCTGCTGAGATACAGGTGAAGGAGGGAGGAGCCTCATTCTTTGTTTGTGTCTGCGTTTACTTACAGTCTTCCTCTCAGTCTTCAGCTCCTGTGTGTATCTCGTCAGCTCCGACACAATCTGTGTGTTCAGGTTTTCAGCCAGTTCTTCTCTCTGAACCGAAAGTTCATTCAGCTGACGGAGAGTCGCCGCAAATGCCAGACACCAAGTGTACCTGTAACAACCAATCAGACACCAGGTGTACCTGTCACAACCAATCAGACACCAGGTGTACCTGTCACAACCAATCAGACACCAGGTGTACCTGTCTCAACCAATCAGACACCAGGTGTACCTGTCTCAACCAATCAGACACCAGGTGTACCTGTCTCAACCAATCAGACACCAGGTGTACCTGTCTCAACCAATCAGACACCAGGTGTACCTGTAACAACCAATCAGACACCAGGTGTACCTGTCACAACCAATCAGACACCAGGTGTACCTGTAACAACCAATCAGACACCAGGTGTACCTGTCTCAACCAATCAGACACCAGGTGTACCTGTCTCAACCAATCAGACACCAGGTGTACCTGTCTCAACCAATCAGACACCAGGTGTACCTGTCTCAACCAATCAGACACCAGGTGTACCTGTAACAACCAATCAGACACCAGGTGTACCTGTCTCAACCAATCAGACACCAGGTGTACCTGTCTCAACCAATCAGACACCAGGTGTACCTGTAACAACCAATCAGACACCAGGTGTACCTGTCTCAACCAATCAGACACCAGGTGTACCTGTAACAACCAATCAGACACCAGGTGTACCTGTCACAACCAATCAGACACCAGGTGTACCTGTCTCAACCAATCAGACACCAGGTGTACCTGTCACAACCAATCAGACACCAGGTGTACCAGGTGAAGCCAGTTTGGCTCCATTTTAAATCACCATGAAACCATAAACTACCCAAAGGAGCCTGATCAAAGTTTACATCCCCTGAATGTTCGGCTGGGTTTCAGACTCACAGGTGAGAATGCCAGTTAAGGGTTTGTTTCCTACACGTGGCTTTTTAAATTGCTCTCACGTGGATGCACTGAGCAGGCTGGACACTGAGCTACAGGGGGCAGAACTGGCAAAAGACCTGCAGAACCAGGTCATGGAACTTTAGAAAGATGGAACAGGATAGAAAAAGATCCCCAACCCTGGAAATGCCATCAGTACTGTTCAATCACTTATTAAGAAGGGGAACATTTGGGGATCTCTTGAAACCAAGCCAAAGTCAGGTAGACCAAGAAAGATTTCAGCCAAAACTGCCAGAAGAAAGGTTCGGGATACAAAGAAAACCCCACCGGTGCCCTCAGGAGAAATACGGGCTGCTGCAGGGAGAACACCACGAGGATACTTGACCAAGAAGTCTTTACTGCACCGAGCTCTAAAGAGTTCTGGTTCGGCCTGGCGTGGAGCGGACGCAGGTTTAATTTATTTTTATTTTACTAATTGTTGCTCTGCCACCCAGAAATAAAGTCATTAACTACTGCGAGCGAACGACAGCTAAACGGCTAAGCTGGCGAAGGGTGGCCAACTCGCAGAGGAACTGTGACTCTCCCGTGAGGCTATCCTGACAGACGGGTACGGAGACAACAAGGACCTTCCGAGGCGGCAGACAAACGGCTTCAGGTGATGGCTGAGCAGACCGACATGGCGCACAGCATCACGGATCCTCATGACCGCATTCGACAAGTGGAGCAGCACGACCATTTCAGAGCAAAGAGCTGAGGAAGCTAATGAAGAGTTTGGATCTCAAACGCAGGAGCCGACGACACAACTTGAGGTTTATCAGCATCCCGGAGGGAGCCGAGGGGCCCGGCCCCACTAGATTCAGGACAGAGCTTCTCCCACAGATAGTGGGAGCCGACAGCCTTCCCTCCCCTCTAGTGACGGATCGATCGCCCGTCCAAGGGCCAATCATTGTCCCACTACATTATTCCACATAAAGAGAAGTTTGGGACTTTTTAAAGGCCACGGTCCCTTCATCCTTCACGGCACAGCGGTTCACGTCTACCCTGACCTCCCGGTGGAAATGAGGAAACTTTCAGCACAGTGAAGGCCAAAGCTCCGAAAAGCCACGCCTGCGGTCCTCCCACTCAACCTACACGGCGTTCAGCACACCTTTGATTCCACACAAGCAGCGGGGGATTTCTGCAGTGCCAAACGTGCCGTTCATGCAAGACGACCAAAGACTTTGCACGACCTGGAGGCATTTTGCCAAGACGAACGGCCAACCTGCAAGAATACGTGGCCTCAAAACACGCAGTGATGGATGCTGAAGGGGGCAATTCACAGGTTTAGGAGCTAAGGTATGCAGACTTTGGAACAGGGTCACTGGTGTTCTCTCATGATTGTGCCATTCCGTTCTGACCTACAGCTGAATGTGAATCCCACGAGGAATAAAAGACGTGTTTTGCCGAAGCACTCGTCTATTACCAAGCGAGCCCAACTACACCTGCAACAGCCAATCAGACATAAACTCCAGCTTCACTCAGCGTCTGGTTACTATGGACGCTGAGGTTGTCCTTGTGGACGGCGAGCAGGTCAGAGTCGAGACAACAAACATCTCTGAACATTTCATTTATGGACTAAAACAATTTGTGAAAAGTGAAACGTTTGTCTAAAGACACATGTTGACTGACCTGCTCTCGTCCTCTCTGCTTCTCTTAGGGTGATACTTCTTAGACAGGCTCCTGCAGACAGACAGGTGGAGAGAGACAGGTAGAGACAGACAGGTAGAGACAGACAAACAGGTACAGACAGAGACAGACAGGTAGAGACAGACAGGTAGAGACAGAGACAGACAGGTGGAGACAGAGACAGACAGGTAGAGACAGAGACAGGCAGAGACAGAGAGACAGGTAGAGACAGACAGGTAGAGACAGACAAACAGGTAGAGACAGAGACAGACAGGTGGAGACAGAGAGACAGGCAGAGACAGAGACAGGCAGAGACAGAGAGACAGGTAGAGACAGAGACAGACAGGTGGAGAGAGACAGGTAGAGACAGAGACAGGTAGAGACAGAGACAGGTAGAGACAGACAGAGACAGACAGGTAGAGACACAGAGACAGGCAGAGACAGAGACAGACAGGTGGAGAGAGACAGGTAGAGACAGAGACAGGTAGAGACAGAGACAGGCAGAGACAGAGAGACAGGTAGAGACAGAGACAGGTAGAGACAGAGACAAGTAGAGACAGACAGGTAGAGACGGACAGACAAACAGGTTGGATCAGCTTCAGACGGGGGACAGCAGACGGGAATCATCTTGAAGCTAGAACCCGGCACCGTGCATCAAATGGAAATGGTTCCATTGATCTCCAGTTAAAGCTGAGTGTCTCAGCCTGTGTTCGCTCTTTAACAGATCTCTTCTTCTCCGTATGTTCTACACTTTGTCGTTGGTCTGAAGCAGAATAAACTGATGTCTCTCTTTGCGGGCTGAGCCGCAGTGGAGAGAGAACCAGTTTGTAATGGGGAACCAGGAAGAGGACCACATGTAGAAAGTGTGAATCCAGTGTGAAACCTGAGGGTTTGGGTTAGGGGCAGCCGGATGTATTCCTTTACCTGCAGAAACCCTGAATGTCTCAGACAGGACGTCCCCGCAGGATTATCACTGTGATCTACATGTTAGCTTTGGATTCAGGTGATCGTTTGGTGCATAAGAAATCTGCTCCTCCACCGTCAGCAGCTGTGTTCAGCGCCCCTCTGAGCGAACGAGCAGAGCTCCGAGTAGGTTAGGGTCACGGTCCACCAGGTCTTCAGAAATCCAGACCCTCCTCTTCTATCGATACGGAGATGCTTCATTGAAAACCGTATTATCTTCACCTTACTGCGCAGGTATTTCCTGGGTGTATATGTGTACGTATGCTCACAAGTCTTTCAGCTCGAGTCCAAGTCAAGTCTCAAGTCTCTGAGCTCGAGTCCAAGTCAAGTCTCAAGTCTCTGAGCAAGGGTCCAAGTCAAGTCTCAAGTCTCTGAGTTCAAGTCCAAGTCAAGTCTCAAGTCTTTGAGCTAGAGTCCAAGTCCAGTCTCAAGTCTTTGAGCTCGAGTCCAAGTCCAGTCTCAAGTCTTTGAGCAAGGGTCCAAGTCAAGTCTCAAGTCTCTGAGCTCGAGTCCAAGTCTCAAGTCTCTGAGCAAGGGTCCAAGTCAAGTCTCAGGTCTCTGAGGTAGAGTCCAAGTCAAGTCTCAAGTCTTTGAGCAAGGGCCCAAGTCAAGTCTCAGGTCTCTGAGCTTGAGTCCAAGTCAAGTCTTAAGTCATTGAACTTGAGTCTAAGAGAAGTCTCAAGTCTTGGACCTCAAGTCTAAGTTAAGTCTCAAGTCTCCAAGCTCGAGTCCAACTCAAGTCTCTGAGCTTGAGTCCAAGTCGCAGGTCTCTGAGCTCTAGTCCAAGTCAAGTCTCAAGTCTCTGAGCTTGAGTCCAAGTCTCAGGTCTCTGAGCTGGAGTCCAAGTCTCAGGTCTCTAAGCTAGAGTCCAAGTCAAGTCTCAAGTCTCTGAGCCTGAGTCCAAGTCTCAGGTCTCTGAGCTAGAGTCCAAGTCAAGTTTCAAGTCTCTGAGCTTGAGTCCAAGTCTCAGGTCTCTGAGCTCGAGTCCAAGTCAAGTTTCAAGTCTCTGAGCTTGAGTCCAAGTCTCAGGTCTCTGAGCTCGAGTCCAAGTCAAGTCTCAAGTCTCTGAGCTTGAGTCCAAGTCTCAGGTCTCTGAGCTCGAGTCCAAGTCAAGTTTCAAGTCTCTGAGCCTGAGTCCAAGTCTCAGGTCTCTGAGCTCGAGTCCAAGTCAAGTCTCAAGTCTCTGAGCTTGAGTCCAAGTCTCAGGTCTCTGAGCTAGACTCCAAGTCAAGTCTCAAGTCCTTGAGACTGAATGAATGCTGCGTTCGGTCCAGGCTGCTTATTAAACTTCATAGCTATGAGGGACTCTGTAACTGTAACCTGTGTGGCCGTGCGCAGCTGATAACGCAGAGAGGGAAATAACAGCACGCTCATCAGACATTTCCTAAAAATAAACATTGTTCACGAGTCCCGCACTTCGAGTCCGGGTAGAGTCTGAAGTCTTTTGAAGTAAAGTCTCAAGTCACTGTGTGTGCAACTTAAGTCGGACTCGAGTCCGAGTCTCAAACCCACCCATCTCTAATATGTACATGTTTAAGAACTGGACAGCCTAGTTAGTTTTGTTTATTTGTTATGTTACACCGTTCTGATACACATTAAACGATCTGCTATGCTATGTGTGTAGCATTAAGGGCCCACAGACTTTCATTTCACTGTACAGCCTTATGTTACATAACAAATAAATGCAGGTGGCCTACAGGTGGTGGTGTTACCTGATCTGTTTGGCGTAGCTCAGCTCGATGTCAGCTCTCTCTTTAATAAACTTGCTGTATCTCTCCAGGAAGTCGATTCCCCAGCTGGTGTGTTTCTCCAAGTTATCAAACTGATCCTGAATGACAAGACAAAAATCAGTGAGTAAAGCTGCAGTACTGCAGAAGAGTACTTCTACTGTAGTACAGTAGGCTTGACTAATTTAGCTGACGCTTCAGTCTCTCCAGCTCAGATACGGACAAGACCCAGCATGACAGATCATATCACTCCTGTTTTAGTGTCTCTGCACTGGCTTCTGGTAAAATGTAGGGGTGGGAATCTCTGGGCACCTCACGATTCGATTACGATTCAGAGGGCTGCGATTCGATTGTAAAACGATTATCGATGCATCTTGATGCATCATATTTTTTCTATACAGGATCCCTGGATAATTACTAAGCATTTCATTTGCACATTAAAATCCAAAAGAAACATCTCCTAATTAGCTTAAAAGGACTAGTTTACATCCCTAGTTTACTTTATTAACCTCAGCTCCATGGTCCATTTCATTAACAACCAGCTGTCAGACTTATGAAAGCTGAAATATAATTATCAGCATGTTCAGTCTGTGTACAGGACAGAGCTGCACACAGTCTCAGCTTGTACCTGATGTTCTCAACCCTTGACTAGTAGGTTAGTTAGTAATGACATACAGCTGATAATTAATATTACTTCATTACTAATTTAGCTAATGTTACATTAATAAAATCGTTTTAGCAACTTTTACGGGACCCGAGGACGCTTTACACACAGTGACAGAACAACAAAAAGTCATTCAGGAGTGAATGCTGGGTAAAGAGCTCGGTTTTAGTAGATCTTTGAAAGAGTCCAGACAGGGAGAGTTTGGATCTCTGTGGGGATGAGATCCAGAGGGGGGGGCTGTGACACTGAAGGCTGAGGGTCTGTCCCCAAAAGTCCGGAGTCTGATGGGGGGCAGACTGAGCCCTTGTACGGGGAGATGTTAGCTCGCGCTAACAGCCTTCACTTTTCCAGCCGTTGGGGAAACTACAGACTTTTATTACCGGACACACAGCGACCTACGCTGCACGTTTACTACCTGACAGAAACTTACTGCTAATATATTATATATATATTTTTCACCGCTAACTTTCACCGTCACGTTCTCCCGCTCTCTCTCTCTCTCACTCGCTCGGCCTCACACACACAGCTGCAGAGCGTCACCCTGCTCGCAGTGTGCGACTTAAAATAATTACTTGTGCATTGATATTAATGATTGTGAGACACTTTGGGTGGTTATTCATTCTGCAGCGGTGACGAATACAGGGGGACACTGGTCTCTCTGTGTGTGCGCTCCACAGACGGTCCGGGCGCTGCACTCCGCGAGTTCCGCCTTTTGCTCCGTCAACATCATGTTATCAATTAACATTTAAATAAGCGATTTTTAGACATTTGTTAATCGATTAATAATCTTCCACGTCTAAATCGTGATGCATCTTAGAATCGATTATTTCTCCCACCCCTAGTAAATATGTAGAACAGAATTTAAAACCCTTCTTCTCACCTACAAAGCTGGTCTGGTCCACAAAGATGGTCAGGCCCCATCTTATCTTAAAGAGCTCATAGTAAGATACTAGCCCACCAGAACACTGCGCTCCCAGAATGCACCTGTGGTTCCTAGAGTCTCCAAAAGTAGAATGGGAGCCAGAGCCTTCAGGCACCATGATCTTCAAAAGTTCCCTCAACGTTTTTTATAATGCAACAGAAAAAAATATTTCACCTTAAAATCATCAGAATTGTCTTCAGATTACCATAGACTACAGGCTGACTGACTGTACCACAGGCTGACTGACTGTACCACAGGCTGACTGACTGTACCACAGGCTGACTGACTGTACCACAGGCTGACTGAACTACAGGCTGACTGACTGTACCACAGGCTGACTGACTGTACCACAGGCTGACTGAACTACAGGCTGACTGACTGTACCACAGGCTGACTGAACTACAGGCTGACTGACTGTACCACAGGCTGACTGAACCACAGGCTGACTGACTGTACCACAGGCTGACTGAACTACAGGCTGACTGAACTACAGGCTGACTGACTGTACCACAGGCTGACTGAACGACGGGCTGACTGACTGTACCACAGGCTGACTGACTGTACCACAGGCTGACTGAACCACAGGCTGACTGACTGTACCACAGGCTGACTGAACTACAGGCTGACTGAACTACAGGCTGACTGACTGTACCACAGGCTGACTCATTTTATTACAGACTGACTGAACTACAGGCTGACTGAACGACGGGCTGAATGAACTAAAGGCTGACTGACTGTACCACAGGCTGACTGACTGTACCACAGGCTGACTGTACCACAGGCTGACTGACTGTACCACAGGCTGACTGAACTACAGGCTGACTGAACTACAGGCTGACTGACTGTACCACAGGCTGACTGAACTACAGGCTGACTGAACTACAGGCTGACTGAACTACAGGCTGACTGAACGACGGGCTGACTGAACTAAAGGCTGACTGAACTACAGGCTGACTGAACTACAGGCTGACTGACTGTACCACAGGCTGACTGACTGTACCACAGGCTGACTGTACCACAGGCTGACTGACTGTACCACAGGCTGACTGAACTACAGGCTGACTGAACTACAGGCTGACTGACTGTACCACAGGCTGACTGAACTACAGGCTGACTGAACTACAGGCTGACTGAACTACAGGCTGACTGAACGACGGGCTGACTGAACTAAAGGCTGACTGAACTACAGGCTGACTGAACTACAGGCTGACTGACTGTACCACAGGCTGACTGAACTAAAGGCTGACTGAACGACGGGCTGACTGAATGACGGGCTGACTGAACTACAGGCTGACTGAACTACAGACTGACTGACTGTACCACAGGCTGACTGAACTAAAGGCTGACTGAATGACGGGCTGACTGAACTACAGGCTTCATTCGTGTGGTACCACTGCTGTTTTTAAGCCAGTCCCCAGCATGTGGTCCACTTTTAGGACTGTGACGATTTCTGATATTTCTGAATTGGTGACCAGGATGAAGCCATCTTCCTGTTCATCTGACGTCATTCCATTCAGATTATTCAAAAAAGTGTTTGATGAAATTGCCCCTTGTGTAACCAAAATGGTTAACCTCTCGCTGTCTACTGGCATTTTTCCAGATGCTTTTAAGCATGCTATAGTGGAACCGTTGCTAAAAAAGGCAGGTTTGGACCCGTCGGATTTGAATAGTTTTCGGCCTATTTCTAAGCTCCCGTTTTTATCCAAGATCATTGAGAAGGTAGTCTGCGAACAGTTGACATTTTACCTGGATAATAGTAACATCCATGAGCCATTCCAGTCAGGTTTTCGTAAACAACACTCTACCGAAACAGCCTTACTGAAAGTGTCAAATGACATTATGATGTCTGCTGACTCTGGAAAACACACTGTTCTAGTTCTCTTGGATCTGTCTTCAGCCTTTGACACCGTCGACCACCAGATTTTGCTGGAAAGATTAAGGGATCAAGTAGGGCTGTCAGGGTCAGTTCTGCAGTGGTTCACCTCATATTTATCTGGGCGTAGTTTCAGTGTTACAGCTAACCAAATAAGGTCTGAGTCTGCAGACTTGCTCTGTGGAGTGCCTCAAGGCTCTGTTCTGGGCCCTGTCCTATTTTTGTTGTATTTGATCCCTTTGGGAAAGATCATACAAAGGTTCAATGATGTTTCTTTTCACTTATTTGCTGATGATATCCAACTTTACTGCTGCTTCAAGCCGTCAGAGATCAGTAAGTTAAACTCCTTGCTCCATTGTCTTGTGGAAATTAAAAAATGGCTTAGTGAAAACTCCCTGCAGCTAAATGCAGACAAAACAGAAACATTGATCATTGCCCCTGAGGATGCAATCCCTGGGATTAAACAATACTTGGGTGATTTAGGTCAGTCTGCTAAGCCAAGTCTTAGAAATTTGGGAGTTATCCTGGACAAAGACATGTCGTTAGTGCAGCACTGCAAGCAGCTGATGAGAAACTGCTTCTTTCAATTAAGGAAAATCTCAAAACTTAGAAATATAGTTTCAAGAAATGATTTGCAGCTTATCATTCATGCCTTTGTGTCTTCGCGGTTAGACTATTGTAATAGTTTATTTTTATGCCTAAACCAGAAGGAGCTCTCTCGACTGCAATTAGTACAAAACTCTGCAGCCAGAATTTTAACACATACTAATAGGAGGTCTCACATCTCCCCAATCCTAAAAGAACTTCATTGGCTACCAGTGTCTTATAGGATAAATTTTAAAATTTTGGTTTTAGTTTTCAGAGCTTTACATGGCCAGGCTCCCCCCTATATTAGTGACTTGATTCAGCGTTATACCCCTGTGCGTGCTCTGAGGTCTGTGGATCAGAACCTGCTGACGGTTCCACGCACTCGCTATCGTACTAGAGGTGACCGATCTTTTCAGGCTGTTGCCCCTAGATTGTGGAATAACCTTCCACCGTCTTTGCGCTCCTCTGATTCTGTTGATGCCTTCAAATGCAGACTAAAGACACATTTATTTGTTCAGGCTTTTAATTAGCTACTTGTGGGTTGATATGATCATGTACTGTCTATGCTTTTATTGTGTGTATTTTATGATATTAATGTTTTTGTTGTGAAGCACTTTGTGGCCCTATACCTGTGAAAGGTGCTATATAAATAAACTTTTACTTACTTACTTACTTACTGACTGAACTACAGGCTGACTGACTTTACCACAGGCTGCATGAACTACAGGCTGACTGACTGTACCACAGGCTGACTCAATTTATTACAGGCTGACTGAACTACAGGCTGACTGAACTACAGGCTGACTGAACTACAGGCTGACTGAACTACAGGCTGACTGACTGAACAACGGGCTGACTGAACTACAGGCTGACTGAACTACAGGCTGACTGACTGTACCACAGGCTGACTGAACTAAAGGCTGACTCATTTTATTACAGACTGACTGAACGACAGGCTGACTGAACTACAGGCTGACTGACTGTACCACAGGCTGACTGAACTACAGGCTGACTGAAACACAGGCTGACTGACTGTACCTCAGGCTGACTGAACGACAGGCTGACTGACTGAACCACAGACTGACTGTACCACAGGCTGACTCATTTTATTACAGGCTGACTGAACTACAGGCTGACTGAAACACAGGCTGACTGACTGAACCACAGGGTGACTGAACTACAGGCTGACTGAACCACAGGCTGACTGACTGAACCACAGGGTGACTGAACTACAGGCTGACTGACTGAACCACAGGTTGACTGAACTACAGGCTGACTGACTGAACCACAGGGTGACTGAACCACAGGCTGACTGAACTAAGAAGTGACTGACTGACTGATATTATTACAGGCTGACTGAACTACAGGCTGACTGACTGAACCACAGGGTGACTGAACTACAGGCTGACTGACTGAACCACAGACTGACTGTACCACAGGCTGACTCATTTTATTACAGGCTGACTGACTGAACCACAGGCTGACTGAACTAAGAAGTGACTGACTGACTGATATTATTACAGGCTGACTGAACTACAGGCTGACTGAACTACAGGCTGACTGACTGAACCACAGGCTGACTGAACTACAGGCTGACTGACTGAACCACAGGCTGACTGAACGACAGGCTGACTGAACTACAGGCTGACTGACTGTACCACAGGCTGACTGAACTACAGGCTGACTGAAACACAGGCTGACTGAACTACAGGCTGACTGACTGAACCACAGACTGACTCATTTTATTACAGGCTGACTGAAACACAGGCTGACTGACTGTACCTCAGGCTGACTGAACTACAGGCTGACTGACTGTACCTCAGGCTGACTGAACTACAGGCTGACTGACTGTACCTCAGGCTGACTGAACGACAGGCTGACTGACTGAACCACAGACTGACTGTACCACAGGCTGACTCATTTTATTACAGGCTGACTGAACTACAGGCTGACTGAACTACAGGCTGACTGAAACACAGGCTGACTGAAACACAGGCTGACTGAACTACAGGCTGACTGACTGAACCACAGGCTGACTGAACTACAGGCTGACTGACTGAACCACAGGGTGACTGAACTACAGGCTGACTGACTGAACCACAGGTTGACTGAACTAAGAAGTGACTGACTGACTGATATTATTACAGGCTGACTGAACTACAGGCTGACTGACTGAACCACAGGCTGACTGAACTACAGGCTGACTGAACTACAGGCTGACTGACTGAACCACAGGCTGACTGAACGACAGGCTGACTGAACTACAGGCTGACTGAAACACAGGCTGACTGACTGAACCACAGACTGACTCATTTTATTACAGGCTGACTGAAACACAGGCTGACTGGACTGAACCACAGGCTGACTGAACTACAGGCTGACTGACTGAACCACAGGCTGACTGAACTACAGGCTGACTGAACTACAGGCTGACTGAAACACAGGCTGACTGAAACACAGGCTGACTGACTGAACCACAGACTGACTGTACCACAGGCTGACTCATTTTATTACAGGCTGACTGAACTACGGGCTGACTGAACTACAGGCTGACTGACTGAACCACAGGCTGACTGAACTACAGGCTGACTGAACTACAGGCTGACTGACTGAACCACAGGCTGACTGAACCACAGGCTGACTGAACTACAGGCTGACTGAAACACAGGCTGACTGACTGAACCACAGGGTGACTGAACTACAGGCTGACTGACTGAACAACGGGCTGACTGAACGACGGGCTGACTGAACTACAGGCTGACTGAACTACAGGCTGACTGACTGAACCACAGGCTGACTGAACTACAGGCTGACTGACTGAACCACAGACTGACTGTACCACAGGCTGACTCATTTTATTACAGGCTGACTGAACTACAGGCTGACTGAAACACAGGCTGACTGACTGTACCTCAGGCTGACTGAACCACAGGCTGACTGACTGAACCACACGGTGACTGAACTACAGGCTGACTGACTGAACGACGGGCTGACTGAACCACAGGCTGACTGAACTACAGGCTGACTGAACTACAGGCTGACTGACTGAACCACAGGCTGACTGAACTACAGGCTGACTGACTGAACCACAGGGTGACTGAACTACAGGCTGACTGACTGAACCACAGGCTGACTGAACTACAGGCTGACTGACTGAACCACAGGCTGACTGAACTACAGGCTGACTGACTGAACCACAGACTGACTGTACCACAGGCTGACTCATTTTATTACAGGCTGACTGAACTACAGGCTGACTGAACTACAGGCTGACTGAACTACAGGCTGACTGAACTACAGGCTGACTGACTGAACAACGGGCTGACTGAACTACAGGCTGACTGAACTACAGGCTGACTGACTGTACCACAGGCTAACTGAACTACAGGCTGACTAAACTACAGGCTGACTGAAACACAGGCTGACTGAACTACAGGCTGACTGACTGAACCACAGGCTGACTGAACTACAGGCTGACTGACTGAACCACAGGGTGACTGAACTACAGGCTGACTGACTGAACCACAGGTTGACTGAACTAAGAAGTGACTGACTGACTGATATTATTACAGGCTGACTGAACTACAGGCTGACTGACTGAACCACAGGCTGACTGAACTACAGGCTGACTGAACTACAGGCTGACTGACTGAACCACAGGCTGACTGAACGACAGGCTGACTGAACTACAGGCTGACTGAAACACAGGCTGACTGACTGAACCACAGACTGACTCATTTTATTACAGGCTGACTGAAACACAGGCTGACTGACTGAACCACAGGCTGACTGAACTACAGGCTGACTGACTGAACCACAGGCTGACTGAACTACAGGCTGACTGAACTACAGGCTGACTGAAACACAGGCTGACTGAAACACAGGCTGACTGACTGAACCACAGACTGACTGTACCACAGGCTGACTCATTTTATTACAGGCTGACTGAACTACGGGCTGACTGAACTACAGGCTGACTGACTGAACCACAGGCTGACTGAACTACAGGCTGACTGAACTACAGGCTGACTGACTGAACCACAGGCTGACTGAACCACAGGCTGACTGAACTACAGGCTGACTGAAACACAGGCTGACTGACTGAACCACAGGGTGACTGAACTACAGGCTGACTGACTGAACAACAGGCTGACTGAACGACGGGCTGACTGAACTACAGGCTGACTGAACTACAGGCTGACTGACTGAACCACAGGCTGACTGAACTACAGGCTGACTGAACTACAGGCTGACTGACTGAACCACAGACTGACTGTACCACAGGCTGACTCATTTTATTACAGGCTGACTGAACTACAGGCTGACTGAAACACAGGCTGACTGACTGTACCTCAGGCTGACTGAACCACAGGCTGACTGACTGAACCACACGGTGACTGAACTACAGGCTGACTGACTGAACGACGGGCTGACTGAACCACAGGCTGACTGAACTACAGGCTGACTGAACTACAGGCTGACTGACTGAACCACAGGCTGACTGAACTACAGGCTGACTGACTGAACCACAGGGTGACTGAACTACAGGCTGACTGACTGAACCACAGGCTGACTGAACTACAGGCTGACTGACTGAACCACAGGCTGACTGAACTACAGGCTGACTGACTGAACCACAGACTGACTGTACCACAGGCTGACTCATTTTATTACAGGCTGACTGAACTACAGGCTGACTGAACTACAGGCTGACTGAACTACAGGCTGACTGAACTACAGGCTGACTGACTGAACAACGGGCTGACTGAACTACAGGCTGACTGAACTACAGGCTGACTGACTGTACCTCAGGCTGACTGAACCACAGGCTGACTGACTGAACCACAGGCTGACTGAACCACAGGCTGACTGACTGAACCTCAGGCTGACTGAACCACAGGCTGACTGACTGAACCACAGGGTGACTGAACTACAGGCTGACTGACTGAACCACAGGGTGACTGAACTACAGGCTGACTGACTGAACCACAGGTTGACTGAACTACAGGCTGACTGACTGAACCACAGGGTGACTGAACCACAGGCTGACTGAACTAAGAAGTGACTGACTGACTGATATTATTACAGGCTGACTGAACTACAGGCTGACTGACTGAACCACAGGGTGACTGAACTACAGGCTGACTGACTGAACCACAGGCTGACTGAACTACAGGCTGACTGAAACACAGGCTGACTGAACTACAGGCTGACTGACTGAACCACAGGCTGACTGAACTACAGGCTGACTGACTGAACCACAGGGTGACTGAACTACAGGCTGACTGACTGAACCACAGGTTGACTGAACTACAGGCTGACTGACTGAACCACAGGCTGACTGAACTACAGGCTGACTGACTGAACCACAGGCTGACTGAACTACAGGCTGACTGAACTACAGGCTGACTGACTGAACCACAGGCTGACTGAACGACAGGCTGACTGAACTACAGGCTGACTGACTGTACCACAGGCTGACTGAACGACAGGCTGACTGACTGAACCACAGACTGACTCATTTTATTACAGGCTGACTGAAACACAGGCTGACTGACTGAACCACAGGCTGACTGAACTACAGGCTGACTGACTGAACCACAGGCTGACTGAACTACAGGCTGACTGACTGAACCACAGACTGACTGTACCACAGGCTGACTCATTTTATTACAGGCTGACTGAACTACAGGCTGACTGAACTACAGGCTGACTGAAACACAGGCTGACTGAAACACAGGCTGACTGACTGAACCACAGGCTGACTGAACTACAGGCTGACTGAACTACAGGCTGACTGAAACACAGGCTGACTGAAACACAGGCTGACTGACTGAACAACGGGCTGACTGAACGACAGGCTGACTGAACTACAGGCTGACTGAACTACAGGCTGACTGA
This sequence comes from Lepomis macrochirus, assembly GCA_024633595.2. NCBI lineage: Eukaryota > Metazoa > Chordata > Actinopteri > Centrarchiformes > Centrarchidae > Lepomis > Lepomis macrochirus. The sequence continues at coordinate 41,262,119 of JALXJV020000005.1, read as the reverse complement.
AACACAGGCTGACTGAACTACAGGCTGACTGACTGAACCACAGGCTGACTGAACTACAGGCTGACTGACTGAACCACAGGCTGACTGAACGACGGGCTGACTGAACCACAGGGTGACTGAACTACAGGCTGACTGACTGAACAACGGGCTGACTGAACGACGGGCTGACTGAACTACAGGCTGACTGAACTACAGGCTGACTGAAACACAGGCTGACTGAACTACAGGCTGACTGACTGAACCACAGGCTGACTGAACTACAGGCTGACTGACTGAACCACAGGCTGACTGAACTACAGGCTGACTGAACTACAGGCTGACTGACTGAACCACAGACTGACTCATTTTATTACAGGCTGACTGAACTACAGGCTGACTGAACTACAGGCTGACTGAAACACAGGCTGACTGAACTACAGGCTGACTGAACCACAGGGTGACTGAACTACAGGCTGACTGACTGAAACACAGGCTGACTGAACTACAGGCTGACTGACTGAACCACAGGCTGACTGACTGAACCACAGGCTGACTGAACTACAGGCTGACTGACTGAACCACAGGCTGACTGAACTACAGGCTGACTGAACTACAGGCTGACTGACTGAACCACAGACTGACTCATTTTATTACAGGCTGACTGAACTACAGGCTGACTGAACTACAGGCTGACTGAAACACAGGCTGACTGAACTACAGGCTGACTGAACCACAGGGTGACTGAACTACAGGCTGACTGACTGAACGACGGGCTGACTGAACTACAGGCTGACTGAACTACAGGCTGACTGAAACACAGGCTGACTGAAACACAGGCTGACTGAACTACAGGCTGACTGACTGAACCACAGGCTGACTGAACTACAGGCTGACTGACTGAACCACAGGCTGACTGAACTACAGGCTGACTGAACTACAGGCTGACTGAAACACAGGCTGACTGAAACACAGGCTGACTGAACTACAGGCTGACTGAAACACAGGCTGACTGAAACACAGGCTGACTGAAACACAGGCTGACTGATATTATTACAGGCTGACTGACTGTACCACAGGCTGACTGAACTACAGGCTGACTGACTGTACCTCAGGCTGACTGAACGACAGGCTGACTGAACTACAGGCTGACTGACTGAACTACAGGCTGACTGAAACACAGGCTGACTGACTGTACCTCAGGCTGACTGAACGACAGGCTGACTGAACTACAGGCTGACTGAACTACAGGCTGACTGACTGAACTACAGGCTGACTGAAACACAGGCTGACTGACTGTACCTCAGGCTGACTGAACGACGGGCTGACTGAAACACAGGCTGACTGAACTACAGGCTGACTGATATTATTACAGGCTGACTGAAACACAGGCTGACTGAACTACAGGCTGACTGATATTATTACAGGCTGACTGAAACACAGGCTGACTGAACTACAGGCTGACTGAACTACAGGCTGACTGAAACACAGGCTGACTGAAACACAGGCTGACTGAAACACAGGCTGACTGAACTACGGGCTGACTGATATTATTACAGGCTGACTGACTGTACCACAGGCTGACTGAACTACAGGCTGACTGAAACACAGGCTGACTGAAACACAGGCTGACTGAAACACAGGCTGACTGAAACACAGGCTGACTGAACTACGGGCTGACTGATATTATTACAGGCTGACTGACTGTACCACAGGCTGACTGAAACACAGGCTGACTGAACTACGGGCTGACTGATATTATTACAGGCTGACTGACTGTACCACAGGCTGACTGAACGACAGGCTGACTGAACTACAGGCTGACTGAAACACAGGCTGACTGACTGTACCTCAGGCTGACTGAACGACAGGCTGACTGAACTACAGGCTGACTGACTGAACTACAGGCTGACTGAAACACAGGCTGACTGTAGAAATTCTGAAATCTGAGTGGTTCTTAAGCTGAACTGAACCTCAGAGAGAAAAATATAGAGACAAAGAAATAAAAATCAGTCACTGATCAAAAGGCCAAATATAAGACGATGTTAATACTATTAATAATAATCTTAATAATTACTAATAATAGGCTACTAGTTGCAGAATAGGTGTTGGGGGGGGGTCTGTCTCTGGGTCTCGCGCTGTAGCAGCATCACGTAGCCGCAGCCGCTGTCGTCACTCACCGTGTTGCTATGGCAGAGCGGACAGAAGCACGAGGGCCTCTCTCTCTCTCAGTCTCAACACACACACACACCGACAGGCCGCCGGGTTACCGGCTGGTTTTAGCATAAACGGTGATCACGTTAGCGCGTTCGCGGTTTTGGGGGGTCTAGAGTCCGGGTGCAGCAGGTGCAGCAGGTCTACTTACCCACAGCTCGGTGCCCCAGTTACAGCTCATGGTGTCCGGTCTGCTCCTCGCGCTCCGCTGCTGCTCCGCCTCCCGGTACTGATCCGACAATCAGCGCGAGCTGCTGCTGCCCAACGCGCGCATCCTCTCAGACACACCGGCCGCCTGTCTGTCTGTCTGCCTGTGTCTGCAGCGGAGGACGCGGTCATGCGCGGTGCGTCTCCCCGAGGACTCTTTGTCATCAGCAGGAGATGCTGAGTTTGTGTGCGTGCGTACTGAGCATGCTCAGTTGCAGCCCCGCCCTGCTGTCAAACACAATAACTGCTTCTTTGTGTCAGATGGACACCTGATATTTCCTTTAAACCCACATGTAGCAGTAACGCTAATGTTAGTACGAATACTAGGCTACTGATAATACTGATGATAATAGTGCTTCTAATGCAGTACAGACTGTGGTGGGGCCAGTCCTCCTGCAGGAGGCGCCCTCCACTCACCAATCACCTCCATCTCTGTCAGAGGCCTGATGCGACCTGAGGACCTGAACCTGGAGGATAGGTGGGACAGGAAGAGGGAGGAGGCAAGGAAGGAAGGAAGGGAGGAAGAAAGGAGTGGAGGAGGACAGGAGAGGAAGGAAGGAAGGAGAGGAGAGGAGAGGAGAGGAAGGGAGGAGGCAACGAAGAAATGAGGGAGGAGAGGAGAGGAAGGGAGGAGGCAACGAAGAAATGAGGGAGGAGAGGAGAGGAAGGGAGGAGGCAACGAAGAAAGGAGGGAGGAGAGGAGAGGAAGGGAGGAGGACAGGAGAGGAAGGAAGGAGAGGAGAGGAGAGGAAGGGAGGAGGCAACGAAGAAAGGAGGGGAGGAGAGGAGGAAAGGAAGGAAGGAAGGGAGGAAGAAAGGAGTGGAGGAGCACACAAATCCTACACAGGCTAAAAACAAGACCTCCACCACCAGACCAACCGCTGCAGGGTCAGGACTTTCAGAATCCAAACCATCCCGTGTTGTAATCGGTTCTGTCATTCATCAGTTCTGTCAGTAGGGCTGGGTATCGTTCAAAGATTTTCGATATCGATACCGGTATCGATACCTCAACTTCGATACCGGTACCTGAACGATACTTTTTTCGATACCAATTTTATTGGTATAAAATTTGTATATTTTCTCAGCATACAGAGAACCATTGTTGTTTGTATAAAGTAACTTAATTATCACATTATTATCATTAATAGTTTATTTTAATAATTGTTCTACAGCTTGTCAAAACCAAGACATATTTTCAGGGTAACATCGGCCTATATTGTGTTTTTTGTTGTTTTATTCCTCTTTCTTTAGTTTTATAATGTAATTTTTCATATTTTATTTTTTTATATTAATTATATATTTTTTATTGTTTATATGTGAATTTGTGCTCTGGCACCATTGCAACCTAAACATTCATGGAAACAGGCCTGAGAGAGAGAGAGAAATCTCTCATCTGATGGAAACAAGTTTCTGCCTCTACATATCAAAGTTTCCTCCTCACTAGAGGAAGAGGTGGCCAGGCGACAACAATCACAATAGAAAGTAAACTCTTTAATCCACTGCAGCAAAGTCGCAGACATCAGCCCAAGGATCGCTGCGTAATGTCACTTCCGCCGGCTGCACATACAGGTCCGTGTGCAGCATTAGCGTCACTTAACTGATCCTTCAGAAACACTTGGTAAAATGTAGCGTGTTTGGAAGCTACCGCGCTACTCTGTCAATAAAAGAGCTTTGATTTGATTCAGAAAACAGCGACGCTGCCACCAAGCTACTGAGAAATGTTGTTAAACTAGTAACGGTGCTACTTGTAGCGACGCTGCTGCCCAACGCTGCTCGTACGGTGGGCGTGTTGAAGCAGGCTCGGTGGCAGCAGAGCGCTGAGACGATGATGCACCGGGTCTGTCTTGTTGCAGCAAAGACAGAGCGACTTTCTGCTCTTAAGTTTATTTCACGCACAGTCAAGGTCTTCAACAGGTTTGTCGTGTCGTCTCTTGGCAGCAATTATCTTACGTTACAAAGATTGCATCGCGCGCTGTTGCATCAAGCCACACTTTTTATTTTCTCCACATCTTTTACATCCACGTCTCTGTGTGTAACCGCCGCGAGCTAGTGTTTACATCACTACAGCCAATTACAATCACTTTTAGATGTGGGCACATCAAGAATGCTGCATGCTTATTGGCTCATTGGCGTTAACAAGAACCTTTAGGTATCGAACTTTGGTACCGAAAGACAAGGCATTTTTTGATACTCGGTGGTATTGAAGCAATTCGGTCGGTGCCTAAAAAGTATTGAACTCGATACCCAGCCCTATCTGTCAGTCATCGGTACTCTCAGTTATCAGTTCTGTCAGTCATCGGTTTTATCAGTTATCAGTTGTGTCAGTAATCGGTTCTGTCATTCATCAGTTCTGTCAGTCATTGGTACTCTCAGTTATCAGTTCTGTCAGTCATCGGTTTTATCAGTTATCAGTTGTGTCAGTAATCGGTTCTGTCATTCATCAGTTCTGTCAGTCATCTGTTCTATCAGTCATCGGTTCTATCAGTTATCAGTTGTGTCAGTCATCGGTTCTGTCATTCATCAGTTCTGTCAGTCATTGGTTCTATCAGTTATCAGTTGTGTCAGTCATCGGTTTTATCAGTTATCAGTTGTGTCAGTAATCGGTTCTGTCATTCATCAGTTCTGTCAGTCATCGGTTCTATCAGTTATCGGTTGTGTCAGTCATCGGTTCTATCAGTTATCAGTTGTGTCAGTCATCGGTTCTGTCATTCATCAGTTCTGTCAGTCATCGGTTCTATCAGTTATCAGTTGTGTCAGTCATCGGTTGTGTCAGTCATCGGTTCTGTAAGATATTGGTTCTGTCAGTCATCGATTCTATCAATAATCGGTTCTATGAGTAATCGGTTCTGTCAGTCATCAGTTCTGCCAGTCATCGGTTCTATCAGTTATCAGTTGTGACAGTCATCGGTCCTGTCAGTCATCAGTTGTGTCAGTCATCGGTTCTGTCAATTATCAGTTCTGTCAGTCATCGGTTCTGTCAATTATCAGTTCTGTCAGTCATCGGTTCTATCAGTTATCAGTTGTGTCAGTCATCGGTTCTGTCAGTCATCGGTTCTATTAGTCATCGGTTCTATCAGTTATCAGTTGTGTCAGTCATCGGTTCTGTCAGTCATCGGTTCTATCAGTTATCAGCTGTGTCAGTCATCGGTTCTGTCAGTCATCGGTTCTATCAGTTATCAGTTGTGTCAGTCATCGGTTCTGTCAGTCATCGGTTCTATCAGTTATCAGTTGTGTCAGTCATCGGTTCTATTAGTCATCGGTTCTGTCGGTCATCGGTACTCTCAGTTATCAGTTCTGTCAGTCATCGGTTTTATCAGTTATCAGTTGTGTCAGTAATCGGTTCTGTCATTCATCAGTTCTGTCAGTCATCGGTTCTATCAGTTATCAGTTGTGTCAGTCATCGGTTCTGTCAGTCATCAGTTCTGTCAGTCATCGGTTCTGTCAGTCATCAGTTCTGTCAGTCATCAGTTCTGTCAGTAATCGGTTCTGTCAGTTATCAGTTGTGTCAGTAATCGGTACTCTCAGTTATCAGTTCTGTCAGTCATCGGTTTTATCAGTTATCAGTTGTGTCAGTAATCGGTTCTGTCATTCATCAGTTCTGTCAGTCATCGGTTCTATCAGTTATCAGTTGTGTCAGTCATCGGTTCTGTCAGTCATCAGTTCTGTCAGTCATTGGTTCTATCAGTTATCAGTTGTGTCAGTCATCGGTTTTATCAGTTATCAGTTGTGTCAGTAATCGGTTCTGTCATTCATCAGTTCTGTCAGTCATCGGTTCTATCAGTTATCGGTTGTGTCAGTCATCGGTTCTATCAGTTATCAGTTGTGTCAGTCATCGGTTCTGTCATTCATCAGTTCTGTCAGTCATCGGTTCTATCAGTTATCAGTTGTGTCAGTCATCGGTTGTGTCAGTCATCGGTTCTGTAAGATATTGGTTCTGTCAGTCATCGATTCTATCAATAATCGGTTCTATGAGTAATCGGTTCTGTCAGTCATCAGTTCTGCCAGTCATCGGTTCTATCAGTTATCAGTTGTGACAGTCATCGGTCCTGTCAGTCATCAGTTGTGTCAGTCATCGGTTCTGTCAATTATCAGTTCTGTCAGTCATCGGTTCTATCAGTTATCAGTTGTGTCAGTCATCGGTTCTGTCAGTCATCGGTTCTATTAGTCATCGGTTTTATCAGTTATCAGTTGTGTCAGTAATCGGTTCTGTCATTCATCAGTTCTGTCAGTCATCGGTTCTATCAGTTATCAGTTGTGTCAGTCATCGGTTCTGTCAGTCATCAGTTCTGTCAGTCATCGGTTCTGTCAGTCATCAGTTGTGTCAGTAATCGGTTCTGTCATTCATCAGTTCTGTCAGTCATTGGTACTCTCAGTTATCAGTTGTGTCAGTCATCGGTTCTGTCAGTCATCGGTTCTATCAGTTATCAGTTGTGTCAGTCATCGGTTCTATTAGTCATCGGTTCTATTAGTCATCGGTTCTATCAGTTATCAGTTGTGTCAGTAATCGGTTCTGTCATTCATCAGTTCTGTCAGTCATCGGTACTCTCAGTTATCAGTTCTGTCAGTCATCGGTTTTATCAGTTATCAGTTGTGTCAGTAATCGGTTCTGTCATTCATCAGTTCTGTCAGTCATCGGTTCTATCAGTTATCAGTTGTGTCAGTCATCGGTTCTGTCAGTCATCAGTTCTGTCAGTCATCGGTTCTGTCAGTCATCAGTTCTGTCAGTCATCAGTTCTGTCAGTAATCGGTTCTGTCAGTTATCAGTTGTGTCAGTAATCGGTACTCTCAGTTATCAGTTCTGTCAGTCATCGGTTTTATCAGTTATCATTCTGTCAGTAATCGGTTCTGTCATTCATCAGTTCTGTCAGTCATCGGTTCTATCAGTTATCAGTTCTGTCAGTCATCGGTTCTATCAGTTATCAGTTGTGTCAGTCATCGGTTCTGTCAGTCATCAGTTCTGTCAGTCATCGGTTCTGTCAGTCATCAGTTCTGTCAGTCATCAGTTCTGTCAGTCATCAGTTCTATCAGTTATCAGTTCTGTCAGTCATCGGTTCTATCAGTTATCAGTTGTGTCAGTCATCGGTTCTATCAGTTATCAGTTCTGTCAGTCATCGGTTCTATCAGTTATCAGTTCTGTCAGTCATCGGTTCTATCAGTTATCAGTTGTGTCAGTCATCGGTTCTATCAGTTATCAGTTGTGTCAGTAATCGGTTCTGTCAGTCATCAGTTCTGTCAGTCATCGGTTCTATCAGTTATCAGTTGTGTCAGTAATCGGTTCTGTCAGTCATCAGTTCTGTCAGTCATCGGTTCTATCAGTTATCAGTTGTGTCAGTCATCGGTTCTATCAGTTATCGGTTCTGTCAGTCATCAGTTCTGTCAGTCATCGGTTCTATCAGTTATCAGTTCTGTCAGTCATCGGTTCTGTCAGTCATCAGTTCTGTCAGTCATCGGTTCTGTCAGTCATCAGTTCTGTCAGTCATCGGTTCTGTCAGTCATCAGTGATCTTCTGTCTGCTCACAGTTCTCGTTTTGTTGACACTGTTCCTGGACGAGCTCTGACAGTATCTGTTGTCTGTGTTGATGCTGTTATTCTAATGAGTGGCTTTGGATCAAAGCGCCAACGTTCCGATGTGACGTAATCTAACTTCGTAGGAAATGTTAAAGCTCGAGTTCTCTCGTCCTGAGGTCGTCCTAAATGAAACACTCAGCTGTCCAATCACGTCGGAGGAGGAGGTCACCTGACTGTCAAAGGTCAGAGGTCACACTCTCCTAATAATAAAGTGCTATTTCATTTCTATGATAATTTAGGTGCTGAATTTTATTCTCAGGCTTCAGAGGAGAAGGTCTCTGTGTCCTTCTGACTGCTGCTGATCAATAATTGATAAAGGTTAATGATTCCTGTCGTTAGCTCACCTCTGAGCTTCAGACTCTGCTGGAGACGGACTCCACCAGAAACTGATTATTAAATGCTGAATAATGAAATGTTTGGTTCAAAGTCCTGCAGCTGGAGAATCATCATCCTGTGAACTGTTGCTGTTATTAAAAGAAGGGGCTCCTAGCTGTCGGAGAAAGAACAATCTGTGGTCAGATCCAGCAGTTCCACAGAAGATGTGATCACGGGAAATCCAGTACCAGGTCCAGGGTGTGACCACGGTCACGAGGGCTGTGACGATACGCTGAGCTCACCAGACCAGACGGGACGCGATGTTGGTGTGACGAGAACAAGAACATATTTGAACGCTACTTTACAGAAACCATTTCTGGGCGGCGGGGGTCGTGGCCCCCCCAGAAACCTTGAGCGTTATTAAACATTTAATTTCCTGCTTTCTGGTGAAATTTTCTGCACCAATTTCCTTCCCTGCAATGATTTAGGGCGGAAACATTTGGAACAGTTCAGGTGATGTTTCAAAATCTAAAAACAAGTGGTTAAAGGTTCTGAGCGGTGCTGCTGGTTCTGGGCCGCTTTGCAATCAGCAGCTTGATGTTCTTTAGCTGAAGTTAAATAAATAAGTGCAAATTCAATTGTCTCACAGCGTTTTCGTTATTCAACAAGCTAATCAGAACATTTTTAACAAGCGCTGGTGGTGGGGACGAGACCCGGCATCCAGACCCGGTTTATTGTCTTCAGTCCCTTTCATGTAGCTGCTGTGCTTAGCTAACACTCCTGGTTAATAACAGCAGGCTAAAAGCGGACTCGGTAGATATAACCGACCAAGACCGACCAGAACCAGGACAGGAGGTTCAGCTGAAAACCTGCTGGTTTTGGGAGTGATAAAGGATAAAAGGGGGGCGCCAAGGTCAAAAGTGAGACCTTCAAAGGAAGCTGAATCATCATAGCGTACTGGATGACATTTAGAGCCAGGCTCTGACCTCTGACCTCGGAGCCTGAGCTGGCTGAAAGTACACTTTCACGTTACATATAGGAGGTCCTCCCGGGACCCAAAGGCTGGACCTGCTGCGATGGAAGCAGGTTAGATAGCTGTAGACTCCCTTGGGGTGTTGGTGATGAGACTGAGAAGCCAACCTAGACCTGCAGGTACCCGGGTCAGAGCCTCAGATCAAAGTCTTTCTGAATCTCACTGCTGATTGGATGAATCGTCGTCATCTTCACAATAAGAAACAAAAACACACAACTGTACAACAAAGTGTGTTTTATTCAAACTCCTATTTACAAACACAAAACCAGAACACATCAAGTCCAGAACCCGAAACCGGGAAACGTTACATACGACAGGTGTCGTGAAACGCCTCCAGGGTCCTAAAGTCCCTCCACGTTGGGGGAAGTCCGTCCTGCAGGTAATGACCGCAGCGCTGACAGGAAGACTGGAAGAGTTTGATGTAGCTCCGCAACCAGGTCTACAGAGAGACAGGTGAGACAGGTAGAGAGGTAGACAGGTGAGACAGACAGGTAGAGAGACAGGTGAGACAGACAGGTAGAGGTACAGACAGGTAAGAGAGACAGGTTAGACAGACAGGTAGAGAGACAGGTAAGAAAGACAGAAGGGAGACAGACAGGTGAGACAGACATGTAGAGAGACAGGTGAGAGACAGGTGAGACAGACAGGTAGAGGTACAGACAGGTAAGAGAGACAGGTTAGACAGACAGGTAGAGAGACAGGTAAGAAAGACAGAAGGGAGACAGACAGGTGAGACAGACATGTAGAGAGACAGGTGAGAGACAGGTGAGACAGACAGGTAGAGGTACAGACAGGTAAGAGAGACAGGTTAGACAGACAGGTAGAGGTACAGACAGGTAAGAGAGACAGGTTAGACAGACAGGTAGAGAGACAGGTAAGAAAGACAGAAGGGAGACAGACAGGTGAGACAGACATGTAGAGAGACAGGTGAGAGACAGGTGAGACAGACAGGTAGAGGTACAGACAGGTAAGAGAGACAGGTTAGACAGACAGGTGAGACAGACAGGTAGACAGACAGGTAGAGAGACAGGTGAGACAGACAGGTAGAGGTACAGACAGGTAAGAGAGACAGGTGAGACAGACAGGTAGAGAGACAGGTAAGAAAGACAGAAGGGAGACAGACAGGTGAGACAGACATGTGAGAGACAGGTGAGAGACAGGTGAGAGACAGACAGGCAGAGAGACAGGCGAGAAAGACAGGTGAGGGACAGGTGAGAAAGACAGATAGGAGACAGACAGGTAGAGAGGTAGACAGGTGAGACAGACAGGTAGAGAGACAGGTTAGACAGACAGGTAGAGAGAGACAGGTAAGAGAGACAGGTTAGACAGACAGGTGAGACAGACAGGTAGAGGTACAGACAGGTAAGAGAGACAGGTGAGACAGACAGGTAGAGGTACAGACAGGTAAGAGAGACAGGTGAGACAGACAGGTAGAGGTACAGACAGGTAAGAGAGACAGGTGAGACAGACAGGTAGAGAGAGACAGGCAGAGAGAGAGACAGGTAGAGAGACAGGTAAGAGAGACAGGTGAGACAGACAGGTAGAGAGACAGGTGAGACAGACAGGTAGAGGTACAGACAGGTAAGAGAGACAGGTTAGACAGACAGGTAGAGAGACAGGTAAGAAAGACAGAAGGGAGACAGACAGGTGAGACAGACATGTAGAGAGACAGGTGAGAGACAGGTGAGACAGACAGGTAGAGGTACAGACAGGTAAGAGAGACAGGTTAGACAGACAGGTGAGACAGACAGGTAGACAGACAGGTAGAGAGACAGGTGAGACAGACAGGTAGAGGTACAGACAGGTAAGAGAGACAGGTGAGACAGACAGGTAGAGAGACAGGTAAGAAAGACAGAAGGGAGACAGACAGGTGAGACAGACATGTAGAGAGACAGGTGAGAGACAGGTGAGAGACAGACAGGCAGAGAGACAGGCGAGAAAGACAGGTGAGGGACAGGTGAGAAAGACAGATAGGAGACAGACAGGTAGAGAGGTAGACAGGTGAGACAGACAGGTAGAGAGACAGGTTAGACAGACAGGTAGAGAGAGACAGGTAAGAGAGACAGGTTAGACAGACAGGTGAGACAGACAGGTAGAGGTACAGACAGGTAAGAGAGACAGGTGAGACAGACAGGTAGAGGTACAGACAGGTAAGAGAGACAGGTGAGACAGACAGGTAGAGAGAGACAGGCAGAGAGAGAGACAGGTAGAGAGACAGGTAAGAGAGACAGGTGAGACAGACAGGTAGAGAGACAGGTTAGACAGACAGGTAGAGAGAGACAGGTAAGAGAGACAGTTTAGACAGACAGGTGAGACAGACAGGTAGAGGTACAGACAGGTAAGAGAGACAGGTGAGACAGACAGGTAGAGAGAGAGACAGGCAGAGAGAGAGACAGGTAGAGAGAGACAGGCAGAGAGAGAGACAGGTAGAGGTCATGGATCGCAGTCTCACCATGAAGGATCGGACCACCACGTCGGGCATCTGGGGCAGCTGATAGTGCAGCAGGGCAGTGGTGGCATGGTCTGTTACCTAGCAACAAAACAACCAATCAGGTGTGCAGGTTTCTGGGGCCTCATCAGTGTTGGGCTGTAACGCTGCTCAGTAAGAGGCCCAGGTGAGGGCAGGTGAGTCTTACCTTCTGGAAAACCTGGTACTGAGACTTGGTCCAGATGTCCAGCTGAGGGAGGACAGATGGGTTACTACGGAGACAGTGAGCCTGTTGTCAGGGGTTACCTGTTAGGTGAGTTCAAATACTCACCTTTCCGTCCTCGCTGTAAACGTTCTCGTTGAATCCTCGGACAACGGTTCTGTCGATGAACAGTGAACGCATCACGACGATGGCCTTCAACACTTTCCCCAGGGTTACCTGAGAGACAGCACACCCGTTACCTGGTCTGAACACACCTGGACGGAAAAGCGCTTCCAGGTACCAAAAAACACGGCGCCGCCTAGGGCTGGTCCGAATACCATTTTTTGAGCTTCGAAGCTTCGGTAGTAATGAACATCGAATATTCGAAGCTTCGAAAAAAATCAATTTGTATCATTTATATTTAAATTTTCGAAGCTGCACAATCTCTTTAGGCTGCCTGTCCGTTTGTGTTAAAAAGGCCATCTGTTGCTGGGAGGCTGTAGGGCATGAATATACAGTCACTGGCCAGTAGGGGGCTCACACGCTCTATTCTGCCCAGCAACACGGAAAAGTGAGAGGCTTGTCTGCAGCGGAGAATACGGAGAAACTTCACACCGCTGTTAGGTGTTAGTCTTGGTTCGGGAGTGATTTATTCGCTCATAAAACCGTGAAGTTTCTGTTTTGTTGCTGTATTTACTTAGCCTGTTTCTTTGGCATTTTTAAGTCATGTATAATCTGTAGCAGACAAGCTGAATGAGAGGTTTGCCATCATTGAAGTAGAAAGATGCATTACATACGATAGGATTACACAGTGTTTCTTTTGTCTTTAGATGTTATGCTTTAAAGATAATTATTATTATTTACATATTATTTGTATTCTGTTTATGGTTTCAGAAACCACAAATCTCCTCAATGCCAATAGATAAGACTGTAATTATGCACCTTAAGGAGAAAATAAAGGAAACGCTCATTGCAACAAAGCCTGGTTATTGGAGCCGCTCTCTGTAAAGGCAAACCCAGAGTCCTGACCCGACTCTCCACAGCGATTTGAATTATCCACCACAACACATGCACAATTTTTTCAGTTTGCATTTTGATTATTTCCAGAAACCGTTCATCCAAACGGTTTGGGGCACGAGACGATGACGTCGCAGTAAAATCTCAAAGTCTCCTATATTTCGCAATAGATTGATTTAGATTGATAATAAGGGTAAAAACGCGTAAAGGGACAATCCATTTTGTTTCTATTATTCTATTTTCCACAATGCAGCTTAACCCAAAATACAAGCTCAGGCATGCACTTCTGTCTGTCCAGACAAACTCCGCTGTTCTGCGCTCTTTTGAATACTCCCGTTGCAGGAACACTTTCAGTAGTCCAAGAAGTAATATATATTTATTAAGTAACTATAACGAAGCTATATGTTAAGTATTATTTCACCAGATTTTATAGTGTAAAACATATTATATGCATGGTGTGCAAAAAAAAAAAAAAACGAATATCGAACGTCACATTTTCAAATCGAATACCAACCCACCGAACGAATATTCGAATATTCAAATATTCTAGTCCAGCCCTAGCGCCGCCCGAGGCAGACGCGTCACATGCCTGCCTTTTCTTCGTTTTTTATTTTGACCGTCTCGCCTGCAGCGCCAACGTACGTCAGAAGGCGGGACATCGCCAGCACACAGTCACTTTGGATTCACTGCTTTCATACAACACGCTGTTCGCTCCTGACGTCACCGCCGCCTGGAAGGCTCGACTGAACAAGCTGGCCCGAGGAGTGCGCACCTGTAAGCGCGGTGAGAGGGAAGGGCTAAAAGCCCGAGCTAGCCGACCAGCGCTACCCAGCCTAGCCACCGAGCCATCAGAACCAGGATGACAGTCCAACGGGAAATGAGAGAGCGCTGCCCTCCAGTTTTCATAGAAACCTGGCTCGGATGGCGTCCCAGAAAACGCCAATCGGCTTCAGACTCCCTGCGTGCACCGCAGTCTCCGGTAAGACCAAAGACTGTTTGTGAGTTCTTACTGCTGAAAGGCCGGCCCTGCTTTCTACAGAGGGAATTTACTGCTGCATTTGTGGGCGCGGTTTCCCCCCGCGAGCTAACTCTACGGCAGCGACGCTGTCGGCACGTTAGAACCGGCTCACCCTGATGACGTCGACCGGTGCAGCCAACGGACTTCCTAAATCCTACCAACACGTGGACGTTCCCACCCGGGAAAACAGAACAGAGTGACGCCTCTCGTGTTTAATAGACAAGCTTAGTAATTCTCCGACAACACCGGAGTCCCCCTCCTCCCCCCTCCTCCCCCGCAGCCTCCGATGCAGGTGAGCAGCACCGGCTGTAACCAGACTGTAACTCAGACTGGGCCTCTTTCGGACTTACAGATGTTTCCTGAGCTGACTGGTGGCTGTGTGTGAGACGCAGGCGCCGATCGCCACAATACTTTTACCTTAAAACATGCCTCTTTCTGTTGTGCATTTTCCCGTCCATCAAAGCCGCGGAGGGCCCGACGACTTCACCCACCACCAAGTTACCCGCAGTGGCGGCTGATATTTCATTTCATGTGACATTAAAGTTTATGTAGCTGAGCTTCTGTCAAGCTTAAGGCCATTTTACAACAAGAAGGGAAGGTACAGCGTAACGTGCAGACGAAGCATTAACTTCATCAGACTGCTTGGGTGTCATGTGACCAGAGTATAATCGCCGCCTTTGCGATTAGAAAATCTCATTTTATTACATCGCGATATCACAAATATCGTTCAGCCCTACTCAGAGCTGGTCCTCTCCTCCATGTTGAACCTGTCCCTCAGCCAGAACGCCGTACCTTCCTGCTTCAGAACCACCATCGTCCCCCTCCACAGAAAGAACCCACCTGCCTGAATGACTCCAGCCCAGCAGCTCTCCCTCCATCATAATGAAGTGCTTTGAGAGAGTGCTGCTGGCCCACATTCAGACGAGAACATCCTCGACCCGACCTACCGGCCCAACCCAACCCCACCCCCCCCACAAGCTGTCTGCACTTGGACTGCACCCCACACTTTGGGTCCTGGACTTTCAGACCTGCAGCAGAACACCGGCACTCCACAGGGATGTGTCCTTGGCCCCATCCTCCTGCGCTGCCCCCCACGGGGACAACGTCGTACTGAAGTTCTCAGACGACTCCGCAGCGACAGCAGGTATACTGGCGAGGACGAAGCGGCCTACAGGAGGGAGGTGGCCAGCCGGGTGGCGTGGTGCGAGGACAACAGCCTCACCCTCCATACTGACAAGACGAAGGAGGAAATGGCGGACACGAGGAAGGACAGGAGTCCTCATCAGCCACTGTTCATCAGGAGCGTGAGGTAGAGAGGGCGAGCGGCCTCAGATATCTGGGCGTCCACGTCAGCGAGGACACTAAACCCCCAACAGGAACTGTTCACACGTCTGCCCTCGTGCCGGAGGTACGGGGGTGTCAAAGGTGGACTACACCGCAGCTGAACCCCTTCTCCCCCGCCGCCATCAGGACTCGCTGACCCTGCCCATCTCTAAACTGTACCGCCACATGTTGAGGCACTGTTTGGTTTTTACGTCTTATGGTTACATTTCTTATATCTGAGGCTTATTTTTTATCCTTTTCTTTTCATGGTATACAAACACTTCATTTTCCTTTGTATGTAGCATTTGATGTGGACACAGAGAGAGAACTTCAGTGTGCAGGAAACATCTGATAGTAAACAATCTGAACGTGTTCTGCGTTCTTTACCAGCAGCACCGCCGACGTCCCGTTGGGCCGGAACAGCTCGATGGTCATATCAGGAAACATCCTGCCGATCCGAGAGATGACATCGTCCACGTACCTGCACACAGAGGGACAGAGTAGCGGGCACTGTGAGTTCCTGCTGCCGGACTCGTGACCGGAAGGAAAAGAGCAGCGATCCATCCATACGGCGTGTCTCAAACCCTCACATGCACCTGATTCTATCTGAACAAAGAGACAAGACGTCCCGGGCGCCTCCGCATGAGACGGCACGTCTACACCGCTAGTGGCAAGCCGGGTAGCTAGCTATGTTAGTATAAAAGGCGGGGGCAGCTTCCCAAACGGCAGCTACATGTCATCATGGACACCCACCCACTCCATGATGCTGCTCAAACACAGGACTCATCCCCCATAATGCACCACTGAGCGCAACAGGAAGTCTTTCCTGCCTGTAGCCATCAGACTCTTTGACTCCTCCCTCTGAGTGTCTGACACACGTAGTTTCAAACTGGACATTATTATCTGTTTTGTGCAATAACACCTGTTTAAATAGTTAATTTGCAAAACTCTGCTGCTGCCGTTTAGTCACCTTTACTGTTCACCGTGACGATTCTTTACAGACGTAAACACCTTTATTCACCGTTACCATGACGATTCTATACTAACGTAAACACCTTTATTCACCATGACGATTCTTTACAGACGTAAACACCTTTATTCACCGTTACGATTCTTTACAGACGTAAACACCTTTATTCACCGTTACGATTCTTTACAGACGTAAACACCTTTATTCACCGTTACCATGACGATTCTATACTAACGTAAACACCTTTATTCACCGTGACGATTCTTTACAGACGTAAACACCTTTATTCACCGTTACCATGACGATTCTATACTAACGTAAACACCTTTATTCACCATGACGATTCTTTACAGACGTAAACACCTTTATTCACCGTTACGATTCTTTACAGACGTAAACACCTTTATTCACCGTTACCATGACGATTCTATACTAACGTAAACACCTTTATTCACCGTGACGATTCTTTACAGACGTAAACACCTTTATTCACCGTTACCATGACGATTCTATACTAACGTAAACACCTTTATTCACCGTGACGATTCTTTACAGACGTAAACACCTTTATTCACCATGACGATTCTTTACAGACGTAACCTTTATTCACCGTGACGATTCTTTACAGACGTAAACACCTTTATTCACCATGACGATTCTTTACAGACGTAAACACCTTTATTCACCGTGACGATTCTTTACAGACGTAACCTTTATTCACCGTGACGATTCTTTACAGACGTAAACACCTTTATTCACCGTTACTGTGACGATTCTTTACTAACGTAAACACCTTTATTCACCATGACGATTCTTTACAGACGTAAACACCTTTATTCACCATGACGATTCTTTACAGACGTAACCTTTATTCACCGTGACGATTCTTTACAGACGTAAACACCTTTATTCACCGTTACCGTGACGATTCTTTACTAACGTAAACACCTTTATTCACCGTGACGATTCTTTACAGACGTAACCTTTATTCACCGTGACGATTCTTTACAGACGTAACCTTTATTCACCATGACGATTCTTTACCGACGTAACCTTTATTCACCGTGACGATTCTTTACAGACGTAACCTTTATTCACCTTTACTGTTCACCGTGACGATTCTTTACCGACGTAAATACCTTTATTCACCGTGACGATTCTTTACAGACGTAAACACCTTTATTCACCTTTACTGTTCACCGCGACGATTCTTTACCGACGTAAATACCTT
Organism: Lepomis macrochirus; assembly: GCA_024633595.2. Classification (NCBI taxonomy): domain Eukaryota; kingdom Metazoa; phylum Chordata; class Actinopteri; order Centrarchiformes; family Centrarchidae; genus Lepomis; species Lepomis macrochirus. The sequence continues at coordinate 41,244,617 of JALXJV020000005.1, read as the reverse complement.
TATTCACCGTGACGATTCTTTACAGACGTAACCTTTATTCACCGTGACGATTCTTTACCGACGTAAACACCTTTATTCACTGTTACCGTGACGATTCTTTACTAACGTAAACACCTTTATTTACCTTTACTGTTCACCATGACGATTCTTTACAGACGTAAACACCTTTATTCACCTTTACTGTTCACCATGACGATTCTTTACAGACGTAAACACCTTTATTCACCTTTACTGTTCACCATGACGATTCTTTACAGACGTAAATACCTCTAATCACTGTTACCATTCACCGTGATGATTCCTTACTGACGTAAAAACCTTTATTCACCTTTACTGTTCACCGTGACGATTCTTTACTAACGCAAACACCTTTATTCACCGTTACCATTCTTTGTGACGAATCTTTAGACGTAAACACCTTTATTCACAGTTACTGTGACGATTCTTTACAGACGTAAACACCTTTATTCACCTTTACTGTTCACCATGACGATTCTTTACAGACGTAAATACCTCTAATCACTGTTACCATTCACCGTGATGATTCCTTACTGACGTAAAAACCTTTATTCACCTTTACTGTTCACCGTGACGATTCTTTACTAACGCAAACACCTTTATTCACCGTTACCATTCATCGTGACGAATCTTTAGACGTAAACACCTTTATTCACCGTTACGATTCTTTACCGATGTAAATACCTTTACTCACAGTTACTGTGATGATTCTTTACTAACGCAAACACCTTAATTCACCGTTACCATTCACCGTGACGATTCTTTACCGATGTAAACACCTTTATTCACCGTTACGATTCTTTACCGATGTAAATACCTTTACTCACAGTTACTGTTCACCATGACGATTCCTTACCGACGTAAAAACCTTTATTCACCGTTACGATTCTTTACCGATGTAAATACCTTTATTCACAATTACTGTTCACCATGACGATTCCTTACCGACGTAAAAACCTTTATTCACCGTTACGATTCTTTACCGCTGTAAATACCTTTACTCACAGTTACTGTTCACCATGACGATTCCTTACCGACGTAAACACCTTTATTCACCATGACGATTCTTTACCGATGTAAATACCTTTACTCACAGTTACTGTTCACCATGACGATTCCTTACCGACGTAAATACCTTTATTCACCGTTACGATTCTTTACCGCTGTAAATACCTTTACTCACAGTTACTGTTCACCATGACGATTCCTTACCGACGTAAACACCTTTATTCACCATGACGATTCTTTACCGATGTAAATACCTTTACTCACAGTTACTGTTCACCATGACGATTCCTTACCGACGTAAATACCTTTATTCACCATGACGATTCTTTACCGATGTAAATACCTTTACTCACAGTTACTGTTCACCATGACGATTCCTTACCGACGTAAATACCTTTATTCACCGTTACGATTCTTTACCGATGTAAATACCTTTACTCACAGTTACTGTTCACCATGACGATTCCTTACAGACGTAAATACCTTTATTCACCGTTACGATTCTTTACCGCTGTAAATACCTTTACTCACAGTTACTGTTCACCATGACGATTCCTTACAGACGTAAATACCTTTATTCACCGTTACGATTCTTTACCGATGTAAATACCTTTACTCACAGTTACTGTTCACCATGACGATTCCTTACTAATGTAAATACTGTACGTGTCCACATGTCTTTATATCTTACACTCTGTACTCTGCCTACTTTCTATTATTCCTGATGCCTTTGTAAGAGGGCAGCTGTGATGCCCTGTGGGGTCATGAGTGGGCGTGGCCTGTCTCTCTCTCTCTCTCTCCTGATTTGTTCTCCTCCTCTTCCTTCAATCTCCTGATTGTTTTTGGACACTACAACACCTTCACACTTACATTCTTTCAACCATCATCCTGCACAGACACTACGGACACCAGACTATGTACCTCATACTTTAATTATGTTAATTTGAAATAACCATTAATGTGTTGAATACAGATAGCTTAACTGTTTACCACGGCGTGTCTCCCTTTTGTTGTGGCCTTTTGAGCCAGAAAAGGACTTCCCCTCAGGGGGATTCTGATTTCTGAGGTGAAAACACTCACACATATAACACACAGGTGTGATACTGCAGTACTCACTGAGGAGGTAGTACCAGAGTACTGGGTTGCACTTTGGGTCGTCTCTTGGCTGAAGCTCCCATCTGATTGGCTGATCGTTTGAGAGACTGCTGATTCAACAAACTTGAAGCCAAACCGGCGTGGTACTGCAACTACACACAAACGGACACGTGGTCACTACGATGTAGTGTGAGGTCACACAGTCAGCTGATCAGCTGTTGGACACAAACACTCACCATACAAAGGTATTCACTGAGCCTCACAGCGCCCACATCAACCCACCTGCAGTGTGTCAGGGCAGTCCTGTTAGCCTGTTAGCATGCTTACCTTGTTGGACCACTTGTAGGCCTGAAGCAGCTGCGAGTATAAAGGGGTCTTGTCCTGAACTGGATCCAGACTGAGAAGGCCGCTGTTATGGAGAGGGTGAGACTCTGAGGGCCGACCCACCAGACCACTGAGACGCTCCAGCTCACTGAGACAGACAGAGGGGGGGGGGGTGATCAGATCAGACTAGCCTGTGATTTGTTCCTGGCGTCAACACGACTCTCTGAGCTGAGGGGAACAGGAGCGACACTGAAATCTGTGGACGGTCGGGTTGAGACCCAGGATGTGACGGCTCGCAGAATTTGGTGAGTACTGTGTGACAGAAATATGAAGTTCTGTTCTGAGGTCAGATTATCACAGACTCAGAAATAATCCTGGAGGGGAAATCTGGGTCACAGCTGCACAAAGGCAAAGGAAGAGAAATAAAGCGAATATCAGAGAAGAAATATACAACACAGGAAAATATAAAGCCGTGTGGAGGAGTCCAGTATTTACAGAGGACCGTTATGGTGAACAGTACTAGTGAATAAACAGCAGCAGCAGCAGAGAGGTTTGGATGTTAAGTATTAAACAGATAATAATGTCCAGCCGTGGGGTTGGAGGTGTTACGCAGCATTCACACACGACTCACCACAACTCTGCGATTAAAGAGCAATAAAGGGATCAAACTGAAGCTGAAACTACGACAACAAGATGCCGATCTGTTAAACATACAAACTCGTGCTTTGTCAGGTTTGTCAGCAGGACAGCGACTGTTAAAATGTTTGTTTTGTGAATGGAGTTCGATGGATCACGGCTATGCTACGCTAACCTGTTCACAGTAAAGTACAACCACAGCTGGAATAAAGTTACACACACATTTTCTGAACACACCAGGTAGATCAGCTTCTTTGCTTTCTCCAAGTAACGTCCAGTTGTTTTAATATAAATATGAAGTAGTAGTCCGGCAGAGCTCTGGGTGCTAAGCAACGCTAACAACAACAGTGGAACCGGATGTGCAAGACGCTGCTGAGAAGCTCCAGTAATAAATCAGCCTGTTATTATAAATCAGTATAAAAGTGAATGTAGTCTGGTGGGAGTACGTTACAAACAGGCTTAAATCGACTGAAAGTTGACTGGAGTCTGGTGAGAGTACGTTACAAACAGGCTTAAATCGACTGAAAGTTGACTGGAGTCTGGTGGGAGTACGTTATAAACAGGCTTAAATCGACTGAAAGTTGACTGGAGTCTGGTGAGAGTACGTTACAAACAGGCTTAAATCGACTGAAAGTTGACTGGAGTCTGGTGAGAGTACGTTACAAACAGGCTTAAATCGACTGAAAGTTGACTGGAGTCTGGTGGGCGGACTCACTTCAGGTCTCTGTTGACTGCCTGCAGATTGTCCTGGAACTCGGCTATAAACTGCTTCTCCCGGCCTTCCAGGGTTTCCCGGTTCTTCATGCCGTCCTTCAGGGACTCGAACACGCGGCTCACGCTGGAGCGGAGCGCCTGGATGCCATTAATAGCGTGAGAGAAAGCGTCCAGATTCACCCCGACGTTCACCACGTCCGCCATCTTCTCTGCCTCTGTCTGCTTGCGCACAGAGATGACGTCTTTTCTTCTTCTTCCGCTCATAAAGAGGAGAGGAGAGAAACGGCGCCTCACGTGGCAGAAGGATGAAACTGTTTGAACAGGCCTCCTGCTGTGCGAAATGAATCCAGAATCCAGATGTGTGTTACAGGCTGAAAGCCTTTCTGAAGAAACAAACAGCCGTTTGACTGATTTTCACTGAAGTGGCAAACAAACACACAATTTAAGATCATTTGCAGCCACAAAAAGATCCAGATTCAGGATCAGAAACACAAACAGATTCTGTTTCTGCAAAACAGCCTCAAATCTGTCGGGCAGTTTAATCAGGAATCATTTAATTAAACCTGCATGCAGCAGTTTGTTCTCCTCAGTGAGGTGAACAGGAGACTAATTTAACTGTTTTCAGTCGAACAAACACCAGAGTTTCACATCTTGTTCTCACAGCGTGAGGATGTGACGCGCCGCCTGGAAAAACACGTTACAGAAAATAAAACACTATTCCAACAGGTCATCTTTCTTTACCTCCTCAGCACCTCGCTCAGTGAGCCCGCTGTTTGTGGAACTCATTTGGTTTCCTCTTTTCAAACGGGGGAATCCAGATCAGTACCCGGGTCGTCCCGTCTGTGTGGCCCCCTCCGGCCGGCGACGTCACTACTCAGAGGGAGGCCCCCTTCCTGCAGGTCGGTTATAAAGGGGCGGGGCTCCGGTGCACGAGCATTGGTGAAAGTTAGAGCCCTTTAAAGAGAGAGTCGCGTCAGCGGGGGTCCAAAATGCTGCATCGTCACGTGGTTCATGGAGACCGCAGATAGTTCCCGGAAGTCCTAGGCGGGCAATTCAAAGTGAGCGAGAGAGACGACAAAACGGCGATTTTAAGCGATTTCTGGTCATTTAAAGAACAAATGCGTTGATTTACAACATGTGTACAGCACACTGACACGTAACTGTAGTTACATTACTATTTTTTTTAAAAGGAGGACATTTATTTTTTACAATAACAGCTACAATCACCTACCTTATGGACATTTTTGGCAAACCTTACATTGGAAAGTGTTTCAGACACACAAAATTCAGATGAGATTTACCTTTCTAACATACCTTTTAATAATTCCATGGTACCAGGGTTAACTGAGCTTACTGACTAATCTTTATGACTTCAGAACAGACAGGTGACTATCAATGATTGTCATGTATTAATTTAATAAATCTCCAATAAACTTAGAAAACAGCATGTTAAGTGGTTTGTGTCTGTGAACTGTGTCAGAAAAATGAGTATGAACGTTTGGAGAAAATGGTTGAATCAGGTCAACAGGAGCGACCTTACAATCACTAAAGAGGCTAACAATAAAATATGTGAGGTACTTTTTCCACAAAGAAACAACACGTCACTGGCTTTATATTTGCTTTATTAAAACATCACGGCAGATCATCTTCAGGCTCCACTGAACCCCTGTGATTCTTGTGCTGAGAGGGAGAACAAGAGAAAAAGGGTTAGACAAATCTGCACATCTGTAAAGATTCATCCAAAAATACATATTTTAAAATAAATGAATAGGCTGCCCCTGTTTATTGTCTGCTGCTAACTTTATCCATTGCCAGTATGTAAATTTGTTAACCATAAATGTCCCTAAAACTTCTAGTTTAGTGGGGAAATCCACTAACATGTTTCACTGCACATGTTAACTTAATTCAGTTTTGCTATCTTACCTTTCAAACGTGCATCCCAGATAGCATTTTCTATTGCTGCTCTGCTGCGCTGCTAGCATTTCATGCTAACTTTTGGGAACTATTCAGACGCTCCATGATCCGCCATTACTGTGAAAAAACTGGTCCATTGGAGTGAACGGAGATGACGCGACTCTCTTTTTAAAGGGCTCTGGTGAAAGTGCGTTTTTAAGCCAGCGAACAGCTTCAGCTTCACCAAAAGAATGTCAGAGTCTCTGAGTCAGATTCAGAGTCTGCCTCCTTTTCTTCCTGCAGTCAGGACGGATTAATATTAACCAGCTTCACTCAGCGTTTACAGGCAGCTGAGGGACACGGAGCCCCTCACAGGGGCCACGTTTCAAGCTGATTGTGATTTATAAAGGGAACTAGCTTACAGATGTGCGCACGCTCACTTTTATAAGTCTGAATATTTTTTGACTTTAGGGCGCACGGACACTTTCAGTGAGGAATCTACACACAGTTTATAAGTGAGAGCCCTGAGCTGTTCTGTAAACAGCCCAGTGTCCATCAGCCTGCCTCTCACACAGGGGCGGAGCACCTGCAGCCAGCGCTCAGGCCCTGCATCAGCATTTCTGTCAGTTCATTTTCTTTATTATTCATTATGTTAAAAATGGAGCTTAACTTAATTTATTTATGTTAGAACTGATGTTTGGGTTTGCTTCCATACCTTTAAATGTAAACAACTTACTGACATTAACAAGAAATTAGCAACACATTAAAAAACAAATAAAAACTTAATTATAAAACAAATCAGCTCAACATACCGAAGAAAAATAGAATAATCATGATTATGTGTGCAGAAAAGATTCTTCCAGAAATATCCGCCTGATGACTTTTACATGTAAAAGAACTCTCCTGTCAGCACGCCCTCCTGACCGGCAGCAATACCTGTTCCCTCTCAACCCGTCACCCAAAACCTCCTGCACGCCTCATTATCCCTGAAAATACACTGAGCAAAGATATGAAGGAATCCTGAGCTGAACTCAAAGATCTAAGACTTTCTCTACGAACACAAAAGGCCTGTTTCTCTCAACTATTGGTCACAAATCTGTTAAAAATCTGTCAGTGAGCACGAGGTAATCCATCCACCTCACAGGTGTGGCATATCAAGATGCTGATCACACAGCATAGGTACTGTGTGCCTTAGGCTGGCCACAATGAAAGACCTTAGGCTGGCCACAATGAAAGGCCTTAGGCTGGCCACAATGAAAGGCCTTAGGCTGGCCACAATAAAAGGCCTTAGGCTGGCCCCAATGAAAGGCCTTAGGCTGGCCACAACAAAAGGCCTTAGGCTGGCCACAATAAAAGGCCTTAGGCTGGCCACAATGAAAGGCCTTAGGCTGGCCACAATGAAAGGCCTTAGGCTGGCCACAACGAAAGGCCTTAGGCTGGCCACAATGAAAGGCCTTAGGCTGGCCACAACGAAAGGCCTTAGGCTGGCCACAACGAAAGGCCTTAGGCTGGCCACAATGAAAGGCCTTAGGCTGGCCAAATGAAAGGCCTTAGGCTGGCCACAATGAAAGGCCTTAGGCTGGCCACAATAAAAGACCACTCCAAAATGTGGCCAGGTGGCTGGTCTCAGACGATCTTGGAGGTGAAGATGCTGGATGTGAAGGTCCTGGGCTGGTATGGTTGTGAAGCCGGTTGGACGTACTGCCAAATTCTGTGAAATGCCTTTGGAGATGGGCAACAGCTCTGCTGGACATTCCTCCAGTCAGCACGCCAACTGCACGCTCCCTCAAAACTTGATCTGTGGCACTGTGCTGTGTGATATACGGACCTGCACCACCTGTTCCTCGTTCAACTCACCTCACCTATGACCTGACTGTTATTCGACCTGTTACCCGTCTGTTACCTGTCTGTTACCCAACCTGTTCCCTGTCTGTTACCCGACCTGTTCCCTGTCTGTTACCTGAGCTGTTACCTGTCTGTTATCCGACCTGTTCCCTGTCTGTTACTCGACCTGTTGCCTGTCTGTTACCCGAGCTGTTACCTGTTTGTTACCCAACCTGTTACAGTGCCTGACAGTGGAGGGAGAGAGGAAGAGTTACAGTGGAGAGAGAGAGAGAGAGGTGGAGTTACAGTGGAGAGAGAGAGGTGGAGTTACAGTGGAGAGAGAGGTGGAGTTACAGTGGAGAGAGAGAGAGAGAGAGTCTGTTGAGCTCTGAGAGGTTTATCTACAGGAGTAGAGAGCAGAGGGGGAGGATGAAAGAAAGAGTCGGACACAGGAGGAGATTTGAAAAGATTAAAAAGAAGAGAAGAGAACAAGACGGAGGAAGAAAAACGGGAGAGGAGAGTTGATGATGTTCAACGTTTTGTCGTCTGTTTAATCAGATTATCAAGAATCACTCTGAAGAAACAAACTACAGCCAGACAGGTGAGTAACACACTGAGAGACAGACAGGTGAGACACTGAGAGACAGACAGGTGAGTAACACACTGAGAGACAGACAAGTGAGAAGACAGGTGAGTAACACACTGAGAGAAAAAACAGGTGGGAAACACTGAGAGACAGACAGGTGAGAGACAGTGAGAGACAGACAGGTGAGAAACACACTGAGAGACAAACAGGTGGGAAACACTGAGAGACAGACAGGTGAGAAACCCAGAGACAGACAGGTGAGAAACACACTGAGAGACAGACAGGTGGGAAACACTGAGAGACAGACAGGTGAGAGACACTGAGAGACAGACAGGTGAGAAACACACTGAGAGACAGACAGGTGAGAAACACAGAGACAAACAGGTGAGAAACACACTGAGAGACAAACAGGTGAGAAACACTGAGAGACAGACAGGTGAGAAACACACTGAGAGACAGACAGGTGAGAAACACACTGAGAGACAGACAGGTGAAAAACACACTGAGAGACAGACAGGTGAGAGACACTGAGAGACAGGCAGGTGAGTAACACACTGAGAGACAGTCAGGTGAGAAACACACTGAGAGACAGACAGGTGGGACACACTGAGAGACACAGGTGTGAGACACTGAGAGACAGACAGGTGAGAAACACAATGAGAGACAGACAGGTGAGAGACACTGAGAGACAGACAGGTGAGAAACACACTGAGAGACAGACAGGTGAGAAACACACTGAGAGACAGACAGGTGAGACACACTGAGAGACAGACAGGTGAGAAACACACTGAGAGACAGACAGGTGGACAAAAGACAGGTGGACAGATAGCCGGGCCCATCTGTTAGGTGTCCTGTAATATCTTTTAATGTCTGTTTTAACACTGAGAGACAGACAGGTGGAAGGGTGAGAGTCAGACAGGTGAGAGACAGACAGGTGGACAGCCAGCCCGGCCCACCTGTTAGGTCTCCTGTAATATCTGTTAATGTTGAACCGGACTGCTTTCAATCCTCCTGGAAACATCAGAAATAAAAAGTGACCTTGAAGACAGCAGCTTCACATTGTGCAGGTGTTCCTAATAAAGTGGCCTTTGAGCGTACAACATAGAAAACGGAGCGTGTAAAATATTTTGATGGTCAGTGAACAAGAAGAAGGACCTGTGTTTCATCACAGTGAGAAACCTGCAGAGAAACGTTTTAATAAAGAAGAGACGCACCAGAGTCTCAGCTTAATCATCTTCCTCACCGAGGCACACAAAGACAGGCAGAGAGAGACAGACAGGTGGGTCTGTACAGAGTCACAGCAGGCTACGAGGGGACTCTCTGGGTCGCTACACTTACAGCTCAGCTCTTGGCAGTAGTACGGTAGATTATTTCATTACAGATCTAGATCCAATATCTCTCAGAGCTTTCACAGTCAGCCCCCTCACACCCCTCTCAGACCACAGCAAAATCACTATCTACCTGAAAAGGGCTCAGTCTAAGTCTGGAGCCCTTAGTGCCTGTGACCTGTTTAACAGCACATACTCATACAGATGGACCCCAGACAGCATGGGGGCGTACCAAAAGGCACTGGAAGATCAAAACATCCACGATTTAACTCATTCATTTCTAACAGAAACATTTCCCCAGAATAATTCTGGTGTAAATTCGGCTGTGGACAAAATCAATTCAATATTTCATCATCTGGCTTCATTGTCTAATTTGAAAGCCTCCAAACCAAAACCTCAACAAATAAACAATAACAAATGGTTTGACAGTGATTGCAAAAATTTAAGGAAAACTTTAAGGAAATGATCAAATGAAAAGCATAGGGACCCAGATAACCACAGCATACGCTGTCAATATGAGGCCACTCTGAAACAATACAAGTACACCCTAAAAACTAAGAAAGAACAACACAGCAAGAACCAGCTCTGTGAAACTGAGGAATCCTTAGAGTCCAACCAGTTCTGGGAGAAATGGAACAACCTAAACAAAACCCAGCAGGATGAATTGGCAATCCAAGATGGAAATACTTGGATTAATCACTTTAGTGAACTATACAGTAATATTACAAAAAATGATGATCAGCACAAGATATTCACAAAATGGAAAAATCTGGAGGCGGTGATTAAAAACAACCAAAACCCTCTAGATTACCCTGTAACAGAACAAGAATTAACAGAAGCCATCCAGTCCCTAAAAGGAAAAAAGGCTTGTGGTATCGATGGAATCCTGAATGAAATGATCAAATATTCAGACCATAAAATCAGATTGGCTATACTAAAACTATTCAATACTATTCTAACAACTGGAACTTTTCCAGACATCTGGAACAAAGGTTTAATAACCCCAATCCATAAATCTGGAGATAAATATGACCCAAATAACTACAGAGGAATATGTGTATCCAGTAACCTGGAAAAATATTCTGCAACATCATTAATAAACGACTTGTCAACTTTGTTGATAACCACAGTATTCTGCATAAATGCCAAATTGGTTTTTTGCCAAATTGCTGCACAACAGACCAAATATTTACCCTCCAGACTCTAATTGATCAAGAACTAAACATTAAGAAAAGAAAAGTATATGCCTGCTTTGTTGACTTCCAAAAAGCCTTTGATTCCATCTGGCACGAGGGCCTTTTCTTTAGGCTACTTGAAAGTGGCATTGGAGGAAAAACATATGACCTGATTAAAACATGTATACAAAAAAGTGAATGTGCCATAAAGATTGGAAACAAACAAACAGCATTCTTCTCCCAGGGCCGGGAGTGAGGCAGGGATGCAATCTAAGTCCAATTCTCTTCAATCTATATATCAATGAATTAGCAAACCAATTAGAGAGTTCCACGGCACCTGGACTCCTCCTGAACGACACAGAGATCAGAGGTCTGCTGTATGCAGATGACTTAGTGTTGCTCTCACCTACTAAAGAAGGTTTGCAGCAGCACCTTAACCTCCTGCAGAGATTCTGTCAGACCTGGGCCCTGACAGTAAACACAACAAAGACTAAGATAATGATCTTTCAGAAACAACACAGAAATCAGATTTCACACAATTTCTATTTAGACACCACTAAATTACAACATACAAAAAACTATACTTACCTTGGCCTCAACATTACATACACAGGGAACTTCAACATGGCTGTGAAAGATCTGAGGGACAAAGCAAGGAGAGCTTTCTATGCAATAAAAAGAAACATTAAAATATATATTCACATTGAAATCTGGCTTAAAATTTTCCAGTTTGTACTAGAACCAATAATTCTATATGGCAGCGAAATCTGGGGGCCAAAACTTAATAATGAATTTGACAAATGGGACAAAACAATCATAGAATCTTTCCATACTGAGTTCTGTCAGAGCATCCTGCAGGTGCAGAGAAAAACACCAAGTAACCTGTGCAGAGCAGAGCTCGGCCAATAAAAATACAGAAAAGATCACTTAAAATCAGTTAACCCCCAGACATACCATCACAAAGCCCGAACATACCAGGAGCTGAAACCAGAGCAGAGTCCCCTCAGCCAGCTGGTCCTGAGGCTCTCTGCAGTAACAAGTCCCCAACAGCCTCAGGACAGCAACACCAACTCAAACAGACCAAACCAAATTATTAACAAGCAGAAAGAAAAATATATAGAATACTGGAAAGAAACAACCAAAACACAAAGTAAAGACAGAGCTGGCTACCACAGGAGGACAGACTCAGAGGACAGGTAGAGACAGAGGACAGGGAGAGACTCAGAGGACAGGTAGAGACAGAGGCAGAGGGACAGACAGCTCTCTGTGGGTTGCAGGGTAGATGGCTGAAGGGCTTTACTAGTTTCTTTGGACTGAACTCAAAGATCTGATGATGTCACACTGATGGTGAACGACTTCATCCCAACAATCTATTCAACCAATCACGTCCAGCGATCCTCAGCTCTCTGTGGAGCAGGTCTCAGTTCAGTTTGTTTTGTGTCTCACTGCTTTGCTGTAGGTTAGCGATGGGCGGAGCCACTTCAGGACCGTTTCCACGGGTCTGACTGACTGACAGGTATTACCCAGTAACCATGGCAACCACAACATAACCACCTGTTAACCACGACAACCACCTGTTGGAAGCCGGTCGGGCAGACCTGAACCTGCAGATTTAAAAATGTGGGAGTTGACTTTGAGATGTGTCCTTCTGAGGAACTTCCTGTCTGTCTGACTGTCAGTCCACCATGTCTCACCTCCTGCCCCACTTCCTCCCCCTCCTGCTCATCCTGCCGTCGTCGGGCAGGTGTCAGACCGGCGGTCAGTTTGACGTGTGTCGGTCTCTGCGCGGCTCGGAGGCGGGGCCGGGATGGGAGTTTTACTCCTGTCAGCCCCCCCCCACCAACATGAAGGAGGTGATGCAGATCAGAGTCGACCCCCCTGGCATCACCTGTGGAAATCCACCTGAGAGGTTCTGCACACTGGTGAGTCACGCACACGGGGAAACACGTGTTGGCAGATATTAAAGAAAAAAGGTCGGCACACTTTCTCTCTGAACGTTTTTATTTAATCATTTGGATGAAGTACTCCAAGGAACCACATGTGAGACCGCCTCCTCCAGTTCCCAACAACTGGTTCTGACAAACAGAAAAGAACAAAGTATGTTCTGTCCCACACCGAGCTATAATTTACAGAGAATCCGCATGTTCCAGTGAAGTGACAGCTGCCATGCCCATCAGGTCTTTCCTGTTGGGGGTGTTTCCTCTCAGTGTAGTTCAGGATGAGGTCTTCACACTATCCTTTTATACGTCAGTCCGCTCTGCTGGAAAGACACGGGGAGATTTAGTTCCTTTAAAACAGAAGCTGGCTCTGGCTCAGGAGGTAGAGCGGGTGATCGGCGGTTCAGTCCCCGGCTCCTCCAGGCTGCATGAGCGGTCGAAAAGGCGCGATACAAATACGGAGCATTCAGTGCTGACAAACTGACCAACTCACTATAAACAGACAGAAACCTGTTAGCCTAGTAATATCATGGCCACAGTCCCAAAATGCATCACTCTCTGTAGGAGCTGATGTCAGAAAAAATATCTGATGATGTACAACACGACCTCCACTCTTTGAAATGTCATGCTCAGAAAATAATATTGTCTTATATTCAGCATTTCACTGTCTCACGTCAATCATCCCATGACCCCACAGCTTTATCTTGGACCTCCTGGAGGGTCCTGACCCACAGGTTGAACACACACAGACACTGTCAGAGTCCTGCTGTCTGTCTAATTGTTCCTTTGGGAAACTGAAGCCATGTCTGAATTATTGATGAATAATAATTAGAGGTTAATAATTAATCAATACGCATTCACAGAGGACAGAAAATAAGCATAAACCTCAGAAACAGAATCAAACTGGGAAAATAAATTTAAAGGGCACTAAAACCTTATTTGAGCATGAACCTGTCACATATTCAGGAACCAAGAGTCCAAACACCCAACCATCTGAACATCCAACCATCTGAACATCCAACCATCCAACCACCCAACCATCTGAACACCCAAATATCTGAACACCCAACCATCTGAACATCCAACCATCTGGACATCCACCCATCTGAACATCCACCCATCCAACCACCCAACCATCTGAACATCCAACCATCTGAACACCCAAATATCTGAACACCCAACCATCTGAACATCCAACCATCCAAACACCCAACCATCTGAACATCCAACCATCCAACCACCCAACCATCTGAACATCCAACCATCCAACCACCCAACCATCTGAACATCCAACCATCCAACCACCCAACCATCTGAACATCCAACCATCTGAACACCCAACCATCTGAACACCCAACCATCTGAACATCCAACCATCCAAACACCCAACCATCTGAACATCCAACCATCCAACCACCCAACCATCTGAACATCCAACCATCCAAACACCCAACCATCTGAACATCCACCCATCCAAACACCCAACCATCTGAACACCCAACCATCCAACCACTCAAACATCCACCCATCCAAACACCCAACCATCTGAACACCCAACCATCCAACCACTCAAACATCCACCCATCCAAACACCCAAACACTGAAACATCCACCCATCCAAACACCGAAACACAGAAACACCAAAACATCCACCCATCCAAGCACCCAACCATCTGAACATCCAACCACTCAAACATCCACCCATCCAAACACCCAACCATCTGAACACCCAACCATCCAACCACTCAAACATCCACCCATCCAAACACCCAAACACTGAAACATCCACCCATCCAAACACCCAAACACAGAAACACCGAAACATCCACCCATCCAAGCACCCAACCATCTGAACATCCAACCACTCAAACATCCACCCATCCAAACACCCAACCATCTGAACACCCAACCATCCAAACACCCAACCATCTGAACACCCAACCACCGAAACATACACCCATCCAAACACCCAACCATCCAACCACTCAAACATCCACCCATCCAAACACCCAACCATCTGAACACCCAACCATTCAACCACTCAACCATCCACCCATCCAAACACCCAACCATCTGAACACCCAACCATCTGTACATCCAACCATCCAAACACCCAACCATCTGAACATCCAACCATCCAAACACCCAACCATCTGAACACCCAACCATCCAACCACTCAAACATCCACCCATCCAAACACCCAAACATCCACCCATCCAAACACCCAAACACAGAAACACCGAAACATCCACCCATCCAAACACCCAACCATCTGAACACCCAACCACCCACCAATCCAAAAACCCATCCATTCAAACACCCAACCATCTGAACACCCAAACACCGAAACATCCACCCATCCAAACACCTGATCATCCACACACCCAACGACCCACCAATCCAAAAACCCATCCATTCAAACACCCAACCACAGAAACATCCACCCATCCAACCATCCAAACACTCGATCATCCAAACACCCAATCACCCACCAATCCAAAAACTCATACATTCAAACACCCAACCACCCAACCATCTGACCACCCAACCACCGAAACATCCACCCATCCAAACACCCAACCACCCAAACACAGAAACACTGAAACATCCACCCATCCAAACACCCAAACACAGAAACACAGAAACACCGAAACATCCACCCATCCAAACACCCGATCATCCAAACATCCACCCATCCAACCACCCAACCACCGAAACATCCACCCATCCAAACACCCAAACACAGAAACACAGAAACACCGAAACATCCACCCATCCAAACACCCGATCATCCAAACATCCACCCATCCAACCACCCACCCATCCAAACATCCACCCATCCAAACACACGGTCATCCAAACCCCCAACCACATACCCAAACATAGTTGAACCCAACATTTTGATTAAATAAAGGTGGTCCTGAATAATGTTGGTCTGATTGACACATGTCGGATCAGATCTTTGAGCTGCTGTCAGGAATCCTGAAGTCAATGTGAAATATTTCAGTAAGTGGAAGGACTGAACTAACATGCAGCCTTTAAACTGGGACTTTGTCAGTGTGTGTTGTTGGTGTCTTGTAGACAATGTTGAATCTGCAGTGTGACAGTTGGCAGCTGCAGCTAAAGTAAGAGGTTAAACCTCTAACACACACACACACAGATCAGATTAACATCGGTGTTAATCCATCACACAGTGCACATGTATGTTAGTGGGACACACGCACTGCACTGGATCATGTCTGCAGTCATGTTAGAGGCTGCAGTCAATACACATGTGTTGTTTAAACATCAGAAATACCGCTTTCATTTCTGCAGTAACTCTACTCTTATGTACTGGAATGTGTTATTTGTCTTATTTGTATTTTTGTCCACCCGTCTATTAAAAAGCAGGTGAAGTAAGCTTTGTTTGAGGTGGAACGTGTTATAAATGTATTGCATTAGATTAAAATAAGTCCTTATTATTAGTTCACTGTAAGTGCCAAAGTTTTAAATGCAATTCTATTTGAAATAAATAAATCATAGTGTGTTCTTTATCCTGAAGTTAAAACCTGACCACACCTGTGATCATGGGTGAGGTCAGAAGTTCAACACATTTACACCTTTCAGTGAAGTAATATGGTGGTAGAAAGAGTTCTCCCTGGTGCCCACCCGGCTCACAGATCACAGATCAGAGCTGAGATGAACAGGTTTTTATCTGTTTTCACTTGAATGGATTAATTTTTCTACAAACTAAAACTTCTACCATAAGAATATTTCTGGAGATGAACTGCTCACCTAAATGTTCCACACAGTGACTTTAAATGAACTCTGTTCTGCACTGTTTGTTGTTCTGCAGGAGAACCCTTACCTGTGCAGCGATGAATGTGACGCGTCCAGCCCAGACCTGTCTCACCCTCCTCAGCTGATGGGAGATAGGGAGAGGGGGGGGCTCATCACCTATTGGCAGACTGTCACATGGTCCAGGTATCCTGAGCCCTTATTGGCCAACATCACCCTGTCCTGGAACAAGAGTCTGGAGGTGGTCGATGACATCATCATCACCTTTGAGTACGGCCGACCAACCAGCATGGTGCTGGAGAAATCTCTGGATAAAGGTGATTCAGTTCAATTTATAACAGAAGTTACCTCATGTCACTTTTCATATTGAAGAACGGACAAGCCCCCAAGTTCTGTAACGTCCAGGATACCCCTAGACCTTAGAATGTGACAATATAGAGCAGGTCTGAAATGACCCAACAGTTCCCACCATGAACAGCACGTGGCCACAGTGCATGGAAACCTCCCTTTAACAGGCAGAAACTTTAAGCAGAACCTGGACATAGGGTGGGCGGCCATCTGCCTTGACATGGGTGGGTCTCACATCAATGTGACCTGTAAGACAAAGTGACTGACAGGTGTAGCTGTAAAACTTACAATTCAGGTAACATCAGCCTTGTTACCACCACAGCCAACGAATCTCTTATCAAGATCTGTTTATGATCTCTCTCAGATGTCTGCAAATAACTGCCATCGTAAACAAACACAAGCTCCTAACAGACTGAATCAACATGGCCGACCACCTTCACTTAGTGTTCGGACACTTCACCAAGGTCGACCAAAACACTACCAAATGAGATATAACAACTGGCAGTGAGGCGTATTCACTGGGAATAGAGGGGTAATTACTGCTAATAGAAAGATAATGACTGTTAATAATGAGTGTTTGTGTTTCAGGTGCAACTTGGCAGCCATATCAGTACTATGCTGATGACTGTCTGGAGGCATTCGGCATGTCTCCTAAACGGGTCTCTGATTTAGCACCGAGTAACTTAACCCGGGTTATCTGTACCGAGCAATACTCACGCTGGGTTGGAGCTAAGGTGGGTAACTGGACCAAATAACACTAATGATACACACTCAGTAACTGTGAGTTTGCCTTGGCTGGTATTTAAATGATCAGAGAATATGGAATAGAGCATAATCAATACTTAAAAAACAGGGATTGATAAACAGGACTGTACTGTACCTGACCACTGTCCGTGTTTGACCAATAGGAGGAGAAAAGCGTGGTGTTCGAGGTGCGCGGCCGGTTCACAGTGTTTGCAGGTCCCAAGTTGATCAACATGGATGCTCTGTACACCCGGATGGAGACCATGAAGGGTCTGAGAGATTTCTTCACCTTTACCAACCTCCGACTGCGACTCCTCCGCCCGGCACTGGGAGGGACCTACGTCCAGAGAGATAACCTGCTGAAATACTTCTATGCTATTTCTAACATTGATGTACCTGCCAGGTAACACCTACAAACAACCAGCTACGCCCACTAACTACAACTAAACAGCACCTAAATACCTCCACAACAAACCAAATGAATCCAGAAACAACTCAAGTATTTTTAAGCTGTTACCATCTACTACGTACCTGTTAGGTATCAAACGTCTACATAGCCAGCAGACTCCAGATGTCCTTAGGGTTCTGAAGGGTTCATATGGCCAAGATCCAACAATACCACAACAGAGACTTTGGCTGAGTCGCTGTTCAGGTGAACGTCACATAGCACCTTCATGAGTGCAGTCTTGGTGCTATGATGGGGTCGCAATCCTGACTGAAACTGGTTAACCTGTCAATGGTAGCAAACAAGATGTGTGAGTTATTGATGTAAGCATGTAATTTTTAGGGGTCCAAGCCCGAGTGGGGCTGGGAACCACAAATTGCAAGGCATCGCGGTTCCCAGAACGAGCGGAGCTGGCAACCCTATTGTTTTCACTCGGATTTTTATTATTATTCTTCCGGCGTTAACTCCACTACTGCAGCCTAGACGGTAAGTGCTACAGACATGAAACTCACAGGTTAGGTCACCACAGCGACCGCAGGCACAAAAATTCACACACCTCCACCTCTAGGGGGCGCTATAAACAAGGTCAACGCGTTTGGCCTTGGAAGCCCCGCCTACGGGGACGTATATCAAAAACCTTATATCCACGCATTCGGGGGATCGAGCTCAGTCTCCTGGTATAGGCCACGGCCATTTCCACCTAGACTTTTTTTGTAGAGAGAATTCTGATCCCACAAAAAACGGCCGAATTATAAGCTAACAAAGGTTTCCGCAAAGGCTAAAAACAGGATGTCATGTCAGATCTTAACTTTGCAGTGTCCGATTTACACCAAACTCGGGGAACTTATCTGCCACGCCCTCCCGATGGCCTGTGGTAAATTTGGCATTAATCGGCCTCTAGGTGCCGCTATTACTTGGAAATCAAATAACACTCCCATAGACATACATTCATTTCAGATCTCCATAATCGCAAGCCCCTTTCATTTATAACTCTGTTCATTTATTCTCCACGGGCCCCGCCATGGCTTGGGGGCCCGTCATTATGGGACAATCAATCATGGCAGGCCCGGACTAACTTGCGCGCCCTCGGAGGGGCCAGGGGAGACGGCTTGCGCCAGGAGGCTTGGACCCGCTTATGACTGCTTGCAGTTCTAGTTCTTTTTAGATTTCAAAGTGAATCTGAAGTTTTGTCTTACACGATTTCTGCTCTGCTCATTGGTGTTTTAATGTCTCAGTTTTGTCTCTTTTCTGGTGAACTGTAGTGAGGCTGTACAGAGGAAGGCCTTTGTGTATATCTGATAATATGCATGGGCTGAAAACAACACATACAAATGTCATTTGTTTTACAAGTCATTTTACAAGTAGTATATTTAACAATCCCTTTGTGACCTTGCGCTGTGAGAGGTGCTATATTAAATAAACTTTACTTACCTGTGTCTGTTTCCTACAGGTGTAAGTGTAATCTGCACGCGTCTCAGTGTGTGTTACGTGATGCGACGCTGCAGTGTGAATGCGACCACAACACGAGTGGACAGGACTGTCAGCGCTGCAGCCAAGGCTTTAATTCCCGTAGCTGGAGACCAGGATCATACCTGCCCCTGCCCAAAGGCACTGCCAACACCTGTGCGTACCCGAACACTCACACACTGTGATTCCAGCTCAATCAGATCCTGTTGAAGTAAAGATGGACTGTAAACTACCTCAAGGACTGAAAGCCAAGTTGAAAGTAGCCTTTTCCACAAAGATGAATATATATGTATATGTGGGTTGGCTTGGCTTACAAAGTCAAGGCTTTGTAGTAGCCAACCCCCTTATGTGGGCGGCTGTGGCTCAGGAGGTAGAACGGGTTGGCCGTTAATTGGAAGGTCAGCGGTTCAATCCCCAGCTGTTCCACCAGTGTATGAATGTGTGTGAATGTTAGTTTCTGTTTAAGAAATTAGGCTCAGTGAGTGAATGGTGAATGCAGAAGTAGTGTAAAAGCGCTTTGGGTAGTCAAAAACTAGGGAGGTGCTATACAAGTACGGAGCATTTACATTTTTTTTACGAAGTTACACCATTACAAGTCAGTTTTATTTATCTAGTGCAAACTCATAACAGAAGTTATCTCCTGAAAGTGAAATTTGCCTCTTTTAAAAATGCTAGGAGAAACCCAAAATATATCGAGCAGAGCTGGGACGAATGAAATGCGGAACAGAAGTAACAACAGCTTTCTTCCAGCCCGTGTGATTGAAACTATGACAGCATGTACAGAAGTACGTCGAGGTCAACAGTCAGGCGTCACGGAGGCAGGATTGGCTGATATTTAACTGTAAACCACTTACTATTATTGGAAGCAGGAAGTTCAGGATGATCTACATCTGAAAAAAAGTCCAAATGTGCAATGACTGATGGGCCATATGTTCTAAAAATATTAAGAAGGACAAGATCAAACATTTTAAATAGAAACAATCTATGTATATGTATACTGTCAAAAAAACAGTTCTAAAATGTATTCCTGTCTGTAACGTTGTCTTTTAAATCTGAAGTGTTTCACTCGTCCAGGCTCTGGTCCAACACACTGACTTTGTTGCCTGTTTTTGCTAAGAATGACGTAACTTATTCACATTATAAATAATCAATAGAAAAATACCTGATGTTTAAACATGACCACAGTCTAGAGCAACATGCTGTAACATACCTGCATTTAGAACAGAAGAACAGTAGAATGGTCAGATCATGTGGTCAAGCAGCAAGAGCTCCGTCTGGTAAGACGGCGTCCTGTTAAGGTTTGCTGGTCTGCCTCTAAAACACATAAAAGTTAACTACAGACAAATATGACAAATTCTATTTCACCAAAAAAAGGCAGCTCAAACAGGTTACCTGGTGGAGGATTACCCACAATCCCTTGCCATTAATCATAAATTTTAGTGGGATTTAACAAGAACAGTTTAACTTATCTATGTTGATTTACGTTAATCACATCTGGAGGATCTTTAACGGATAACTTCCACACTGGCAGACATGACCTTCACTTATGTCTGTAGCATTACTGAACCACATCTGCTCACTACTGAACCACAGACTGTCTAAAGCTCAGTGCTGAACCACAGACTGTCTAAAGCTCAGTGCTGAACCACAGACTGTCTAAAGCTCAGTACTGAACCACAGACTGTCTAAAGCTCACTGCTGAACCACAGACTGTCTAAAGCTCACTGCTGAACCACAGACTGTCTAAAGCTCACTGCTGAACCACAGACTGTCTAAAGCTCAGTACTGAACCACAGACTGTCTAAAGCTCATTGCTGAACCACATACTGTCTAAAGCTCAGTACTGAACCACAGACTGTCTAAAGCTCAGTACTGAACCACAGACTGTCTAAAGCTCACTACTGAACCACAGACTGTCTAAAGCTCACTGCTGAACCACAGACTGTCTAAAGCTCACTGCTGAACCACAGACTGTCTAAAGCTCAGTGCTGAACCACAGACTGTCTAAAGCTCAGTGCTGAACCACAGACTGTCTAAAGCTCAGTACTGAACCACAGACTGTCTAAAGCTCACTGCTGAACCACAGACTGTCTAAAGCTCACTGCTGAACCACAGACTGTCTAAAGCTCAGTACTGAACCACAGACTGTCTAAAGCTCAGTGCTGAACCACAGACTGTCTAAAGCTCAGTGCTGAACCACAGACTGTCTAAAGCTCACTGCTGAACCACAGACTGTCTAAAGCTCAGTACTGAACCACAGACTGTCTAAAGCTCACTGCTGAACCACAGACTGTCTAAAGCTCAGTACTGAACCACAGACTGTCTAAAGCTCAGTGCTGAACCACAGACTGTCTAAAGCTCACTGCTGAACCACAGACTGTCTAAAGCTCAGTACTGAACCACAGACTGTCTAAAGCTCAGTACTGAACCACAGACTGTCTAAAGCTCAGTACTGAACCACAGACTGTCTAAAGCTCACTACTGAACCACATACTGTCTAAAGCTCAGTACTGAACCACAGACTGTCTAAAGCTCAGTACTGAACCACAGACTGTCTAAAGCTCAGTACTGAACCACAGACTGTCTAAAGCTCACTGCTGAACCACAGACTGTCTAAAGCTCACTACTGAACCACATACTGTCTAAAGCTCAGTACTGAACCACAGACTGTCTAAAGCTCAGTACTGAACCACAGACTGTCTAAAGCTCACTGCTGAACCACAGACTGTCTAAAGCTCACTGCTGAACCACAGACTGTCTAAAGCTCAGTGCTGAACCACATACTGTCTAAAGCTCAGTACTGAACCACAGACTGTCTAAAGCTCACTGCTGAACCACAGACTGTCTAAAGCTCACTGCTGAACCACAGACAGTCTAAAGCTCAGTACTGAACCACAGACTGTCTAAAGCTCATTGCTGAACCACATACTGTCTAAAGCTCAGTACTGAACCACAGACTGTCTAAAGCTCACTACTGAACCACATACTGTCTAAAGCTCAGTACTGAACCACAGACTGTCTAAAGCTCACTACTGAACCACAGACTGTCTAAAGCTCAGTACTGAACCACAGACTGTCTAAAGCTCACTGCTGAACCACAGACTGTCTAAAGCTCACTGCTGAACCACAGACTGTCTAAAGCTCACTACTGAACCACAGACTGTCTAAAGCTCAGTGCTGAACCACAGACTGTCTAAAGCTCACTGCTGAACCACAGACTGTCTAAAGCTCAGTACTGAACCACAGACTGTCTAAAGCTCAGTACTGAACCACAGACTGTCTAAAGCTCAGTACTGAACCACAGACTGTCTAAAGCTCAGTACTGAACCACAGACTGTCTAAAGCTCACTGCTGAACCACAGACTGTCTACAACTCACTACTGAACCACAGACTGTCTAAAGCTCACTGCTGAACCACAGACTGTCTAAAGCTCACTACTGAACCACAGACTGTCTAAAGCTCACTACTGAACCACAGACTGTCTAAAGCTCACTGCTGAACCACAGACTGTCTAAAGCTCACTGCTGAACCACAGACTGTCTACAACTCACTACTGAACCACAGACTGTCTAAAGCTCACTGCTGAACCACAGACTGTATAAAGTTCACTACTGAACCACAGACTGTCTAAAGCTCACTACTGAACCACAGACTGTCTAAAGCTCACTGCTGAACCACAGACTGTCTAAAGCTCACTACTGAACCACAGACTGTCTAAAGCTCACTGCTGAACCACAGACTGTCTAAAGCTCACTGCTGAACCACAGACTGTCTAAAGCTCAGTGCTGAACCACAGACTGTCTAAAGCTCAGTACTGAACCACAGACTGTCTAAAGCTCACTACTGAACCACAGACTGTCTAAAGCTCAGTACTGAACCACAGACTGTCTAAAGCTCAGTACTGAACCACAGACTGTCTAAAGCTCACTGCTGAACCACAGACTGTCTAAAGCTCACTGCTGAACCACAGACTGTCTAAAGCTCAGTACTGAACCACAGACTGTCTAAAGCTCACTGCTGAACCACAGACTGTCTAAAGCTCACTGCTGAACCACAGACTGTCTAAAGCTCACTGCTGAACCACAGACTGTCTAAAGCTCAGTACTGAACCACAGACTGTCTAAAGCTCACTGCTGAACCACAGACTGTCTAAAGCTCACTGCTGAACCACAGACTGTCTAAAGCTCAGTGCTGAACCACAGACTGTCTAAAGCTCAGTACTGAACCACATACTGTCTAAAGCTCACTACTGAACCACAGACTGTCTAAAGCTCAGTACTGAACCACAGACTGTCTAAAGCTCAGTACTGAACCACAGACTGTCTAAAGCTCACTGCTGAACCACAGACAGTCTAAAGCTCACTGCTGAACCAAAGACTGTCTAAAGCTCACTACTGAACCACAGACTGTCTAAAGCTCACTACTGAACCACATACTGTCTAAAGCTCACTGCTGAACCACAGACTGTCTAAAGCTCACTGCTGAACCACAGACTGTCTAAAGCTCAGTGCTGAACCACATACTGTCTAAAGCTCACTACTGAACCACAGACTGTCTAAAGCTCAGTACTGAACCACAGACTGTCTAAAGCTCAGTACTGAACCACATACTGTCTAAAGCTCAGTACTGAACCACAGACTGTCTAAAGCTCAGTACTGAACCACAGACTGTCTAAAGCTCACTGCTGAACCACAGACTGTCTAAAGCTCAGTACTGAACCACAGACTGTCTACAGCTCACTGCTGAACCACAGACTGTCTAAAGCTCACTGCTGAACCACAGACTGTCTAAAGCTCAGTACTGAACCACAGACTGTCTAAAGCTCACTGCTGAACCACAGACTGTCTAAAGCTCACTGCTGAACCACAGACTGTCTAAAGCTCAGTGCTGAACCACAGACATGGTTAGACATGACTGTCTAAAGCTCAGTACTGAACCACAGACTGTCTAAAGCTCACTGCTGAACCACATACTGTCTAAAGCTCAGTACTGAACCACAGACTGTCTAAAGCTCACTACTGAACCACAGACTGTCTAAAGCTCAGTACTGAACCACAGACTGTCTAAAGCTCAGTACTGAACCACAGACTGTCTAAAGCTCAGTACTGAACCACAGACAGTCTAAAGCTCACTGCTGAACCACAGACTGTCTAAAGCTCACTACTGAACCACAGACAGTCTAAAGCTCACTGCTGAACCACAGACAGTCTAAAGCTCACTACTGAACCACAGACTGTCTAAAGCTCAGTACTGAACCACAGACAGTCTAAAGCTCACTGCTGAACCACAGACTGTCTAAAGCTCACTACTGAACCACAGACAGTCTAAAGCTCACTGCTGAACCACAGACAGTCTAAAGCTCAGTACTGAACCACAGACAGTCTAAAGCTCACTGCTGAACCACAGACTGTCTAAAGCTCACTACTGAACCACATACTGTCTAAAGCTCACTGCTGAACCACAGACTGTCTAAAGCTCAGTACTAAACCACTACTGACACTAATGTTGTTTTTTTCAGGTGAGGCAACAGAAACAACAGCAAGTAAGTATTGATCACCTGTTAGTAAAACAACACTGTACTTGTACTGCAACACCTGTGTCTTGTGACAGCTTTAGTTACTTTACATAGCACAGCTGTTTGTTCCCCTTCTTGCCCAGTAAAACCCCGTATCTCCAGGTGTTAGTTGCAACCTGCAGCATGAAGAAAATCCTCCTCCGTCAGCCCCCAAGAGATACAAGGTTCTCACAGGACAGCAAAACAACAAACACATGATAACCTTACAGACCATGATGCATTGTTGCAGATTAAACTAGCCAACAGGATGTAAAGGAGTTAAAATTCAACATCAGATAGAACAGTGAACACTTTACTGCACTGTGAGTACTTTTACTACAATATTGTAAGTACACGAATACTTTTACTTAAGTGAGATTTTGAATGCAGGACTTTTACTTTTATTGGAGTATTTTCTCAGTGTGGTATAAGTACTTTTACTTCAGTAAAGGATATGACTACAAGTGATGTATTCACATCCTTTACTGAAGTAGCAGACCTCTCCGCCCACTCACCTGTCCGCCCGCTCATCTGTCTGCCCGCTCACCTGTCCGCCCGCTCACCTGTCCGCCCGCTCATCTGTCTGCCCGCTCACCTGTCCGCCCGCTCATCTGTCCGCCCGCTCACCTGTCCGCCCGCTCACCTGTCCGCCTGCTCATCTGTCCGCCCGCTCACCTGTCCGCCCGCTCACCTGTCTGCCTGCTCACCTGGTCATTGTGTTTTGTTCGTAGGGACCTACGTCTCCACACTCAGACAGAAAAACTACAGTGGTGTAATGTTGTGTGTGATCAGTGTTGCATCATGGGATTTAACTCTATAACTACATGTTATTATTAAAACATTTTTCACTGGACACTGAACTGCTAGAAAAGGAAAGAGAGTCTTCATCAGAACAGGACAAACCGCGTTATACACAAATAAAACGGGAGAAAAGCTTCATACTAAAACATTAATTGTAAAGTAGGCGGTTAAAAAACACAGTACATTTACTGTCATTATTGGGGCATTGGTCATTGAAGTAAGTAAGTAATATCTTATTTCTTTAAGGCAACTTAAGGTTGCATTTGTCAACATATAATCGGGGCGAAAAGACAAACACAGGTTACTGCCCGCGAGGTTTTAATGCCATGTGACATGGTGACGTTTTGCAGCGCCAGCGAAAGTCAGACACAATTTCTAACCAGCATGCCTTGTGTTAAGTCAAGCATGCATCACGTTAAGTCAGCGCTGCTATCCTTAATATCACAGAACATACAAATCGAGACACAGGGGATGTGGAACCTGTGGATGGAGTAGAGGAAACATGACGTTCACCCCACAAACTGTACTACGACACTATGTACATCAAGACCAAGCGTTTTAATACATCACCACCTGCTTGCTCTGATTGGTCACAGGGCCAGTCACACGAGTGGGTCGGCTAAATACCAGAATGCATTCTGGGAGTAAAGTTAATCTGTTCTTTAGAGCGAGTTAACACATCAACAGATGGTGTGTGTGTTTAATCTGTATTAGCCTGTTTTGACCTGTCAATCACTTAACGCACACACACACACACACACACACACACTGAATTAAAGTAAATCTGCCTCAATTGAACTTTAATGAACATAAATCCTCCTTGTTATCAGATTAGAGCTGCACCACGATGCCGACCGTGCACATCACATACAGCAGTGCAGGACCAATAATGAGAATGACATATTAATGATATTAAGAACGGGACTAATAAAAAAAACAAGCCACCCAACAAGCTGAAAGGTCACTCTGGTTCTTCCTGTTGAAGCTGCCCTTCAGAATAAAAGCTCCAGACGAGCCTGCCTATCAGATCAATATGAGCCGTAAGATGAACATTACATAAGTCAAATGACATTAAACACGTGGTTAACGTGAAACAGTCGCAGTTTGGTTAGGTTTAGGAAAACGTCATGGTTTGGGTTAAACGAAGTAGATTATGGAAGTCAGTCAAACTCACAACAACTAAACATTTCATTCAACACACTCCCGAGTGAAAGTTCGGGTTTGACCCATCCAACCGCTCTGTCCTAATACTGTTGTTCAGCCACTAGAGGGCGCAGCCACAACAAATGTTAATATACAGTGGGTACGGAAAGTATTCAGACCCCTTTAAATTTTTCACTCTTTGTTTCATTGCAGCCATTTTCCAAAAATCAAAAAAGTTCATTTTATTTCTCAGTAATGTACACTCAGCACCCCATCTTGACAGAAAAAAAACAGAAATGTAGAAATTTTTGCAAATTTATTAAAAAAGAAAAACTGAAATATCACATGGTCATAAGTATTCAGACCCTTTGCTCAGTATTTAGTAGAAGCACCCTTTTGATCTAATACAGCCATGAGTCGTTTTGGGAAAGATGCAACAGGTTTTTCACATCTGGATTTGGGTATCCTCTGCCATTCCTCCTTGCAGATCCTCTCCAGTTCTGTCAGGTTGGATGGTAAACGTTGGTGGACAGCCATTTTCAGGTCTCTCCAGAGATGCTCAATTGGGTTTAAGTCAGGGCTCTGGCTGGGCCATTCAAGAACAGCTACGGAGTTGTTGTGAAGCCACTCCTTCGTTATTTTAGCGGTGTGCTTAGGGTCATTGTCTTGTTGGAAGGTAAACCTTCGGCCCAGTCTGAGGTCCAGAGCACTCTGGAAAAGGTTTTCTTCCAGGATATCCCTGTACTTGGCCGCATTCATCTTTCCCTCGATTGCAACCAGTCGTCCTGTCCCTGCAGCTGAAAAAACACCCCACAGCACGATGCTGCCACCACCATGCTTCACTGTTGAGACTGTATTGGACAGGTGATGAGCAGTGCCTGGTTTTCTCCACACATACCGCTTAGGATTAAGGCCAAAAAGTTCTATCTTGGTCTCATCAGACCAGAGGATCTTATTTATCACCATCTTGGAGTCCTTCAGGTGTTTTTAGCAAACTCCATGCGGGCTTTCATGTGTCTTGCACTGAGGAGAGGCTTCCGCCGGGCCACTCTGCCATAAAGCCCGACTGGTGGATTGCTGCAGTGATGGTTGACTTACTACAACTTTCTCCCATCTCCCGACTGCATCTCTGGAGCTCAGCCACAGTGATCTTTGGTTTCTTCTTTACCTCTCTCACCAAGGCTCTTCTCCCCCGATGGCTCAGTTTGGCCGGACGGCCAGCTCTAGGAAGGGTTCTGGTCGTCCCAAACGTCTTCCATTTAAGGATTATGGAGGCCACTGTGCTCTTAGGAACCTTAAGTGCAGCAGAAATTTTTTGTAACCTTGGCCAGATCTGTGCCTTGCCACAATTCTGTCTCTGAGCTCTTCAGGCAGTTCCTTTGACCTCATGATTCTCATTTGCTCTGACATGCACTGTGAGCTGTAAGGTCTTATATAGACAGGTGTGTGGCTTTCCTAATCAAGTCCAATCAGTTTAATCAAACACAGCTGGACTCAAATGAAGGTGTAGAACCATCTCAAGGATGATCAGAAGAAATAGACAGCACCTGAGTTAAATATGAGTCTCACAGCAAAGGGTCTGAATACTTATGACCATGTGATATTTCAGTTTTTCTTTTTTAATAAATTTGCAAAAATTTCTACATTTCTGTTTTTTTCTGTCAAGATGGGGTGCTGAGTGTACATTACTGAGAAATAAAATGAACTTTTTTGATTTTTGGAAAATGGCTGCAATGAAACAAAGAGTGAAAAATTTAAAGGGGTCTGAATACTTTCCGTACCCACTGTAGGTTGTAACAACATGCTGGACAAACGACCGGTTCAAACTGGTTCAGCTGTTCTCTGTACAGTTCTAATAAAGGATCAATAGAGATCCTGCAGGATGCAACAGTGATCAAAATAATAAGTAGCAGACAATATCTGATTACTGATTATTACCCAGGAAATGTAACGGTGGCTGAATCCACACAGCTCTGCTCAAAGATGGACACAAACACCAGAACATTTATCTTGTCAGACATGAGAATCTCATCCCACCTTCTGCCAACAATCTGAAATCAAAGTGCAACTCTGGGTTTGAATGAGGGAGCGTCCGGCAGATTGTGGATTTGGTCACAGAAAAATTAGAGTCCAGCAAAGGTCTCTGCAGAACAGTTTTCACATCGCAGCACTTTACCACCCTCCGATTGGCTGGCTGGGTTTTATGGTTCTGAACTGGTAGCGTAATGGCGGCAGCAGACTCCAAAAGTATTTGGGTATCTCCACAGGTGGGGTTAGGGAGCAGAGGGGCTGGAACACTATATATTTAGAGGGACAGGTGTGCTGGCCGGTCCTGCTCAGGGTGTTTGGGGTTATCTGAACAACCCAGTGGAGGATCGGTGTAGTGTGCTGCGATGGATCTAACAGCTCCCTGAGGAAGCACACATTGGGCTGATGTTGAACTTCAGGAGAAAGACGCTGAGGTTCAGGAGGAGGACTAGTCACAGATCAAGATTTGTGATGAGGTTCAGGAGGTTTTCAGGAGGTTCAGGATAAACAGCTGTGGAGGGCTTCAGACTTTTAGACTTCAGACACCTTTGTTGCCTATACGTATTATACGGTCTCATTTATGTTTGGAGTCTACTGCAGGCCTGGGGTTCTGGGTGAAGGCTTCTGGTGTTTAGTGTTCTGCAGAGAACTCAGCCCTCTAGAGAACAGGAAGCTGAGATTCACTAAAGACAGTCACTCTTCTTCTCTGACAGCGGCTGGTGACTCTAACTCAGCAGCATCTGATAGACCCTCTGCCTCATCAGATGGAGTGACTGACACTACTACCACTACTTCTACTGAAAGTATTATAACTACTGACACTACTCCTACTGCGACAACTGACAGAACTATCCCTACTGACAGTATTGCTGCTACTGTTGTACCTACTCCCTCCATTACTGACCCTGCCACTCCTACAGACAGTGCTACAATTTTTTTGTACACGCTGACTTATGATGCAGCTTCTACAAGAACAAGTCCTTTTACTGTCACAGATACAGCGAGTACTTATACTACCGCTGACACGTGGAGTATGACTGCTGCAGAAACAAGTACTAGTAGTGATATGTCCACTGTCAGTACCAACCCGACTGATACTAGCTCTACAATGTACTTTATTAGTACTAGTGATTCTGTTGACTTTCCTAAAGCTGGTGTAGTCTCTGCTACTACAACAGTTGACACTGGCACTGCAGTTGTTACTGCTGTCAGTAGTGCAGGTTCTGATGCATTTCCAGACCTTAGCAGTACAGAAGAACCTACAGTGGACACAGCTCCATCCACTAGTCCAGCTCTGGAGACAGGGGGCAGTCTCTACAAACCAGCTCCCACAGTACCAGACACAACCATTCCCAGTACCACAATTAGCAACTCCAGTCCCAGCATTTACACCAGCACCGACAGCCCCACTGTCCCAGGCCGCAGCACTGACTCTGAGGTGTCTATTTCTGACCCAGTGACTCCAACCTCTGACTCCACATCCTCACCAGAAAATACAGACCCTGCCCCCTCTAGGACTGGTACTACCAACCTGATCACAAGTAGTACCCTCTCTGCTGATGGTACTAGAACATCAACCAGAGCACCATCAACAACCATCCCAGAATTATCCCTGGCCAGCCCTGGGGCTCCATCTGGAGATACTCCACAAACTGGATCAGCCCCCACCAATCAGGCTGGAGATGCTTCATCCACAGTAGGAGCTGACACAACTTCTGATGCTCCTCCAGACACTCGGATAAATGTACCCGTTCCTGATGAAGCGGCTCCAGATATACCTCCCTCTGATGTACCTCCTCCAGATCTTTCTCTTCTTGATGTACCTTCTCCAGATGAAGTGGCTCCTGATGTACTTTCTCCAGATGCTCCTCTTCCTGATGTAGCTTCTCCTGAAGCAGCGCCTGATGTACCTCCTCCAGATGCTTCTCTTCCTAATGTACCTCCTCCTGATGAAGTGGCTCCTGATGTACTTCCTCCAGAATATTCTCTTCTTGATGTACCTTCTCCTGATGTACCTCCTCCAGATGCCCCTCTTCCTGATGTACCTCCTCCTGATGCCCCTCTTCCTGATGTACCTTCTCCTGATGAAGTGGCTCCTGATGTACCTCCTCCAGATGTTTCTCTTCTTGATGTACCTTCTCCAGATGCTCCTCTTCCTGATGTAGTTTCTCCTGAAGCAGCTCCTGATGTACCTCCTCCAGATGCTTCTCTTCCTGATGTACCTTCTCCTGATGAAGTGGCTCCTGATGTACCTCCTCCAGATGTATCTCTTCTTGATGTACCTCCTCCAGATGTTTCTCTTCTTGATGTACCTTCTCCTGATGTACCTCCTCCAGATGCTTCTCTTCCTGATGTACCTTCTCCTGATGAAGTGGCTCCTGATGCACCTCCTCCAGATGCTTCTCTTCCTGATGTACCTTCTCCTGATGAAGTGGCTCCTGATATACCTCCTCCAGATGCTTCTCTTCCTGATGTAGCTTCTCCTGAAGTGGCGCCTGATGTACCTCCTTCTGATGTTCCTCTTCCTAATGAATCAGCTCCAGATTTACCTTCCTCTGATGTACCTCCTCCAGACGATCCTCTTCCTGATGTACCTCCTCCTGATGTTCCTCCAGAGGCGCCCTCCTCTAGGACTCCAGACTCTCTGATAGATGTACCTTCACCTGAAAAACCTCCTCTGGATATACTTCCTTCAGATGTACCTTCTCCGGATGGAGCACCTCCTGAAGAACCCCTTCCTGATGCTCCTGTAGACTACTTGTTGCCTCCTTCTGAAGAAGGAGAAGGTGATGCTGCACCAGACACAAGGTCCACCACTAGAGATCGGTCTGACCCGGCTGGTGATTTTGTCCCTGTGGACTTCACTTTCCCTTTTCCAGATGATCCAAATTCAGGTAAACCTGGACCAGATTCTGGAGTAGTGCCTGTTGTTGATCGTGGGAAGATTCCAGATGATTTCCGTGGATCTGTTGATGTTCCTAGAGCCAGTTTAGTCAATGCTGGACTGGATTCTGTTTCAGCAGGGTTAGATACTGGGGAAAGAGGAAATGGTGGAATGGAATCAACTGGACCAGATTCCCCTGTACCAGACAGTGCAAGTCCTGATCTAGATTCTAGACGAGATTCTTCTTCACCAGACAGTGCAAGTTCCGTTCTATATTCTAGACCAGATTTTCCTGAAGCAGTAGATAATCCAGGAGTAGATTCTTCAGCAGCTCAGATGGAAGGAAAGTTCTCTAGGGAGGATTCTGCTGCCGGTGGACAAGGAGGACGGTCGGAGTCGGATGAAAAGAAAGACTCTAAGCAACAGAAGACGGGAGAGCAAAGAGAAGAGAAAGGTACAAAATAAGGCACTGATTGCTCAGATGAGGATTGAATGTATGTAAAAACATTGGCTGCACATTCAGAAACTCTTCATCAGGGTCAGTTTCAGGTTCTTGACCTTAGAAAGGTGCAACTTACTTGTTGTCTCCAAAGCTTTCAACCACATATATTGGCCCTCCTCAGCGGGCGGAATCGATCAGTTGTTATGGAGATGAGTAAGTTGTTTTCATGTGACTGAAGACGATGTGGTTTGAGAGCTTCAGAAACCAAAAGTAAGTTGGACCTTACGCTGGGCGCTTTAAACTGAATCACCACTAAACAACACAATTTCAACATCAGTAAATTATGTTCACTAACCTCAAGTCTTTGCAAACAGATTTTCATCAGGTCCAGTCAGGGGCGTAGGACTGAGGGGAAAAGGGGGACTGAGTTTAAAGTGACCTCATGTGAGGGAGGGGCCAATAGAGACTGCCTATGTACAGGGTCCAGAATTTTGTGCTATGTCCCTCAGTCCTTCACACTCTCCTGA
The DNA here is from genome assembly GCA_024633595.2 of Lepomis macrochirus. Classification (NCBI taxonomy): domain Eukaryota; kingdom Metazoa; phylum Chordata; class Actinopteri; order Centrarchiformes; family Centrarchidae; genus Lepomis; species Lepomis macrochirus. The sequence goes on along the minus strand of JALXJV020000005.1, from coordinate 41,211,917 downwards.
TGAAACTCCTGTCAGGTGGAAAGTAGCCGCCGGGGATTTGGGGTGTTTTGGAGGATAAACAAAGAAAGAGACAGAACTCTAAAAAAACTGGGAAAAAGTCCAGTTCTGTCATTGACATGAAGCTGAAAACCAACAGAGATCCGATTGCCTCTGTAAATGTAGAGTTTCTACCAATGCAGCTGCAGTTTCACATGTCGATCCACCAAACTGTATTTTCATACAAATCTAAATATTTTATATCTCTGTTGAACCAAACAGTCACTGAGGCCAAAGAGGAAACAAAAGAGAAATCTAAGGAGGAATCTAAGAAGGAAGGAGAGAAGGAGAAAGATGACAAAGTCTATGAGAAAAAAGGTACAACATGTACAAACAGAACTGCCACCTGCTGGCCGGCATTAGTAACAGCAGCAGTAGTACATTCAGTAGCAGTAACAGTACTTCTGATAAGTAGACCTAATAGTTCAGTGGTAGTACTGAGCTCTGATTGGTAGTTAGTGTAGTGCTGCTACCTGCCTGTTGCCGCTGTTACACACCTTGTTTTGTGTCCAAAGCGACCCAGAAGATTCTGATTCCAGGAGGACCAAAGTACAGTCAGCTGTCCAAAATCGCCTATGTCACCTTCCAGGGTAAGACCACCTCTGACCACCTTACTCCTTGACCTGTGCTGGCCCCGCCCCTGCTTATAACCCCCCTGGCATTATAAACAGATAAACATCCAATAGACATGACAGTAGATGTTTGCTAACAGACACTGGCTCCTCCCCCTGTAGCTCACCACAGACGGTCACAGTCAGGATCTCCTAAAAGAAATACAAGATCTGTGTAAGGACCAGCAGGGTCAGACTGATCTGGGTTGTGATTGGTTGAAAAGATATTTCTCCATCAGTGTTCATGCTTGTCGCACCTGTGTGTCTGTTTGATGTCCCCCATGCTGGGATGTGGGTGGAGGTTTGGTTGGGGGTGTTTTGAAGCAATCCAACAGGAAGAGAGAGGATAGAACAAAAATGTGAGTGTTTAACAAGAAAAAAGAAGTCTTATGAGCAGAGCCTGAACCAAGAACGTGTCCCAAAGCAGAAGAGAGGGAACAACAAACGTTACTTCAGTTACGATACATTATGTCACGATAGGTTACTGTACCTGATGTTACTTCATCAGTTATATTACACCAGTTATGTTCCCTCAGTTATAGCATGTTATGTAACTTCAGTTAAAGAGGTCATATTCTGTTCATTTTGTTCATAATTTTATTCAGGGACCAGAACAGGTTTTCATGGTTTAATGTTTAGTGCATTGCTGCAGCTCCTATTTTCACCCTGTGTGTTGAACCTTTTAGCTGCTGAGTGAAGCATCTCACTTCTATTCCATCTTTTTTGGGAGTTGCACATGCACAGTGCCTTGGTAAGGACTACTAGCCAATCAGAGGCAGAGTAGGGCGGGTCCTGACAAGTAAAGCAAAGCCGCTTCAGCAGGTAACCATGGCTTCAGTTCAGCCATTCATGTGGGAGCCTGAGAGTCTGATCCAGAAACATGGGTAGAACAACCAGAACCAGCTTCAGAACCTGGACTGGATCAAAAGTTTCAGAGTGGTGGGTTATTAATCTGTAACACATTCATCTTTCACACGGTTTTAACTGAGCTCTGTCTCTGCATCACAGTAACAGCTTCATGTCCTCTGACTGCATGGAGGGGCTCTAACGCTGGGTAGTGAGGGTGGGGGGAGGCAGCAGTTGGAGGTCTTGTCACTGTGTGCTGCAGCTCAATGTGTTTCTCCACCAGAGTTTCTGAGGGCATGCCGCACCAGCCGCTAGGTGAGCGTTATGCTGCGTGTTACATACTGACCAGATTGCAGGTTACTAAAGAGAAGGCTGGACTGCAATCCAGCTCTGTTCAGTTCAGGAGCTGTCTGTTTCACTCTGCAAACCTGTTACATACACAAAGAAGATTTAGAACACAAGAAAGGAGAGGGGAGAAGCCAAAAGGCAGAATATGACCTCTTTAAATGTTGTTGAGTCTGTGAAAAAAGGCTGTAATACTTCTTACCTGGACGCCTCTCAGCCTGGAGCGCCTCTGAGTGTTTGTGTGACGTAGGACTGAGCTATGTGTCTCTGTCTCCGTCAGACTGTGAGTGTAACGGTCACTCCAACCGCTGCAGCTACATTGACTTCATCAACGTTATCACATGTGTGAGCTGCAAACACAACACACGAGGACAGAACTGTCAGTACTGTCGCCTCGGTTACTATAGAAACTCCTCTCTGGCGCTGGATGACGAGAACGTCTGTGTCGGTCAGTAACACACACACACACATAGACCACATGTACACATTACACAAACTATCAGAACAATTTGATGGTCATGTGTCAATGATGAGGATGAAGGTGATGGTGAAGATGATAGTGACAATAGTGATGATAGTGATGGTGAAGATGATAGTGATAACAGTGATGGTGATGATAATGATAATTGTGATGATGATTGTGATAACAGTGATGATAGTGATGGTGAAGATTATAGCGATAACAGTGATGGTGATGATAATGATAATTGTGATGATGATTGTGATAACAGTGATGATAGTGATGGTGAAGATGATAGTGACAATAGTGATGATGGTGAAGGTGAAGATGATAGTGACGAGAGTGATGATAGTGATGGTGAAGATTATAATGATAACAGTAATAATAAATAATAATAATAATAACTTTATTTATAGAGCGCTTTCAATCAAAGTGCTTTACAAAAAGAATATAGTTAAAATACAAACAGTACAGTAAAAATTTAAAATCGAGACATCCATCCCACCCAGCGCACAGTGGCGAAAAAGGCGGCGTACTCTCCAGATAGGTTGCCAGTCCCTCGCTGTAAATCGAGACAATAAAAAGTAAATACCACTATACAAAAACATCAAAGATAACTGAACATTTAGGACTCGTAAGCAGCAGTGAATAAGTAGGTCTTAAGCTTAGATTTAAAACCTCAATTGAACATGCCAGCCTAATTTCTGCTGGAAGCCTGTTCCATAATGTTGGAGCACTGAAACTGAAAGGCTCAGCTCACCAACCGTTTTCTTCCTAACCTTTGGTACAGTCAGAAGTCCTGTCCCGTGGGAGCGCAGCAATCGTGTGGGCACATAAGAATTTAAAAGATCAGACAGATATAATGGTGCAAGACCATTCACTATTTTGTATGTTAATAACAAAACCTTGAAATCTGCTCTAACCTGAACAGGGAGCCAATGCAGTGAGGCCAGCACAGGAGTTATATGCATGTATTTAGACGATCCAGTCAGAATACGAGCTGTAGCATTCTGGACCATCTGCAGACCTCGCAAACTTTTCTTAGGCAGCCCCGAGAACAGTACATTACAATAGTCCAGCCTAGATGTAACAAATGCATGAATAAGGACCTCAGCATCTTTCAGTGCCAATACTGATCTAATCTTTGCGATTTTTCGGAGATGAAAGAAGGCTACTTTGGTCACCTCTTTAATATGCAAATCAAATGACAGTGACCGATCGAAAACTACCCCAAGATTCTTTACTCTATCCTTGCACTGAATGACCGAATCATCAATGGACAGAGTAAAATTGTCATACAAATGACCTAATCTAGTTGGTCCAATAGCTATCATCTCAGTTTTTCTGAATTGAGTAACAGGAAGTTAGCTGATAACCAGCTTCTCACAGCAGCCAAGCAAGTCGATAGCTTAACCGAATCAGATGCATTTCCTGCAATAACTGGCATATATATTTGTAAATCATCAGCATAGCAATGAAAAGCAATCCCAAAAGAACGAATGATTTGACCCAGTGGCGTTAAGTATAACGAAAACAACAGTGGACCAAGGACTGAACCCTGTGGAACCCCGTGCTGAAGAGGGAAAGGGTCTGAAAATGTGTTATTATAGAACACACATTGAGATCTCTCTGAGAGGTAGGATCTCAACCACTTAAGCACCTGACCGGAGATGCTGAAGTATTTCTCGATTCTGTCCAAGAGAATACTGTGGTCCACAGTATCAAAAGCTGCGCTAAGGTCTAACAGCAAAAGGACAGATGTTAAGTCAGAGTCAGCAGCCAGTAACAGATCATTTACCACCTTTGTGAGTGCTGTTTCAGTCGAATGTTTTGCTCTAAAAGCAGACTGCAGCTGCTCAAAAGATTATTAGATGACAGATACTTTACAAGCTGATTTGAGACCACTTTCTCAAATACTTTAGCTAAGAAGGCCAAATTAGAAACAGGTCTATAATTTTCCAACGAGTTTATATCCAGATTTGGTTTCTTCAATAGTGGTTTAACCACCGCGAGATTTAAAACAAGCCGGAAAGACTCCTGTGGAGAGCTGAAAGGTTTAAAATAGCTAAAACATACAGTCCTAATGTTGGCCATAGTTCTTTAACAACCCAAGCAGGCAAAGGATCCAGAGAGCAAGTGGTCCCTCTCGCAGTTACGATAATTTTAGTCAACTCAGCCAAAGAAATCGGCTCAAGCTCAGAAAAACCCCCTCCAGTAGAAGATGGTCCTATGATAGTGCAGTCTAAACCCCCAATATCAGACTGGGGTATCATAGTGCGGATATGATCAACTCTCTCATAAAAATACATCATAAAATCATGTGCTGACAGATCCATACTATTTACTGGCTGCTGACACTGTGTAAGTCTGTTAACGGTTTCAAATAAAAGTCTAGGGTTATGCTTATTATTCATAATCACATTAGAATAAAAGGCTGCCTTTGCAGTAGCCATCCTAGTCTGATAGGTGGTCAGACTGTCATGCCATGCCCTGTAATAAACTTCAAGCTTAGTATGGCGCCATTGACGTTCAACTTTTCTACAGCACTTTCTGAGAGTAAGTAACTCATCATTTAGCCAAGGTGTATGATTTTTTGGAGAACACTTCCGTGTCTTGGCAGGGGCCACCCACTCCAACAAGTCCCGGAGTGCACCATTAAAGTTATCTGTGAGACAGTCCACCGAAAAGGCTTGGCTAAAAACTGGATCCATCACATCTGGTAGTTTCAAATTTAGGTCATGTAAAGCATTAGTGCTAATATAACGAGATATCCTTGTCTTCTGCACCATTTTCCCCATACTAAATGAATTAGGGATAGACATGTCAAATAATATCAGCGAATGATCTGAAATTGGTAGGGCACTTATATTATTAATTGACACAGATAAACCATAGCTTAGTACTAAATCTAATGTATGACCATGCTGATGAGTAGGTTCAGACACAAATTGTGTAAAACTAAAAGACTCAATGACGTTTAAAAGTCTTTAACTAATGGCTTTTCATCACAGCAAACATGGATATTAAAATCACCAACAATTAATATCCTCTCATACTGCAAAATGAACCTAGATAAAAGTCAGCAAACTCAGAAATAAAGTTGTCATTGTACTTAGGTGGGCGATATATTGCAGCAATCAAAACCACAGAAGGTTTAATTATAATAAAAGCTGCGATTCAAAACTAGAATAAGGATCACAGTTTAAAATCTGTTTGCATTTAAAACTGTCCTTAAAAGTGAGACAATCCCCCCTCCTCTTCCAGAAAGTCTCGGAGTACTGTAAAAGCTGATGTTAGGTGGACAAAGTTCAATCAGGGGCGATTCATCACCCTCACGCATCCACGTCTCGGTCATGAACATAAAATCTAGAGCATGGGAGTAACAAAGTTCGCGAAGAACAAATGTCTTGTTAGACAATGACCGGACATTCAGAAGACCCATCTGGACCTTTATTTCTCCAACGACCGATGACGTATTGCAATCCAATATATGCAGGTTATTCACACACACACCGCCTCCTCTGCACCGCCTCCTCTCAATCCAATAGGACTGCAACAGCTGATCGAACGCCGGACGCGCCGGGTAAACAGGTTGAATATACCGCTGCCGATGCACCACATCCAGATGACTATAGTATGTAGGCATACCAACAATCGGGTCCATATAAGTCCTTCTCAGCAATGCTTTTAGCTTGACACGCTTGCCAGAGCGTGTACCGCGAGCACGCCGACGTCTCCTGCGAGATCTCACCCGGGGCAGGAAAGTTGCGTCTTAGCGGCGAAGTTCCTCTGGTACCGTAGCCAGGAAAAGTGGTAGATTTGCACCATTTCCACCATCGATATTGGAAAGTCTCCCAAAAGAATCCCAAATAGCGAACAGTGACTGGCGCTCATAAACCAGTGATGATTTAGTGTTATTTACCAGCAGAGACGCCACCAGAAGCAAAACAAATGGCACAAACAATGATGATGAGACAAAAACAGGAGCAGAGAAACGGCATGCCATGACAGTCGGCGCCATCTTCCCTCTTTTCTCTTAACTTGCTGTATCTTCCCCAGTGATGGTGATGATAATGATAATTGTGATGATGATTGTGATAATAGTGATGATGATGATGTGAAGATGACAGGGATAATAGTGATGATTATGATGGTGAAGATGATAGTGATGGTGAAGATTATAGTGATAACAGTGATGGTGATGATAATTGTGATGATTGTGATAATAGTGATGATGGTGATAGTGAAGATGACAGGGGTAATAGTGATGATAATGATGGTGAAGATGATAGTGATGGTGAAGATGATAGTGACGGTGAAGATGATAGTGATGGTCAAAATGATAGTGTTGATAGTGACAGTGAAGATGATAGAGATGGTCAAAATAATAGTGTTGATAGTGACGGTGAAGATGATAGAGATGGTCAAAATAATAGTGTTGATAGTGACGGTGAAGATGATAGTGATGTGTAGATCAGGGGTCGGCAAATAAGTCTGGTATGGTGCCAAATTTTTCCAACCATATGAAATCGTGCTCGTTTAGCTCAGATGGCGCTGGTGCAGAACTCCTGATGGGTAGGTTGCGAAATTGATTCCATCTTATTGCAGATATTTTTTTCTCCCTTGATGGTGATGAAGATAATAGTGATAGTGATGACGAAGGTGATGAAGATGATAGTGATGGTGATGAAGATGATAGCGATGGTGATGATAATGACAAAGGTGATGAAGATGATAGAGTTGGTGATGAAGATGATAGTGATGGTGATGATGATGACGAAGGTGATGAAGATGATAGTGATGAAGATGATAGTGATGGTGATGATGATGACGAAGGTGATGAAGATGATAGTGATGGTGATGATGATGACAAAGGTGATGAAGATGATAGTGATGGTGATGATGATGACGAAGGTGATGAAGATGATAGAGATGGTGATGAAGATGATAGTGATGGTGATGACGAAGGTGATGAAGATGATAGAGATGGTGATGAAGATGATAGTGATGGTGATGACGAAGGTGATGAAGATGATAGAGATGGTGATGAAGATGATAGTGATGGTGATGACGAAGGTGATGAAGATGATAGAGATGGTGATGAAGATGATAGTGATGGTGATGACGAAGGTGATGAAGATGATAGTGATGAAGATGATAGTGATGGTGATGACGAAGGTGATGAAGATGATAGTGATGAAGATGATAGTGATGAAGATGATGACGAAGGTCTCTGTCTGTCCTCAGAGTGTGACTGTGAGCTCCAGCGCAGTCTGTCTCCTCACTGCTCAGACTCTGGACTCTGTCAGTGTAAACCCGGAGCCTCGGGGCCGCGCTGTGACTCCTGTTTACCTGGGTACACCTGGAGAGGAGCTGACGCCGGCTGCACAGGTACACAGTGGGGGGGCGGGGCTTCAGTAACGCTCCAGGACCAGCTGCAGTATGTTTACCTGAAGTCAGCTGTTCATGTTGTCAATAACGTCATTAATATCCGATCACTGTCCAGTTAACCTGTGTGACGAGGAGCGTCTGATTTGTCAGAACGGAGGAACCTGTGTCGACTTCCAGCGCTGTGTCTGTCCGGACAGCTTCACAGGTAAACACTCACCTGGATGGTGTCGGGGCTCAGGTGTCTGATGGTGTCGGGGCTCAGGTGTCTGATGATGTTATGTGTGCAGGTTCGTTCTGCGAGCAGAGCATCTGTCTGAAGACGAGTGGTTGCCTAGACGACGCAGAGGGCTCCTCCTCCTCTCTGACCTCACACCTTTACCTGCTGACCCTCAGTCTGATGTCCTCCACCTTCTGCTGACCCCGCCCCCGGACCAGAGGAGATGAGACGTCCTCGCTCGTGAAACGTCTGACCGTGAACACGCCTGCTGTTCATTGAGTCCTACAGGCTCTCACATGTGGGACACAGGAAATGACAACGGGAACAGAATAGAAATAAGTTTCAGAAGCCGCACATCAGGAATCACTTCCACTTTGTGAACAATGATCTATAATAAATGTACCTCATGGCCAGGGGGAATGCTCTGTTGTGATTGGCTAACATAATAACGTTGTTTGTACTGTTAAAATGTTTCTGATTGGCTGAGGAGCTGGCGTGTGATCGCAGACTTTCTGTAAAAACGTGACGATGACGAACTTTGATCACGAGTAGTCAGAGTAACTGTCAATCACCAGCCTCACGAGAACGTCGGAGAGCCAAGACATCTGGGTTCTTATTGGTTGGCTGATCCTGGAGGAGACCGGTGACATCATACATCCTTGACAGACGCTTTTTTTTAAATCATTTTTTAGAGTGCAGTTTGACTGTGAAAAGGTCAAAGGTCACACAGTCATGACCTTGTAATGGAAATAAAGACGTGTCACACACACACCTGGCTGCTGCTTCTTCCTGATTGGCTGAACATGGTGAAGGTGTGAATATGAGCTGTGGAGGACACAGCATACAGCAGCTAGACTCAAATATTGTGATAGTTGTGATGTTTGGGGAGAACACGTGGAAACTGCAAAGGTAGATCAATCATGAAGCAGTGCCAACCCTAAAGCTCGATTCATACGTCTGCGTCGAGTCCGTGCTGCAGCCTACGGTGTAAGATGTGGACGTAGCCACGCATTTAACCCTAGCCACGACTTAAAGCTGCGTCCTCTCCAGCAGCCAGCAGGGGGCGACTTAAACCTGCGTCCTCTCCAGCAGCCAGCAGGGGGCGACTCTACAGGCTGCAGAGAGAAAATGTTTCTCCTCCTCAGCTGATTTATTCCCCCAGTAAACACTTTCCTGATGAGTTTATGGTCTCAGTCGCTAGTTTCAAGTCTTCTTCAACACAGCATGATGTTCATTTAGTAAATTATGGTCCCATTTAGAGGAACAGAGACCAGGAAGCAGGGGGGGCTTTAGGGCGGGGCTACAAGCTGACTGACTGTCAGGACAGAGGCTGCTCACTTTCTCTGGTGAGAACATTTAGTTTTAGGTGACCTGAATGACAGATGCACCTAGCTAAGCTAGCTAGCTCGCTCCACACACGGCTCCACTGTCTCGTCCAAATATGGTCACGTCCACTGCCGCTGGTTACATGGCGGCGCCCTGTCGGCCAAACTCGAGGCTTCAAAACGGCGGTCCACGTCACCATGACTACGCCCACTTCTTATGTACAGTCTGTGGTTTATACGTGCACGTTGGCGTCTGCATCGTTCTGTAACTGCACCGCCACGTAGTGTTAGTGTCCGGCCCAGATAGCTAACTTCCTGTTTAGCTGTCCGCTAACTTGAATGGTGGTACAATAAGAACCTGTTCCAGACTTTTTAAAAGTTACTCTGAGAGTGAATCGAGTTGCAGCCGCAGGTTTGGCCGCTGGTAAAGGACTTCCTGTGGGCTTGGGGGAAACTCAGCCGACCAATCACAGTTCTCGCGGTCTGAATCGCGGCGACGTGAGAGAGGTGCTCGTCTCTCTGCTCGAAGTGTAAATGAAGCCTGACCCCTCGTGTTAAACGTGACCAGATGCAGCGGCCCGAGTCTCTCTGACGTCCTCCGTCTGTCTCTGATGTTCTGTTTGTCAGGAGACGGCCGCGATACCGCACGTCCTGCAGAACAAGAACATCTGGGTCCTGGTCTTCACAGCCCTTTGCTGCTGTTGTTGGGTACTGCTGCAGCGGGCCAGCGGGAAACGAGAGGTCAGATCTGCAGGACAGCGGTGAAGTCCTGGAGGAAGTGATGAAGGATTCAGAGGGACACTGGAAGAGAATCAAAGTAGTGATCGAAGACCCTGAGAGACAGCAGGATCCGTGTACTTGGCGGCCAGCGGATTTTTTTTTTTTTGGAAACATAAAACAATCTCGTTATCTGATTTTGTTTATAGATGGAAATCGGAAATTCAAATACTTATTGGGCGAAGACGAAGGTGACCAAGGCACGCTTTAACCGTTTGTTTTTTTGGTATAATTAACAAAGGCAAGAAGCAGAAACAGGTCGTTTTTCCATTTTTTTAATTTTGGGCCCAAATTTAAAATTGAGAGGAAGGTGCCTTGAAGTTCTCTCATTGACGTGGGAAACCTCTGCCGCAGACTGCGGCCGTTTGAATTGCAAATTTAGTGAAACCAGAACTAAGCTTAATAACAAAATATGATTATGATAATCTGTGGTTACAAAGGTGCAAATCCTCTTTCTCTTCCTCAGGAATCTGTTCCAATGTCGGCAGACTTGAGGATAAAACTAAGCCTAACTAGACCAGATCAGGGGCCCGTTCTTCGTACGTCGCTAACTCACTTAGCTGGATTTGATTGTTGCCGATTTGGCATGATCTTGGATTATTTGGTTCTTCGACGCTCATCCTGGACTTGCTGTCATAGCAACAGGTGCGTAAGCTTGAACCTGCTCGCGAGCAGGCTTATTTCATGTCAACAGGATTAGATCCCGGCTTTATAAGCGGAGGTGATACGGGGAGTCTTTCGCAGCCATGTCTTGTCCGTTTTTACGAGAAGAACCTGTTGCTGAAGGTGGCAGAATAATTCAAAGAGCTTTTCGAATTAATCGCGTATTGCGAGACAGACAGGATCCTTTAGCGCAGCGCGATGATATTCTTATTGAGAGATATCGATTTTCTCGTGAGGGTGTCATATACATCATTAATTTGTTGGAACCACACGTTAAAAGTTCGACTCGTCGGGAGCTTTAACAACGGCACAAACTGTGTGCATTGCCCTGAGGTTCTTTGTGAGTGGCACGTTCCTTTGCACTATTGGAGATGCGGAAAAGTGCTGTCTGTCGTGCCATTCGCAAAGTGTATCTGGCACTCAAGCAGTTTTTAAGGGGTTTTGTGGTATTTCCAAGCCACTTCAGACCACAGGTTGTTCTTGTATTTCACTTTCACTTGTTCCCATGTTCTAGTGGGTCCTGAGGTGGCTCTGACATTAAGGAATTATGAAATTATTAAAATACAAGAATATATACTGTAATAAGTGATCATAACATGGAGCACTTACGCATTTAATTTGTCTCCAACTTTTTGCCAGCCCTCTCTCCTGGCTTTTGCACACTTTGAGCTGTTCCCTGGCGTTTTAATTAAGTTTTCAAATTCTGTATATCCTTCTAGCAACAACTCTTGCTCTGCAGCGGAGAAGAACTGAGCGCGCTCTTTGGCCATGGTGAACAGCCAATAGCAGCGTTGCTGATCAATGTTTCTACTATCGATACATGTCCCCTTTTAAACCAGTGCATGAACGCGCAGTTATCTCCGATAACTCAATCCAGCTGTACTAATCATAACCGGCAGGTGTGTTCGAAGAACCCAATTAGCCAGATCATGATTAGGCCGATGATATTATCTTGGATGTCTCATTTGATCTCAGATGTTTTAAGCAACGTACGAAGAACGGGCCCCAGGTGTGATGAGTCTTTAAACATGCAGAATGAACTCAGTGGAGTTCTGTTTTCTCAAGTGGCTCCAGGTGATCACAGCTGATGCAGGGCGACACCTGCTGGTCATTTTCTGTAAATCCTTTTGGTGTGCGATCGATCTTAATAATATTGAGACACTTTACTGTCCACAGTATTTACCAAAATAAGCCTTAATCTGTGAGGCTAAATAACAGAAACACCTTTGTTTGATTAATTACGGCACCACAAACTACATGATCCAAACTGATCAGCCGAATCTCCACCTCTTAAAAACTGTTATCTCATAATCATGAAGGCGGATTTATTGCATTATGTAATTCGTTTATAGATAATAAACTGTGTACAAAAAGTGGATATTTTTGTGGAGACTTTGCATCGTCTTAAGGCAAACAGGGAGAACCTCAGCAGTGATGGAAATTCTTTGGTAGAACCTTAATTTTGAAGAGCAGCCTGAAGCACAGACACAACGGATGGAGAACACTGTCCAATCAGAAGCAGGGGGTAGATGAAGTCCCACCCACCAATGAAAGGAAATATTGAGTAATAAGTTTGTTTTGTCAGTAAGAATAATAATTAATAATTAATTATTATCATAATTAATATTTGAAAAGAATTTACAATGTGTTTGTCATGAATTATTTATGATTTAATTCTAAGACTATTTACCCAACTGAAATGTAACAACTGAGAGACAGAGATGGTCACAAGTCTCTGAGCTAGAGTCTCAAGTCGAGTCAAGTCGCATCGAGTCCGAGTCTCTAACTCGAGTCCCCATCTCTGCTAAGAGAACGGATCTCAGACTGACTCAAAGTAAATATTCAGGAAGATGTTAAATCATTTGTTCAGTGTTCAACCTGAAAACATCTGGATTATTTCTTTTCTGATCCTCCCTGTAAAGTCGAAGGGCTGAAGACAGTCTGAGTTTACAAGAGGTCTTTGCTGAAACTGACCAACTAAAGCCTCCAAGACATCACTTCAACCACAAACCAGCTGTCTGAAAACCACAGCAGTAAAGCCAGACGCCTGTCTGCTCCCTAAAGGAGGCCTCCACCTGTCTAATCTGTAAAGTTATGTAACAGTAGGTACATGTTCATTTCCTTTTTAGATTGAAACAGACTATTAAATGTCATTCTGCAGATTTTTAATGTGTTTAAAACCTTGCAGCTCTGATGGAAGAGCCCGTCTTCACCACATGTCTCTGCTCTGCTGGAAGCCCAACATGTCTGAGAGTTTGACTCCAAGGTGCACCGGGTTCAGGGTCTCTCTGCTTTCCTGTCTTCTTTCAAGCAGATACAATCAGAGTAACAGGGATGGCGTCCATGTTACTTTCAGCAAACACCACAGCTGTTGGTTTCATTCATCTGTCAGAGGAAGAGAAACCATCTCTGATGTTCATCTCATCTGCCTGAGTACGTGGTTATAATGTTTAACCCTGTGTAGGAATGAAGCAGCGCTTCCTGACGTTCCTAAAGGAAGAACAGATTAACTGTTCTGCTGAGCCTGATTTTAGACCAAAGCTCTTTACATGACATTTACATTTAAATCAAATCCTTTCCAGAGAAACAAAGATGTGTGTTGTTAGATGGACTAAAACTACTTTTACATGTAACATGTTACATGCATTTATATGAAACAGGTCACACACACCTGGTGAAGCTGCATCTTTAAAAGGGCCGTCGTCATGGTGAACACACAGTGATAATGTGTCAAGGTGAGAACCAAACTCAGCTTCAGAACATTGTTGGGCCTCTTCAGAGCAGAAAGGATCACATCCGATATATACGCTGATCCCAGGTCAGCTGCAGCAGAAGCAACGGGCAGAAGGTCCTGGGAAGGTTTGCAGGACACCACTTCATTTGGGATTCCCTTTCCTGCAAGACGGAACATGTCTGACCACTTTCTGCAGTTTCAGTCACCACTACATTTGCAGTCCAATTGCATTAATACAAATTAATTAAGCAAAACTTATTTAAACAGCTTAATTAATAGTCATGAAAGTAATGAGATTAATTCTACCTGGGATCCTGAGTGCATTCCAAGCCGATCCATCTGGCATGTCAGGGTGGACACACTGTGATGTCCAGTTCTCCTCGGTCCACCAGCTCTACCAAAGCTGTCTTCAAAGGGTAGTGGACTCTGGCATCCACCTCCGACCACAGTCTCTGGATCACATGGCTCTGTGCAGGTTTTTAAGGACAGGGTAGGTCTGCCTGCCCTCATGAGCTGGATTCATTTTTAATTTCCCCCTGTAGGAGTCTGAAGGTGAGGCTGCCTCTGAGTACTGAGTCTGTTTTTCCTGTATTAGTAATGCCAGATAAAACTCTTTCCCACAGTCAACTCGGACCTGATCCCGCAGTCCACGGGAAGGTACAGCAGGTCTGAGGACAAATCACTGCCCAGATAAAATAGAACCGTTACACATAAACAGCGTTAGTCTAAGCCATAAACCCCCGAGGTGAAAAGTTCTGTTAGAGCTGCACACAGCAGGCGGTGTGACACCAGAATCTGTGACCCATCAGATTCTGTGACCCAGATGGGAAGTGAAGCCCTCAGGTTGGTTGATGTTTGGTTGGGTTTATGAACCAAAACTACTTGATCAGGTTTAAGAAAAGATTGTGGTTTGGGTTTGGACACAGAGTCTGATGGCTCCCAGCATCTGGTGTTTCAGCGGCGAGCTACCACACAACCAGCGAGCAGTCTGGGACCAGTATCTCACCCGATGACACGTTCAGACTAACCAAGTTATTTTATATATAAATACTGTAAGCATCTGTATAGCAACATCACCTTTACTGTCTGTACCTCTGTGTGGATACTGTGCAGGCTGCCTCCCTCCCTCTCTCTCAGCCCCGCCCACCCTGAGCCATGGTTCTGACCCCTGACATCAGACCTCCTTGCCCGTTGCATCCACACACTCCGGATACCTGTCTCCCCACCTCGATTGTTCCTCCTCACATTCTTTGGCTTCTTACTCAGAATTCATCACCGCCTCATCCACCTACAATCCTACCCGGCACACCAGCCTCTCCAACCTTTCTGTCCGCTCCTCAGACGCCCTCCTATTCAACCCGAAACGAAGCAAACCAAGACCAGCTCGGCCTCTCTCACCCCATCTTTCTCTTCCGCTTAAATTTCTACCTGAGCCCCTTCGAACTCATCCAGACCTACACCACCATGCTTCTCCATAAGACCCACTATTCACCACAGAATCACTTCTCGTTCCATCAGCATCTTCGCCAAATCCTATCCAAATCCAGGATTTCTCCGGAACTACTCTGGTCACTCGTTCCGCATCAGGGGCCTCCAGCCAAGGCCTTCCAGACCACACCATCAAAATGCTCGGCCACTGGGCTTCCCGAGCCCACCTCAGCTACATTCGCAACAACCTCAGCGACGTCCGAAGAGTTCTTTCCCGCTCGGTCCAGTAACCATTTTGGGGGACGGGATTGGACCATGGAGAGTGTTTAAGGTGTAGGGGTCGAAGGGAGAGGGATGAAGGGGTCGAGAATGGAGGAGGAGGGGGTTGTCTTAGGGTTCGGTGGGGTTCGAGACGAGCCCCTCTCATCCCTCTCATCCCTCTCAAATAAAGCTGATTCTGATTCAGATTATAAAGGAGAAGCTGATGTTGGTCTTTTCTCTTGTCGTGTCTAAAAACACACAAACGTGCTCCACCCCTCACGCACATTTTTGTAAATATGTAATTAACAACCAACAACATGTGCGTGAGGGGTGGGCTCACTTTGGTGAGGTACTGTAGGTGGTTTGGGTTTTGCTGGTGTTTGTGTTTCTTGTTTCCTGTTTTATTTTGTAGTTTGCCTGTCCTTTGTGTTACTTCCTGTGTCTGTGCTCACTGATCGTTGTCTCCAGAAAATGTACAATTTCATATAAAGTGACATAAACTGTGGTTTAAGATTTTCTCCATATTGCCAAGCACACAACAGCTGCTGCAAAACAGCTGCTCTGAATCCTAAACACTAGCATGCCTACCACTAAAACAGCAGAAATGACACTTCAAAAGGAAAAAGTGCTAAAGACGTGTTGAGATGCTCTCCCTGTGTTAAACATCCAAACAACAGTCCAAATAAAGATTTAGGAAGAAGACAGCGAGGCGGCTATAATGAGCTCAGTTCATCTAAAATAATATCTGCTTTGCTTCTGTGATTAAAGGAGAATAATGACAGACATCAACTTCCAGCTCCAAACTAATAAAACAGATTTTATTTCCATGTGTTGAAGCCATCACAGTGAACCAGAGCAAGTTGAGCAAAACATTTCCCAGCAGCCACTTCTCCCACAGCAGAGTCCAAACAGTGCTTCCTGTTCTCTACAGTTAGGTGTCTTATTGGAAACGGTCTCAGTAGATGACAGTATCTGTCTCGTCTCTATCCTTTCTATTGGCCTCCATTTCTCCTCCTGTTTCCTCCCCTTTCTCTCTCTGGAAATGAACTCATAGAAAAGAAAAAAACCTCATCACCTCCTTGTGGGATTTCACTAGCTGTCCTCACAATGTAACCCTCCAGAGGGGACATCTTTAGTCTGTCCCACTGAGATGCAAGGCTGTGCAGTTCACCACATAATGTGCCAACTGTAGCCCTGTCGTCAAACTTAAGCAGACATTTGCTTATTTCTTCCAGAGCTGAGCTGGGGAGTCCATTTTCCCTCACATGAGCAAAGTTTCTAGGGTCTAAACAGGCAAAATCTGAGCAAAGTTTTGCATTAGCAGAGAACCTCCTTTGGATACTGCCTATTACTGTGTCTACAATGACATTGTGTACTTTTACCTCAAAGTCAGTATCAGCTGATGCTAACTGCTCATCTTCTGCAAGCTCTCCTGGCATTCTTTTCTTTTTTCTGATCCTTCTCTCAGAAAAGGCAGCCTGCACTACAAGTTCACACTCTTCCTCTTGCAACTTTCCATTAGCCCACTTCACAAACTCATCAGCTGCACACTTAACTCCTTCAAAGTCCCTAGCACACTTCCTGAGACCCTCCTCTGTTCCCTCAACCAGACGTTGAGCTGTGATGATATCCATTCCCTTTGTAAGTATTTTGAAAGGGGGGATGTAAGCTCAAAAATGCGAAGGAAGAGTTGAGCAGTGACCACTGTCTCATACTTCAAAAAGCCTTCTATGAATCCCTTTGCCTTGGCCCTCACAGATGGCTTTTGTGTACTGTCATCTAAAATGGTGTCTAAAGTCATGAGCACTTCAAAAACAAGCCTTCCTGAGGATTCCCGAAGCACCCAAACACTTTACTCAGTGCCTGATCCTTAGCCCACCACCTAGTTGGCCCTATTGGGCACAGTCGTCTGTGATGCTTGTCCTGACTCTTCTCCTCCCTCTTCTGCGCTTGTATGAAAAAAACTGCTACATCGTTAAGCAGTGAAAACAGAGACGCACTTTCCACAACACTGCCCGTTGTCTCTGCTACAAGATTCAAAAGATGTGCATAACACCAAATATGAACCTGATTGGGGGAATGCTCAGAGAGGAGTGTAGCAAACCCCCTAAACTGACCCTGCATATGAGCTGCACCATCTGTTGAGTTGCCCACACATGTGCCAATGTCAATATTAGGGTTCTGTAGCACTTTTTCCAGAAGCTCTACAAAATGCTGACTCACAGTCTACCATAGCAATCAGTCTTTCGTGAATGACATCTGTTACATATGGAAGTATAACTGAACACTGGTCTTTGGAGCTGGTATCCTGCGTTGTGTCAATTTGAACTGAAAACACGCCAGCTTGTCTCACTTCTTCTGCTATAGTCACCTTTATCAGTTGGCTAATGACATCCACAACTTTATTTATTGTCTCTTTTGACAGCAGAGTAACTAGTGCGCCTCTGCCTTTTGCACCAGTTTCATGCTGTTTTATGCTGTTTTCAATGCAAGTATTAACATGCTGTTGGAGGCAAATGTCATATCTACTGAAGAGTAGAATCAACTCCAGGACGTTACCGTGATTAACAGCAATGTTTTCTAAGCTAAAGGCTCCCTCTTCTTTATCTCCCCTGTAGCTAAGCCCACATTTGCCTATGACTTTAACAACGTCCACTATACGCTCCATCACCTGACGTTTCTTTTTCACTTGCTCAGCACGTAATGACATTTGGTTGCCAGTCAACAGGCTTTTCACATCTGCCTTTTGTATTTTCAGAAAGTAAGCATCTGCACTATCTCTGTGTGTCTTACTTTTTCATGTTCCACTATCCTTTGGTGAATGTGTTTCCAGTCTTTCATGCCTCCCTTTATCAAAGGTCCATCACTTACCAAAGGTGCAAATGCCAAACAAACTGAACAGCACAGAGATTGTTTTTTCACAGTAAGTTAGCCACTTGCGGTTTGTTCCATCTTTGCTATTGAAAATCTTTGGTATAGGAACATTTGGGTTTTGTTGAGGATGATAAGAAAAAAATGTATGTATATCCTGTGACTGCGGTCGAGCAAAGTAATCAAAACTATCAACAGGATCATCTTTATCTGCCTTGTTCCTAGCTTGTGGTTCTGGGTTCTGCTGCTATCTGTCCCTGAGTCGACTCTGCTCTCCCTTTCACACTTCCTTCTGTATCCCTAGACTCGAGTGCACCTGTATTTAATCACAATTAAAGCATATTGTAATCTTTAACATATTTGACATGGAAAGCACGTTCAAATTAAATTGAATTAAATCAAATTAAACATTTCCAAATGGCAAAATATGCAGGCTTAATTCATATTACTTTTATCCTATTCCCTTTCAGTCGTGGGCTTTGTACATTCACTATTGTCTGATTAAAAACATAATGGGTCACTAGTAACACTTGGGCATATAAAGTTGTTATATCGTAACTAATGTGATCACTGCAAAAAGAAATGCTTTTCTTACGTAGTATTTTTGTCTTGTTTCCAGTCCAAATATATATAAAAAAATCTTACATCGAGATGCATTTACTAAACAAGTATGAAAAAATTTAGTGATTTTTTGCTTAAAACAAGCTACGGTACATTATCTGCCAATGGGTTAAGACAAATTGTTTTAGATTTAGCTTGTGTTCAGCAACAACAAAAAAAACAAAATCACTTAATTTTTAAGGGGGGGGGGTTCTCCAGAAAACAAGACATAATTTCTTATGCCATTTCACTTGTACAGTAATTGTATCTTGAATTAAGAATATTTAGATAATATTTAGATATTTGAACTGTAAACAAGTAAGAAAAACTTTTTTTTCAGTGATAATGTTTGCTTATTCACACACTATGGTACAACAGCAGCTTACCTGTGTCTTTCACAGTGACAGGATTAACGTTTGATACATGAACGGTGGTTTGCAGACAACGTTGTTTTGCACGGTCGCTAGCATCTTGCACTGCTCCTAACTAACCTTAACGTGTTAGCTTAACTTTACTTACCGGCCTCGTCGTCTTCGTTTGTTTTATTGAGGAAAAATGTGCTCAGCTTAGAACATTTGGCCGCGTCAGTTTCCAAAGCTTTCTTCTTTTTTATTCTGGCCTTTTCAGCGCCGCCTTTGCGCTTTCTGTTATCCATTTTTACCTGACTTTTTTATTTTGAGAAACTTGCAAGGTGCCGTCGGGGGCCGGGCCAGGGAGTCAAAAAATAATCACATCATCATTATTCTGCAGGCTGCAGGCTGCACTCTGCGAGAAAAATTTTGAAATAAAAAAGAATGGGACTGCGGTAAAATAAATAAAAATAGTAGGGCTGCAGTAAAAAAAAAAAAAAAAATTCTACCCAGTGCCATGACAACAACGGCCCTCGCGGCCAAAAACACATACTGGCCCACCGGGACCTTTCCCGGTGCTCCCGATTAGCCAATCCGGGCCTGACCTTAAGTCAGAGCTGTGCAGCGCTGCATGAAGTCAAACGCACCTAATGTTTTTTTTGTTGTTTTTTTTACCCCACCCGGGCCGGGTATTATTATTATTTAATAACACAGGTTAAAATACGGGAGATTTACAGGAAAATACAAATATGGGAAGACGGCGGGAAAGAAGGGTAAAATACGGGAATTTCCCGGCCAAAACGGGATACTTGACACGTATGAGACTGTCAGGGATTAGCTGTCTATTGGCCCAGAAAAGAAGCGACCAATCAGACTCAAGCTACCTAAAACGTGCTCATTAAAAAGCTCGGTTCACTGATCTCAATCTTCACCTGGTTTGAGGTCGTCTGGTTGGCGGTTGGCCATAGAACATTAGGCCGTGTGGAACATTAGGTCGTGTGGTCATAGAACATTAATAACATTAGGTCGTGTGGTCATAGAACATTAGGCCGTGTGGAACATTAGGTCGTGTGGTCATAGAACATTAGGCCGTGTGGAACATTAGGTCGTGTGGTCATAGAACATTAGGTCGTGTGGTCATAGAACATTAGGTCGTGTGGTCATAGAACATTAGGCCGTGTGGCCATAGAACATTAGGCCGTGTGGAACATTAGGTCGTGTGGTCATAGAACATTAATAACATTAGGTCGTGTGGTCATAGAACATTAGGCCGTGTGGAACATTAGGTCGTGTGGAACATTAGGTCGTGTGGTCATAGAACATTAGGCCGTGTGGTCATAGAACATTAGGCCGTGTGGAACATTAGGTCGTGTGGTCATAGAACATTAGGCCGTGTGGAACATTAGGTCGTGTGGTCATAGAACATTAGGCCGTGTGGAACATTAGGTCGTGTGGTCATAGAACATTAGGCCGTGTGGAACATTAGGCCGTGTGGTCATAGAACATTAGGCCGTGTGGAACATTAGGTCGTGTGGTCATAGAACATTAATAACATTAGGTCGTGTGGTCATAGAACATTAATAACATTAGGTCGTGTGGTCATAGAACATTAATAACATTAGGTCGTGTGGTCATAGAACATTAGGCCGTGTGGAACATTAGGTCGTGTGGTCATAGAACATTAATAACATTAGGTCGTGTGGTCATAGAACATTAATAACATTAGGTCGTGTGGTCATAGAACATTAGGCCGTGTGGAACATTAGGTCGTGTGGTCATAGAACATTAGGCCGTGTGGAACATTAGGTCGTGTGGTCATAGAACATTAGGCCGTGTGGAACATTAGGTCGTGTGGTCATAGAACATTAGGCCGTGTGGAACATTAGGTCGTGTGGTCATAGAACATTAGGCCGTGTGGAACATTAGGCCGTGTGGTCATAGAACATTAATAACGTGGAATTAGGTCGTGTGGTCATAGAACATTAATAACATTAGGTCGTGGTGGTCATAGAACATTAATAACATTAGGTCGCGTGTGGTCATAGAACATTAGGCCGTGTGGAACATTAGGTCGTGTGGTCATAGAACATTAATAACATTAGGTCGTGTGGTCATAGAACATTAATAACATTAGGTCGTGTGGTCATAGAACATTAGGCGTATGGAACATTAGGTCGTGTGGTCATAGAACATTAGGCCGTGTGGAACATTAGGTCGGAGTGGTCATAGAACATTAGGCGTGTGGTCATAGAACATTAGGCCGTGTGGAACATTAGGTCGTGTGGTCATAGAACATTAGGCCGTGTGGAACATTAGGTCGTGTGGTCATAGAACATTAGGCCGTGTGGAACATTAGGTCGTGTGGTCATAGAACATTAGGCCGTGTGGAACATTAGGTCGTGTGGAACATTAGGTCGTGTGGTCATAGAACATTAGGCCGTGTGGTCATAGAACATTAGGCCGTGTGGAACATTAGGTCGTGTGGTCATAGAACATTAGGCCGTGTGGTCATAGAACATTAGGCCGTGTGGCCATAGAACATTAGGCCGTGTGGAACATTAGGTCGTGTGGTCATAGAACATTAGGTCGTGTGGTCATAGAACATTAGGTCGTATGGTCATAGAACATTAGGCCGTGTGGAACATTAGGCCGTGTGGTCATAGAACATTAGGCCGTGTGGAACATTAGGTCGTGTGGTCATAGAACATTAGGCCGTGTGGAACATTAGGTCGTGTGGTCATAGAACATTAGGTCGTATGGTCATAGAACATTAGGTCGTATGGTCATAGAACATTAGGCCGTGTGGAACATTAGGTCGTGTGGTCATAGAACATTAGGCCGTGTGGAACATTAGGTCGTGTGGTCATAGAACATTAGGCCGTGTGGAACATTAGGTCGTGTGGTCATAGAACATTAGGCCGTGTGGTCATAGAACATTAGGCCGTGTGGAACATTAGGCCGTGTGGTCATAGAACATTAGGTCGTATGGTCATAGAACATTAGGTCGTATGGAACATTAGGTCGTGTGGTCATAGAACATTAGGCCGTGTGGAACATTAGGCCGTGTGGTCATAGAACATTAGGCCGTGTGGTCATAGAACATTAGGCCGTGTGGAACATTAGGTCGTGTGGTCATAGAACATTAGGCCGTGTGGAACATTAGGTCGTGTGGTCATAGAACATTAGGCCGTGTGGAACATTAGGTCGTGTGGTCATAGAACATTAGGCCGTGTGGAACATTAGGTCGTGTGGTCATAGAACATTAGGTCGTATGGTCATAGAACATTAGGTCGTATGGTCATAGAACATTAGGCCGTTTATGCTAACAACAACATCCAACGATGGAAAAGTGGAGCGAAGACGAGCTCTTCAGGCTGGAAGATGTGGACGTGCAGTTATTAAGGTAACATAAGAGAGATTCACTCCTACGCTTGTCCAGCTGAAAATGACGAAGAATGCACTTCTTCTCAGAACACGCCGGTAAAACGACCAACTGAATGGACTATAGGTGACCGAAAGGAGAACAAACGCTCCTGCAAGGCATTAAGAGGAGCCAAGAGTCTCTGAGCTCCAGCACAGAGTAATTACAGCCGTCTCCGGGAAGATAAAGGAAAAAGCTGACCAAACTGAAAAGGCTGTCCACTACAGTACAGTTCAGATAGACGGCCTTAAAAAGCACTTTTGCCATAAGGAAGTAGTGGATTTAAAAAACAGAACATGGCTCTCAGAGACAAATGTGAGCAGCTACAGAAAAGAGTCACAGAGATGGAACTTAAAGTCAGTGAAGTCCATCGTTATAACCTCCGCCTCCACGGCGTTCCTGAAAAAGAAGAGGATAACATCCGATCCCGAGTCCCAGACATCTGTGGGGCCGAGCTACCTGTCTCCGAGTCCGAGAAGGTGGTGACTGCAATAGATGTGGTCCAATCGGCAGACCCAAAGATGGAGGATCCAACCAATCGGTGCGACCAGTAATCATCAGGTTCCTGTCAGGAACGGCCAGAGATATGTTGTGGAGAGGATCAGAGAACAACAGGTACCCGAAGAACAACCGGCTGCATGTCAAAGAGGACCTGACTGCACAGAGGACCTGACTGCACAGAGGACCTGACTGCAACGAGGACCTGACTGCAACGAGGACCTGACTGCACAGAGGACCTGACTGCACAGAGGACTTGACTGCACAGAGGACTTGACTGCACAGAGGACCTGACTGCACAGAGGACCTGACTGCAACGAGGACCTGACTGCACAGAGGACCTGACTGCACAGAGGACCTGACTGCACAGAGGACCTGACTGCACAGAGGACTTGACTGCACAGAGGACCTGACTGCAACGAGGACCTGACTGCACAGAGGACCTGACTGCACAGAGGACCTGACTGCACAGAGGACCTGACTGCAACGAGGACCTGACTGCAACGAGGACCTGACTGCACAGAGGACCTGACTGCACAGAGGACTTGACTGCACAGAGGACTTGACTGCACAGAGGACCTGACTGCACAGAGGACCTGACTGCAACGAGGACCTGACTGCACAGAGGACCTGACTGCACAGAGGACCTGACTGCACAGAGGACTTGACTGCACAGAGGACCTGACTGCAACGAGGACCTGACTGCACAGAGGACCTGACTGCACAGAGGACCTGACTGCAACGAGGACCTGACTGCAACGAGGACCTGACTGCACAGAGGACCTGACTGCAACGAGGACCTGACTGCACAGAGGACCTGACTGCAACGAGGACCTGACTGCACAGAGGACCTGACTGCAACGAGGACCTGACTGCACAGAGGACTTGACTGCACAGAGGACCTGACTGCACAGAGGACCTGACTGCACAGAGGACCTGACTGCACAGAGGACCTGACTGCACAGAAGACCTGACTGCAACGAGGACCTGACTGCACAGAGGACCTGACTGCAACGAGGACCTGACTGCACAGAGGACCTGACTGCACAGAGGACTTGACTGCACAGAGGACCTGACTGCACAGAGGACCTGACTGCACAGAGGACTTGACTGCACAGAGGACCTGACTGCACAGAGGACCTGACTGCAACGAGGACCTGACTGCACAGAGGACCTGACTGCACAGAGGACTTGACTGCAACGAGGACCTGACTGCACAGAGGACCTGACTGCAACGAGGACCTGACTGCACAGAGGACCTGACTGCAACGAGGACCTGACTGCACAGAGGACCTGACTGCACAGAGGACCTGACTGCAACGAGGACCTGACTGCACAGAGGACCTGACTGCAACGAGGACCTGACTGCACAGAGGACCTGACTGCAACGAGGACCTGACTGCAACGAGGACCTGACTGCAACGAGGACCTGACTGCAACGAGGACCTGACTGCACAGAGGACCTGACTGCAACGAGGACCTGACTGCACAGAGGACCTGACTGCAACGAGGACCTGACTGCACAGAGGACCTGACTGCACAGAGGACCTGACTGCACAGAGGACTTGACTGCACAGAGGACCTGACTGCAACGAGGACCTGACTGCACAGAGGACCTGACTGCAACGAGGACCTGACTGCAACGAGGACCTGACTGCAACGAGGACCTGACTGCACAGAGGACCTGACTGCACAGAGGACCTGACTGCACAGAGGACCTGACTGCACAGAGGACCTGACTGCAACGAGGACCTGACTGCACAGAGGACCTGACTGCACAGAGGCCAGTCAACAGATGGTAGAGGGATGATCCTCCTCGTAGAAACAGAACAATCTCAGTTTATTATTAGAAATATTTATGCCTCCAATAACAAACGAGACCACATAATTATATTTTCAGCATCAGAGAACAAAATGAATCAGCTGTTATTCCAGTTCCCCTCAGCTGAGCTTTTATGGGAGGAGACTTTAATAAGTGATGGATGAACACGGAGCGATGGATGAACACGGAGCGATGGATGAACACGGAGCGATGGCCTCCTGAACATAAAGGAGTGAAACATGTGGTGGATGGATCAAAGATTATATACTGGGAGAAATGAGGAGAGATCTCACTCAGACATGTTCTCACTCACTCTGTTCTCACAGAGGCTGTTCTGATTAAATGACGTCGCTCAGAGGTAACTTTGAGAAGCACTACTGGAAATTAAATAAAACACTATTAGAAAATAAGGAATTTAAAAATGAAGCCCAAAAAAGTTTTGACAAATACTGGAGACGAGGAAATGTATTAACGAGTTTGGAAAATGTTGGGAATTAATGAAATACCACTTTAGAAATGTTGCGGTTTGCTGAAGCAGAAAGAGAGTCCTGGATAATTAGAAATATTTATCTGTCATCTGTAAGACTTGAAGTGGACAAAGTATAAGAAGAACAGGTGGGAGGCGTCTTTGGTCCAGAGGAAGGTGGACAGAAGGTGAAAATGAACTAAATACTGAAAACTATGAACAATCTTCACTTTGTAAACTTAGAATCAAAAACATAGAAGGTGAGGAGGACAGAACATTTTCATTTTGTGACACTGATTCTGAAAGTGAAGGTTTCTGAAAGACACAGAAAGAAGCTTTAAGGGAAGTGATGACAGTTTGAAATGTGAGCAGAAAGTTTGACAGAGAGACGAAAATGACTCTCTTAAAGAAAATAAATGTGCTGCTCATGATAAGTGAATTTTATAAAGTCTTTATTTGGACCTGAGCCCCTTTTTGAGCGTCTGTGTTTGAAGAAGCCAGAAAAAGGAGAGCTGCTCCCTCTGAGTCGGGGTCTTAGAGAACTGACCCCCAAACCAAGAAAAGATAAATATTGGAGGCCAAAAGGTCCATTAAATAACATGCCAAGATATTTACTTTGATCTTTGCAGAAAAATTAAAGTCAGGATTGATAATATTACTGATGAAGAACATCTGGATTCACACCTGGAAGAACAACATCCGGTTCAGATATGGTTCTAATGAAGATTTAGTGGAAAACAGCTTTATTTTATTTACTGACTTTCTGACACAAGAAGCCATCAGTTTATGTTTAAAGTCACTGATGCTTCGGGTTTGGAAACCAGTTTCTAAAGGCTAAGCTAAGCTAAGCTAGCACATGGCACGAGCCCCGGGTTTGATGTCGGTCGTGGGATAAAACAAGTTCGTCCCCTCAGCTCCTTTCTGATCTTCTGTGACCTTAAATAGAGAATTTAAATGATCTCAGCTGGCAGATGATGCGCCTGGTTTTCTGTCACAGAAAGAGGAAGTGAGCGAAGCCGTTAGCTGTACTCAGGATTTTTCTATACAAATCTGCATTAAAGAATGTGACCAATCAGAAGCAGACACTGTTACACAGCTCGGCGGAGTTATGGACAGGAAGGAGAACGTCCGCAGTAATCAGAACTTCAGGTTCTACATGTGGTGGATGAACGGCAGAGTTCTACTTTCTAAAGCCGAGGGAACATCCACATCTGTCGGAAACGCCTGCTGTCATAAAAACAATTAGATGCAACCCTCTTTAATTTAATTTCATATGGAGGAATAAATGTCATTATTTAAAGAAAGATAGAACGCAAAAAGAGACGGAGGGCTGGAACAATACGCTTTAAACAACACGTTCAAATGAAAAGTTAATTACAGAAAATATAATATTTGGACACCTTCCCTAAAAATATATTTATCTTACTGGGCAGAATTGAATTTGTATTAAGATTTTTAAATGTTCATAAACAAGCTCTGCTGGTCTGAAGGTCGTTTATAAGCATCACTGTTCACTGTTTCACTGTTTCTAATTCATTTTCACATTTGGAACAACAAGAACACTGAATATAAAACAGATGAAACATGGTCGCCAAAGGTTTGTCAGGTCTGCGGGTCCAGCCGATGAACAGGAGAACATTCTCTGGAGAAACTGACAGAACTAAAAATAAATGTTCTAATAAATATTAAGGAACCGCGTCCCAGGTGTGACTCTGACTGCAGGCAGGAATGAGGCTTATTGTGGATGAGGTCTCTGTGCTGACTACGGGGGGGGGACGCAGACTGACTGCTAGAATAATAATAATAATTATTATTATTACAATAATTAAACAGCTAAAACACGTCGCTTTACGGCTCGTCCCGTGACGTCATCAGAGCGCGTCGCTCCCAGCTGATCACCGGCACCATGAGGCGGCTCTGTCGGACCGGAGCGACCCTTCTGTTCGGGGCGGGGATCGGGGCTTCAGCGAGCCGCCTGCTGGGCTCCAGAGGCGGGGAGGAGGAGGAGGACAGACCCGGTCTGCTGAGCAGAGTCCCGGTGATCCCGGTACCGAGAGTCCAGGCCTCCGAGCTGACGGTGAGGCTGCGTCATCACGCACAGCGTAGGGCTGCTGGAAGGAGCCGGATCTGACGGCTCGGGTACGTCCACCTGGTCCCGAATGACCCGCAGAGGTTCTGATGGCACAGAGCATGCTGGGTCCACACCGTGACCCGGAGTCCACAGGTCCGCTGCAGACAGAGGGACCCGGGACCCGGTCTGGTTCCAGAATAAAGCGCGTGCAGCTCCGACTGCTTTACCTCTTTAATGACGTCATTAAACTACAGGCGGGGTGACGGGGGTCAGCCCCCCCCCCGTTCAGCTTACATATTCAGGGAAGAGAAGTTTGTTCTGACGTCAGAAGCTCATTTCCAGCTGATCAGCTGATGAAGCTCCAGCAGCCTCAGGTGAAAGAGTCTGAGAACATCAGCTGGTCTGTAATCCTCCTGCTTTAACCAGCTGCACTTTATTTATAAAGTGATTTCACACCTTAGAAATACAAATTCGTTTGTCGGCTGCAGCTGTTTCTTTTATTTTGCCCTGAGCGTTCAAAGACATCAAAGAAATGTTCTTCAGTGTGTCAGAAAATAGAAGCTGGGGGGGGTTACATGTTCACATGTTAATGTTCCTGATGAATATTCATCGTGAAGTCTGACGCTGTTCTGAGGCTTCTGATTGGTTCTCAGCCCGTCTCAAGCCGTCTTTACAAAAGTACTCTAAAAGTAATTGAATGTAATAAGTTACTTTCCTTTTTTATGACACGTGACACCTTCATCCAAGTTTAGTTTTTCAGCGCAGCGCTCTTATTTTGACAGGCAA
The DNA here is from genome assembly GCA_024633595.2 of Lepomis macrochirus. Lineage (NCBI taxonomy): Eukaryota > Metazoa > Chordata > Actinopteri > Centrarchiformes > Centrarchidae > Lepomis > Lepomis macrochirus. The sequence continues at coordinate 41,183,938 of JALXJV020000005.1, read as the reverse complement.
GAGGGACTTCCTGTGGTGCATTATGGGGGATGAGTCTGTGTTTGACAGCACGTCCGGGGGGGGGGGTCAGCATCCTCCTCTCTGACTCCTCCCACAGAGAGTCCAGCTCCTCAGCGTCTCTGGCCTTGTGGATCAGTTTGAGTCTTTTAGAGTCCGCTGTTCCTAAGTGCCCCCCCACACACACGAGGGGTTCAGCTCAGGGACACCTGGGTGTCTCTCAGTGGATTCAAACCCAGGTCTGGCACCAAAGACGTGTGTCTTATCCACTGTTCCTTGTTGCAGCTCGTTTTTATCGGCCTGAAGTCCGAAACGCTTCACGTCGTGTTCAGCAAACCATTTCTTTAAAAAGGGCCCCGGAATCATTTCAAAACAAAATACCTGCAGGAGCAAACCTGCGTCTTACTTTGAAAGGGACTTCCTCTACAGTATTTACCTGTTGTCTTGTTGTCCAGGTGAGTCCAGGTGGGACAGGAGCGGTGATGAAGTACGGCTTTCCCTCATTGGCCAACGTCAAGACCAGAGAGTCCTACGTCACCTCGTACGACCCCCGCACACGCACTGCATCCTGGGTAATAGAGAGGCTAAACCCCGCCTCCCTGATTGGCCCGTCAGACAGGAAGCGCTGTGACTTCAAAGAGGACGACAGGTGAGACAGGAATAAACAGGAAGACAGAAAAGAAAGGTAGAACCAGGTAGAACCAGGTAGAACCAGAAAAATCAGGTAGAACCAGAAAAAAATCAGGTAGAAATGAGTAGAAACAGGTAAAACTGGTGTATGTTCCCCCCCCCAGTGTGCATGTGTTCCACAGAGCGACCAGCGCTGACTACAGAGGGAGTGGCTTCGATAGAGGTCACCTGGCTGCTGCAGCCAATCACAAGTGGAGTCAGAAAGCCATGGAGGACACCTTCTACCTGAGCAACGTGGCACCGCAGGTGTGCGTTCTCTGGAGAACCAGAGTTTAATGCTTGTTCTACGGAGAACCAGAGATTAGTACGTGTTCTGCGGAGAACCAGAGTTTAATGTGTGTTCTCTGGAGAACCACAGTTAAATGTTTATTTCCTGGAGAACCAGAGTTTAATGTGTGTTCTCTGGAGAACCATAGTTAAATGTTTATTTTCTGGAGAACCAGAGTTTAATGCGTGTTCTCTGGAGAACCAAAATTTAATGTGTGTTCTCTGGAGAACCAGAGTTTACACATGTATTCTGTGGAGAACCAGAGTTTAATGTGTGTTTTCTCCAGAACCAGAATTTGCACATGTGTTCTGTGGAGAACCAGAATTCAATGCGTGTTCTGCGGAGAACCTGCGTTTACACGAGTGTTCTGTGCTTGTGTTCAGAACCCTCACCTGAACCAGAACGCCTGGAACAACCTGGAGAAACTGTGCCGCTCTCTGACCAAACGCTATCTGAACGTGTACGTGTGCACCGGACCGCTCTACCTGCCCAGGTAACCCGTCGGCTTCTTCTTCTGTGGTGTCTGGGTGCTGTGTGGGAGGGGCTGCAGGATGACATTATCAGGTGTGCGTGTCTTTCAGGCAGGAGGATGATGGGAAACTCTACGTCCGATATCAGGTTCTGGGACGAAACCACGTCGCCGTGCCGACGCACTTCTTCAAGGTGAGTCCACCTGTCCGACGGCGATGAGCTCACCTGTCTGACGGCGACGACCGCCTCACCTGTCCCGTGTCTTGACAGGTGCTGATCCTGGAGCAGGCGGACGGCAGGGGGGTGGAGCTTCGGTCGTATGTTTTACCGAATGAACCAATAGATGAGAAGGTTCCTCTGGAGCGTTTCCTGGTTCCCATAGAAACCATCGAGCGAGCATCAGGACTTCTGTTCGTCCCGAACATCATGAAGAGGACCAGCCTGCACGCCATCACCGACCGCTAGACTACACTGCCCACAATGCACTGCTGCTGACCCCATGTCCGACCTGCTGCTGATCATTTATTTATAATTTAAATGTTGATTATTGAGGCTCATCAGGTCATGTGACGTCTGAATGTTGATTATAAATCAAACCAGTTTCATTCTGATTAAAGCTGGTTTCCATGGAGATGAAAGTTAATAAATGTTTGAAATGCTGAAATGTGCACTGATTGGTTTGTTTTTAGCACATTAGGCACACAGGGGCCCCACAGGGGCCCATCTACATCATCCAGTGTGTCTACACGAGGAGAGAGAAGCAGCTTAGGCTGCAGGAGGACTGAGGGGAGTCTCCAGGTCTGGACCGACCCACCTGCAGAACTCCTTCAGAATGAGCAGGTGGACCTAGAAGACCTGAGGGCAAAGGGGGTCACACCAGATCCTGATCTGACTTTTCACTCTCTTTACATTTTCTTATTGATCAGTATATCTATGAACGTGTTTGTGGTTCCACACCTGGAACCTTCACACACTGCTGTGTTTTTACATACTGTGGTGTCTTTAATAAAGTCTGCTCGCTGAGTGCTCTAACCAATCAGAACCCTTCATTTACACCGTGAATAGGACCTTCACTAATGGAGTGATGTCATTTGGTCTGCCGAGATCCACCTTCATTAAGGTCACAGAACTTTGAGGGAACAAACATCTTTGGAACTTTTTATTCCTTAAACTCTCCTGAATCAGCAGAAGCTTAATGAACATGTTCACTGTAGCAGAGGGGTTCTGTTCACTGTGTGTTCTGTTCACTGTGTGTTCAGTTCACTATGTGTTCAGTTCACTATGTGTTCAGTTCACTATGTGTCCTGTTCACTGTGTGTCCTGTTCACTGTGTGTCCTGTTCACTCTGTGTCCTGTTCACTCTGTGTTCAGTTCACTCTGTGTTCTGTTCACTGTGTGTTCAGTTCACTGTGTGTCCTGTTCACTGTGTGTTCTGTTCACTGTGTGTTCTGTTCACTGTGTGTTCTGTTCACTGTGTGTTCAGTTCACTGTGTGTTCTGTTCACTGTGTGTTCTGTTCACTGTGTGTTCTGTTCACTATGTGTCCTGTTCACTGTGTGTTCAGTTCACTATGTGTCCTGTTCACTGTGTGTTCAGTTCACTGTGTGTTCAGTTCACTGTGTGTTCTGTTCACTGTGTGTTCAGTTCACTGTGTGTTCTGTTCACTGTGTGTTCAGTTCACTATGTGTCCTGTTCACTGTGTGTTCAGTTCACTATGTGTTCAGTTCACTGTGTGTTCAGTTCACTGTGTGTCCTGTTCACTGTGTGTTCAGTTCACTGTGTGTTCAGTTCACTGTGTGTTCAGTTCACTATGTGTTCTGTTCACTGTGTGTTCTGTTCACTGTGTGTTCAGTTCACTGTGTGTTCAGTTCACTGTGTTCAGTTCACTGTGTGTTCAGTTCACTATATGTTCTGTTCACTGTGTGTTCAGTTCACTGTGTGTTCAGTTCACTATGTGTTCTGTTCACTGTGTGTTCTGTTCACTGTGTGTTCTGTTCACTGTGTGTCCTGTTCACTGTGTGTCCTGTTCACTGTGTGTCCTGTTTACTGTGTGTCCTGTTCACTGTGTGTTCTGTTCACTGTGTGTTCTGTTCACTATGTGTTCTGTTCTCTCTGGGTTCTATTCACTGGGTTCTGTTCACTGTGTGTTCTGTTCACTGTGTGTTCTGTTCACTATGTGTTCTATTCACTATGTGTTCTGTTCTCTCTGGGTCCTGTTCACTGTGTGTTCAGTTCACTGTGTGTTCTGTTCACTGTGTGTTCAGTTCACTGTGTGTCCTGTTCACTGTGTGTTCTGTTCACTGTGTGTTCAGTTCACTGTGTGTTCTGTTCACTGTGTGTTCTGTTCACTGTGTGTTCTGTTCACTATGTGTTCTATTCACTATGTGTTCTGTTCTCTCTGGGTTCTATTCACTGGGTTCTGTTCACTGTGTGTTCTATTCACTGTGTGTTCTGTTCACTGTGTGTTCTGTTCACTATGTGTTCTATTCACTATGTGTTCTGTTCTCTCTGGGTTCTATTCACTGGGTTCTGTTCACTGTGTGTCCTGTTCTCTCTGGGTTCTATTCACTGGGTTCTGTTCACTCTGGGTTCTGTTCACTATGTGTCCTGTTCACTGTGTGTTCTGTTCACTGTGTGTTCTGTTCACTGTGTGTCCTGTTCACTGTGTGTTCAGTTCACTATGTGTCCTGTTCACTGTGTGTCCTGTTCACTGTGTGTTCTGTTCACTGTGTGTTCTGTTCACTGTGTTCTGTTCACTGTGTTCTGTTCACTATATGTTCTATTCACTATGTGTTCTGTTCTCTCTGGGTTCTATTCACTGGGTTCTGTTCACTGTGTGTTCTGTTCACTGTGTGTTCTATTCACTGTGTGTTCTGTTCACTATGTGTTCTGTTCTCTCTGGGCTCTATTCACTGGGTTCTGTTCACTGTGTGTCCTGTTCTCTCTGGGTTCTATTCACTGGGTTCTGTTCACTGTGTGTTCTATTCACTATGTGTCCTGTTCACTGTGTGTTCTATTCACTATGTGTCCTGTTCACTGTGTGTTCTGTTCACTGTGTCCTGTTCACTGTGTGTTCTATTCACTATGTGTCCTGTTCACTGTGTGTTCTGTTCACTGTGTGTTCTGTTCACTATGTGTCCTGTTCACTGTGTGTTCAGTTCACTGTGTGTTCAGTTCACTGTGTGTTCAGTTCACTGTGTGTTCAGTTCACTCTGTGTTCTGTTCACTGTGTGTTCAGTTCACTGTGTGTCCTGTTCACTATGTGTTCTATTCACTATGTGTTCTGTTCTCTCTGGGTTCTATTCACTGGGTTCTGTTCAATGTGTGTCCTGTTCTCTCTGGGTTCTATTCACTGTGTGTTCTGTTCACTGTGTGTTCTGTTCACTGTGTCCTGTTCACTGTGTGTTCAGTTCACTGTGTGTTCAGTTCACTGTGTGTTCAGTTCACTGTGTGTTCAGTTCACTCTGTGTTCTGTTCACTGTGTGTTCAGTTCACTGTGTGTCCTGTTCACTATGTGTTCTATTCACTATGTGTTCTGTTCTCTCTGGGTTCTATTCACTGGGTTCTGTTCAATGTGTGTCCTGTTCTCTCTGGGTTCTATTCACTGTGTGTTCTGTTCACTGTGTGTTCTATTCACTGTGTGTTCTGTTCACTGTGTGTTCTGTTCACTGGGTTCTGTTCACTATATGTTGTGTTCACTATATGTTGTGTTCACTGTGTGTCCTGTTCTCTCTGGGTTCTGTTCACTGTGTGTTCTGTTCACCGTGGCTGTGTCCGGTCACCGAATCACCCACTCCTCAATACATAGTGAGCTCACCATTCTGTAGTGCTGTCCGAAGGCATCGTGATAGTTCTTACACCCTATGTAGTCCACTCAGTGTATCCCAGAATGCATTTTGAAAAGTAGTGTACAACCGATGGTCACTAACCGAGCCGTATATCCCATCATGCATTGTGCTGATTGACGGCAACAACGTAATTAACGGCACAGGAATAACGATCGGGGTGGTGTCCGAAAGTGTTGTTTCAATAATACGAGAGCGCTCACTGTGTAGTACAGCTAACTATGGGGGGGGGGTTCGGACACAGCCTCTGGGCTCTGATACCTCAGGGTTCTGATCTCTCAGGGTTCTGACCCCTCTGGGCTCTGATACCTCAGGGTTCTGATCTCTCAGGGTTCTGACCCCTCTGGGCTCTGATACCTCAGGGTTCTGACCCCTCTGGGCTCTGATACCTCAGGGTTCTGACTCATCTGGGTTCTGATCCCTCAGGGTTCTGACCCCTCTGGGCTCTGATACCTCTGGGATCTGATCCATAATCTGAAGTGTTGCTGTTGGACAGAAGCGGCTCACACAGACGTGAAAAAAAAATCACTTCATTAGAAAGTTAAAGACATAAAAGTTACAGAAACTCGAGTCTGAACATCGACTCAGCAGACAAAGTCTTAGTCCACTTCCTGTCTACAGTTTCTGTTCAGTCCGATTCTCACGGGAAGTTCATCCACAGACAGCCAATCACATGGAAGGAGGGGCGGGGCCTACTGTTCATCTCACTCAGTGTCTGTCTCTACACTCATCTGTGTCCTGATTGGCTGTTGTCCAGCTCTACGTAGTCCTCGTCGTCATGAGAGCTCAAGACGTCAGACAGCAGGTACCGGTTCTCCTCGTGCGCCCCCTCCTGCTGCACCTCCTTACTGCTGGACCTCCTCAACTTTTGCTTCAGGACCGGAACCACTCTCTGCTGCAGGAAGTCGATGATCTCTGAGCAAACAGGAACAGGAAGTTAGGTACATGGACTCTGGTCCTGCCCAACCTGACCGGTGTCCAGCTCACTATGGGGGCTTTGGAGCCTGTAGTGACGCCGTCCGCCCCCCAAAACCCTGTAGTGACAGTTTCCGCCCCCCAAAACCCTGTGGTGACGCCGACCGCCCCCCAAAACCCTGTAGTGACGCCATCCGCCCTCAAAACCCTGTAGTGACCGCATGCACACCCCAAAACCCTGTAGTGACGGTGTCCGCCCCCCAAAACCCTGTAGTGACGCCCCCCAAAACCCTGTAGTGACACCGTCCGACCCCAAAACCCTGTAGTGACGCCGTCCGACCCCAAAACCCTGTAGTGACACCGTCCGCCCCCCAAAACCCTGTAGTGACACCGTCAGACCCCAAAACCCTGTAGTGACGCCGTCAGACCCCAAAACCCTGTAGTGACGCCCCCCAAAACCCTGTAGTGACGCCGTCCGACCCCAAAACCCTGTAGTGACGCCCCCCAAAACCCTGTAGTGACGCCGTCCGACCCCAAAACCCTGTAGTGACGCCGTCCGACCCCAAAACCCTGTAGTGACGCCCCCCAAAACCCTGTAGTGACGCCGTCCGACCCCAAAACCCTGTAGTGACGCCGTCCGACCCCAAAACCCTTTAGTGACGCCCCCCAAAACCCTGTAGTGACGCCCCCCAAAACCCTGTAGTGACGCTGTCCGACCCCAAAACCCTGTAGTGACGCCATCTGCCCTCAAAACCCTGTAGTGACGCCGTACGACCCCCAAAACCCTGCAGTGACGCCCCCCAAAACCCTGTAGTGACGCCGTCCGACCCCAAAACCCTTTAGTGACGCCGTCCGACCCCAAAACCCTGTAGTGACGCTGTCCGACCCCAAAACCCTGTAGTGACGCTGTCCGACCCCAAAACCCTGCAGTGACGCCGTCCGACCCCAAAACCCTGTAGTGACAGTGTCCGTCCCCCAAAACCCTGTAGTGACGCCGTCCGACCCCCAAAACCCTGTAGTGACGCCGTCCGCCCCTATATTCCCTTTAGTACCACCACTGCAATAGCACAAAATTATCAGAGAATTAAATGTGGACTCTTGTAAAGTATTCCAGGAACACAAATTACAGTAAGTTACAGTAACACAGTATAATCAAGTATTCCAGTACTGACCTCCGTAGGATAAACTGGTCCAGTTGGGAACTCCGGAAACTTTGAGTCTGTGGAAACTCTTCTGGACACACACAGGAGTCACAGCACTGAAACACAACAACACAGAACTACTGTTACTGCTCCTGGACTACAGGTACAGGATCAGTACTCTCATTACTGCTCCTGGACTACAGATACAGGATCAGTACTCTCATTACTGCTCCTGGACTACAGGTACAGGATCAGTACTCTCATAGGAGGGTCCCCTGGGGTGGAAGGTGGACGCGGCGAGGAGTCACTGCTGATCAACCCTTCTAAACTAAAACGCTGCTACCTGCTGAACCAGCTGCTGCAGGACTCATCCAGGCTTCATCCCAAAGTTTTCACCTCGTTCCCAAACGCACAAAATTCATCCTTTTCCTCAGAATTCTACCAACAGCCCATAAAAGATGCAGAAAGCACCTGATTGGTAAACTCAGTCCACTGGACACGGTTTGGACTCCGCCGTCCATGTAAGGTCCCGCAGCTAACGGTGCACATCAGAGCACAAACCAGGACATGAAGTCCAAGGTCAGCAGGACTGTACCGAGGCACAGATGTCACATATGACAGATGTGAGTGATCGTCTCCCTGTATCTATAATCTATGAGAAAAAGTCTTATGACACCGTACAGGATGACCCTACAACCTTCATTCGCCATAAACCTAGTGAGGCTGAAGAAACAGAGTTGGGATAGAGTGTACACAGATAATGGAAATACTGCATACGAGGCTTTCATGGCGATAGTAATTAATCTATAAGATAAAAATTGTAAAATAAGCAAAGTAAATGCTCTTACCAAGAAAAATACTGCTAACAATCCATGGATGACAAACGGACTGAAAAATGCCAGTAAGAAAAAAAAACTATTTGTACAAATTGTTTTTAAGATCAAGAAGCAAAGATGCTGAAATTAGGTATCAAAAAATATAAAAACAAATTAGCTGGAATCATAAGAAGGCAAAAGAAGGATTACTAAACTGTTATATAAAAATAAAAATAATAAAAAAGACAGCTGGAGTATTATAAATTCTGTTATGCAAAAAGGTAAGGTAAAAACAAAATTTCCAAATCAGTTTACAAAGAACAATGTTGATATTTGCAACAAAACTGAAATTGTAAATGAATTCAATTATTACTTTGTAAATATTGGCCCCATTTTGTCACAATAAATTCAAGATGGAAATACCAATAGTTGCACAATGCCAGATAATGTTAGCAGTATACAAGCTAGTGACGTATTGACAATTGTCCAGAAGTGTGCCAATAAAAAATCAAATCATTATAATGATATGAATATGATATAAATATATATTGATAAAGCAAATTATGAATGTGATTATCGAGCCTTTTACCTATATCTGTAATTTGTCATTTACTTCAGGGATATTTCCAGACAGCATGAAAATAGCCATTGTTTAATTCCATTGTTTAAAAAAGGAAAACAATCTAAATTTTCTAATTATAGACCAATATCATTACTTCCACAGTTCTCTAAAATTATTAAGTTATTTGCTATTAGACTGAATACATTTCTAAATGATTTTAAGATTTTAACTAACAGTCAATATGGGTTTCGTCCTAATAATTCAACTGCTACAGCAATTATGGAACTAACTGAAGAAATTACCAATGCTGTAGATAAAAGGCACTATTTAGTAAGTACCTTTGTGGATCTTCAAAAAGCATTTGATATGCTGGATCACAAGATATTGTGATTGTTATAAATTATTTAAATATGGTGTCAGAGGTGTGGCACACCAATGGGTTACCAGCTATTTAAAAAACTGAAGTCAGTTTGTTGAAACTGACAACACAAAGTCTAAAAAATGTAACATAACTTGTGGGGTACCACAAGGATCGGTCCTAGGACCTATACTCTTTCTTCTATATGTAAATGATATTGTGTTTGAGCCTCTTAGGAGCATTCTGTTTGCAGATGACACCACTTTCTTCTCCTCAGGAAAAAAACATAAAAGATGTACTACAAATTGTAGAGAATGAATTTCAGAAAATTATGAAGTGGTTCAGTGCCAATAGATTGGCCCTGAATATCAGTAAAACTAAAGTTATGATATTTTGTAGTAAAAAGAAATACGTTGAAACTTCATTGTTAATTAATGGATTGGAAATTGAAAGGGCACATGAGAATAAGTTTCTAGGTGTTATGATTGATGAACATTTGACATGGAAATCACATATTGATAATATCAAAGTAAAGGTATCCCAAATAATAGATGTGCTGTATAAAGTCAAAGATTCTCTAAATAAGAATGCATTGTTTATGCTGTATAATTCATTGATTGTTCCATATCTGACTTATTGTATTGAAGTGTGGGAAGTGCCTGCAAAATATACATTAATCCAATTTTACTCTCACAGAAAAGAGCGATTAGAATTATCAGTGGAAGCGGATACAGAGATCCAACTAATCTGCTATTCATACAACTAAAGACTAAGTTAAATTTAGTGAATTAGTAGAGTTTAGCCTTTTAAAAACCACGTATAAAGCTCATCTGGAAAGCTTACCAAACAATTTGCAAAACAGATTCCCCAAGAGGAAAAGTATATATAAACTAAAAGGTACTGAGGTTTTTACAAAACCCAGGTTCAAATCGGTTGTAAAAGGAAAAATGTATCCCAATCAAAGGAGTCAGTTTTACCTCTTTTCCACCAAAAAAGAACCGGTTCAGAACTGGTGTTGGTTCAAAGTTGGTTCAAAGTTGTGAAACAGTCTTGACAGTAAAATTACAACTTCCATTTATAAAAGTCCATTAATGTGTTTAAGAAATATGTTAAAATATCAATGCTGCATTAATATAATACTGCGAAATAGCAGATTAATTTTATTTTTGTAATTTTGTGTTTTGAAGTTTTAGAAAAAGCGACGGCTGCATGAGAGCTCGAATAAACTGGAACTGTAAATGGTTTTGTGTTGATGGGGGGCAGACGTCTTACCGCTCCTTTTCATTCGCGTTACATGCTGCTGTTGCTTTGTTTTAAATGAATGAAATAAAAAAAAAAATCTGGGAGGGGTACAGAAAATATTTCTGCAGCACTGAAGGGCCCACTGAGCACAGGGGCCTCCATCTTCCTAGGTGGACCCCCAGGACTCTTTCTGGAGCTGAGCGATCGGGGGATAAAGGCCTCAGTCAGGGAGCAGACCAAGAACCCGATGGACAGAGCTCCAGATGTCTCTGCAGCGCTCCACCAATCAGGCCTGGACTCCTCAGAAAAAGGCACCTGAAGGACTCAGACCACGAGAAACACAAGCCTCTGGTTCGGACGGAACAAAGACTGAGCTCTTTGGCCTTAATGGCGTCACGTCTGGAGGGAACCAGGCGCCGCTCATCACCTGGCCAACCCCACGGAGGCGGCAGCATCAGGCTGAGGGACGGGGTTCAGGAACCGGGAGACCAGTCAGGACGAACGCAGATGAAAACCTGATCCGGAGCACTCTGGACCTCGGACTGGGGCGAAGGTTCATCTTCCAGCAGGACAATGACCCTCAGCACACAGCCAAGACAACAAAGGGGGGGCTGCAGGACACTGAATGTCCCTGAGGGGCCCAGCCAGAGCCTGGACCTGAACCCGACTGAACGTCTCCAGAGATCTCATTTTTACTAAATTTACAAAGACAAACTTCTTTCATGTCGTCATTCTGGGCTACGTTTGACCTCTGACCTCTGACCTTACCCGACTGTCTCGGCGACCTTGTCCCAGTCGACGTCCGCTGCATCTTCCACCTGCATGTTGTACAACCTGAAACACAGTTAATCATTATTAATGCTGGACCCGGTCTGACTTGGACCGACAGAGGGGCAGCAGGGGGCAGCAGAGAGTAGCAGAGGGGCAGCAGGGAGAAGCAGAGGGGCATCAGAGAGAAGCAGAGGGGCAGCAGGGGGGCACCAGAGAGTAGCAGAGGGGCAGCAGAGGGGCAGCAGAGAGTAGCAGAGGGGCAGCAGGGGGGCACCAGAGAGTAGCAGAGGGGCAGCAGAGAGAAGCAGAGGGGCATCAGAGAGAAGCAGAGGGGCAGCAGAGAGAAGCAGAGGGGCAGCAGGGGGCAGCAGAGAGTAGCAGAGGGGCAGCAGGGGGGCAGCAGAGAGTAGCAGAGGGGCAGCAGGGGGGCAGCAGAGAGTAGCAGAGGGGCAGCAGGGGGGCAGCAGAGAGTAGCAGAGGGGCATCAGGGGGGCACCAGAGAGTAGCAGAGGGGCAGCAGAGAGAAGCAGAGGGGCATCAGGGGGGCAGCAGAGAGTAGCAGAGGGGCAGCAGGGTGAAGCAGAGGGGCATCAGGGGGGCAGCAGAGAGTAGCAGAGGGGCATCAGGGGGGCAGCAGAGAGAAGCAGAGGGGCATCAGGGGGGCACCAGAGAGTAGCAGAGGGGCAGCAGGGAGAAGCAGAGGGGCATCAGAGAGAAGCAGAGGGGCAGCAGAGAGACGCAGAGGGGCATCAGGGGGGCATCAGGGAGAAGCAGAGGGGCATCAGGGAGGCAGCAGAGAGTAGCAGAGGGGCAGCAGGGAGAAGCAGAGGGGCATCAGAGAGAAGCAGAGGGGCATCAGGGGGGCATCAGAGAGTAGCAGAGGGGCATCAGGGAGGCAGCAGAGAGAAGCAGAGGGGTTACAGGTCTTCTGTGATCTTACGTGTTGATCAGATTAATTTTAGCCTGAAGTCCTTCAGTTCCTCTGTTGAAGGTGCTGACACCAGGAGAAAGTCTCCACTTCAGAATGGAGAACCTGAAAGACACAAAGAGACTGTACACCTGAACACCTGTAGTCCTGAACACCTGTACACCTGAACACCTGTACTCCTGAACACCTGTACTCCTGAACACCTGTACTCCTGAACACCTGTACACCTGTACTCCTGAACACCTGTAGTCCTGAACACCTGTACACCTGTACTCCTGAACACCTGAACACCTGAACACCTGTAGTCCTGAACACCTGTACTCCTGAACACCTGTACTCCTGAACACCTGTAGTCCTGAACACCTGTACACCTGTACTCCTGAACACCTGTACTCCTGTACACCTGTACACCTGTAGTCCTGAACACCTGTACACCTGTAGTCCTGAACACCTGTACACCTGAACACCTGTACTCCTGAACACCTGTACTCCTGAACACCTGAACACCTGTACTCCTGAACACCTGTACACCTGTACACCTGTACTCCTGAACACCTGAACACCTGAACACCTGTAGTCCTGAACACCTGTACTCCTGAACACCTGTACTCCTGAACACCTGTAGTCCTGAACACCTGTACACCTGTACTCCTGAACACCTGTACTCCTGTACACCTGTAGTCCTGAACACCTGTACACCTGTAGTCCTGAACACCTGAACACCTGTACACCTGAACACCTGTACTCCTGAACACCTGTACTCCTGAACACCTGAACACCTGTACTCCTGAACACCTGTACACCTGAACACCTGTACTCCTGAACACCTGTACTCCTGAACACCTGTACTCCTGAACACCTGTAGTCCTGAACACCTGTACACCTGAACACCTGTACTCCTGAACACCTGTACTCCTGAACACCTGTAGTCCTGAACTCCTGAACACCTGTACTCCTGAACTCCTGAACACCTGTACTCCTGAACACCTGAACACCTGTACTCCTGAACACCTGTACTCCTGAACACCTGAACACCTGTACACCTGAACACCTGTACTCCTGAACACCTGAACACCTGTACACCTGAACACCTGTACTCCTGAACACCTGTACTCCTGAACACCTGAACACCTGAACACCTGTACTCCTGAACACCTGTACTCCTGAACGGTGTTTATCTATCTGTGGACTGTCTGTTCCTGTTCATTAACAGTTCACATCAACAGACCTTCGCTGCTTTCTCTCATTCATTAAAAAGGATCTAATACCTTTCCATAGGTGCGCCGCCACCTGGCCGCCGGTCCACAGGTGAACTAAACTGTAGTTACGGGTGATTTATACCTTTGCGTCTAATCTGCGTCCCAGCCTGAAGCGCACCTTCCCAAAACTGTAACTTCACATCGTGGCAACGCAGAACGCGAGACCTCTGATTGGTTGGCTTGGCAGCGTCGCATTTCCGGCTTGTCCTTCAGCCTCAAACGGTTCAAGGGTAACCGCAGAGCGACGCAGACACCAACGCTCATAAATACTCACGACGATACGTAGACGGCGTGGACCGTGGCGTTGGGGTGGACTTGACACAAACGTCCTAACTTATATTCTTCAGTAACAGACTCGTGAGATGTACTTTAACGTTTTCTGTAGCCTATAAAGAACATATCTACCCGTCTGAAAAGGCCTTTAGGATCCTAAATCATTTCATCTTCATGTTTCTGAATCATCCCAGTACAGGTCCAGTAAAGGACCAGTACAGGACCACTACAGTTTGTGATCCAGACCCAGCAGGTGTACTGACCACTTGAGTCGACACTGGCCCCAGGATCTGGTCCCAACCTTCTGACTGATCTCCTTCCAGGGTAGGTTATTAAACAGCTGGTCTCTGGTCAGACCAGAACCTTCGGGACTATCCTGGACCAGAACCTCCAGGTGAGTCTTCAGAGCCAGCTTCAACTTGGACTCCTCATCTGGAGTCCAAAAACCCCGACCTGTAGCTGGATGGCACATAAACACAGAGCGGTCGAGTCAGTGGGAATCTTTGTGTTCTCAGATAAATACAAACAATAAGTTCGGATCTAAACACAATAAAGTGTTCAGTTCTAAGAGAACCTGAGAACCGCAGGCGTCAAGGAGACAGAGTCAGTGTTTACCGATACTGGCGAAACGTTTCTCTAAGGAGTAGACGCTGCGGCCCATCTTCTCAGAGATCCTCTTCCAGTCATTACCATAGAGGTTCTGGAACTTCATCAGAGAGTGCATCTCCTCCTCGGAGAACCTAAAAGAGAACGACCAACGAGCATAAACATACAGAGAACACCCACCGCCAGTATATAAAGACACCGGGGGTTCTACAGCCAGAAGGAAAAAGCACAGGGGGTTCTACAGCCAGGAGGAAAAGGCACAGAGGGTTCTACAGCCAGAAGGAAAAAGCACAGGGGGTTCTACAGTCAGAAGGAAAAAGCACAGGGGGTTCTACAGCCAGAAGGAAAAGGCACAGGGGGTTCTACAGCCAGAAGGAAAAAGCACAGGGGGTTCTACAGCCAGGAGGAAAAGGCACAGAGGGTTCTACAGCCAGAAGGAAAAAGCACAGGGGGTTCTACAGCCAGAAAGTAAAGTTACAGAGGGTTCTACAGCCAGAAAGTAAAGTTACAGAGGGTTCTGCAGCCAGGAGGCAAAGGCACAGAGGGTTCTACAGCCAGAAAGTAAAGTTACAGAGGGTTCTACAGCCAGAAAGTAAAGTTACAGAGGGTTCTAAAGCCAGAAGGTAAAAGCACAGAGGGTTCTACAGCCAGAAGGAAAAGGCACAGAGGGTTCTACAGCCAGAAGGTAAAAGCACAGAGGGTTCTACAGCCAGAAGGAAAAGGCACAGAGGGTTCTACAGCCAGAAGGAAAAGGCACAAAGGGTTCTACAGCCAGGAGGCAAACGCACAGGGGGTTCTACAGCCAGAAGGTAAGGGCACAGGGGGTTCTACAGCCAGAAGGTAAGGGCACAGAGGGTTCTACAGCCAGAAAGTAAAGTTACAGAGGGTTCTGCAGCTAAAATGTAGATATACAAAGGGTTCTACAGCCAGGAGGAAAAGGCACAGAGGGTTCTACAGCCAGAAGGCAAAGGCACAGAGGGTTCTACAGCCAGAAAGTAAAGTTACAGAGGGTTCTGCAGCCAGGAGGAAAAGGCACAGAGGGTTCTACAGCCAGAAGGCAAAGGCACAGAGGGTTCTACAGCCAGAAAGTAAAGTTACAGAGGGTTCTGCAGCTAAAATGTAGATATACAAAGGGTTCTACAGCCAGGAGGAAAAGGCACAGAGGGTTCTACAGCCAGGAGGAAAAGGCACAGAGTGTTCTACAGCCAGAAGGAAAAGGCACAGAGGGTTCTACAGCCAGAAGGTAAAAGCACAGAGGGTTCTACAGCCAGAAAGTAAAGTTACAGAGGGTTCTACAGCCAGAAAGTAAAGTTACAGAGGGTTCTACAGCTAAAATGTAGATATACAAAGGGTTCTACAGCTAGAAGGTAATTAAAGAGTTCCACACCTAGCACCAATGTAAAGATACAAAGGAGAACGGCTCTCTGAACGTCAAGAAAGAGAAGGTTCCGCAGCAGGTTTTTGAGACATAACATTCTTGCTGATTGTTATGTTCAGCTAGAACATTAACCTTCATTTACTTAGAATCCACCTCATGTTGAAGATAAAGACAGAGGGTTCTATTCTGAGCGCAGAAACAGGTACAAGTTAACTTTGACTTCTGACCTTCCCATGTGGTTCCTGTCATCAAAAATCTTCTTGGCTCTGGTGTGAACCTGATGACACGTCCGAGGAATCCCTTCAGCTGGAGAGACAGACAGAGAGAGAGAGACAGGTCAGAGACAGACAGAGATAGGGACAGGTCAGAGACAGGGAGAGAGAGACAGGTCAGAGACAGACAGAGAGAGACAGGTCAGAGACAGACAGAGATAGAGACAGGTCAGAGACAGAGAGAGAGAGACAGGTCAGAGACAGACAGAGAGAGACAGGTCAGAGACAGACAGAGATAGAGACAGGTCAGAGACAGAGAGAGAGAGACAGGTCAGAGACAGACAGAGATAGGGACAGGTCAGAGACAGGGAGAGAGAGACAGGTCAGAGACAGACAGAGAGAGACAGGTCAGAGACAGACAGAGATAGAGACAGGTCAGAGACAGAGAGAGAGAGACAGGTCAGAGACAGACAGAGATAGAGACAGGTCAGAGACAGAGAGAGAGAGACAGGTCAGAGACAGACAGAGAGAGACAGGTCAGAGACAGACAGAGATAGAGACAGGTCAGAGACAGAGAGAGAGAGACAGGTCAGAGACAGACAGAGATACAGACAGGTCAGAGACAGACAGAGATAGAGACAGGTCAGAGACAGACAGGTCAGAGAAAGAGAGACAGGTCAGAGATAGAGAGAGACAGGTCAGAGACAGAGAGAGATAGAGAGAGACAGGTCAGAGACAGAGAGAGAGAGAGAGAGAGACACACACACACACAGATAGAGAGACAGGTCAGAGACAGAGAGAGATAGAGAGAGACAGGTCAGAGACAGAGACAGAGAGAGAGAGAGAGAGACACAGATAGAGAGAGACAGGTCAGAGACAGAGAGAGAGAGACAGGTCAGAGACAGACAGAGAGAGAGAGACAGGTCAGAGACAGAGAGAGAGAGAGAGAGAGAGAGACATACAGATAGAGAGAGACAGGTCAGAGACAGAGAGAGAGAGACAGGTCAGAGACAGACAGAGAGAGAGAGAGAGAGACACACAGATAGAGAGAGACAGAGAGAGAGAGAGACACACAGATAGAGAGACAGGTCAGAGACAGAGAGAGAGAGACACACACAGATAGAGAGACAGGTCAGAGACAGAGACAGAGAGAGAGAGAGAGAGAGACACACAGATAGAGAGAGACAGGTCAGAGACAGAGAGAGAGAGAGAGAGACACACAGATAGAGAGAGACAGGTCAGAGACAGAGAGAGAGAGAGAGAGAGACAGGTCAGAGACAGAGAGAGAGAGAGAGAGAGACACACAGATAGAGAGAGACAGGTCAGAGACAGAGAGAGAGAGACAGGTCAGAGACAGACAGAGAGAGAGAGGCAGGTCAGAGACAGAGAGAGAGAGAGAGAGAGAGAGAGAGAGAGAGAGACAGGTCAGAGACAGACAGAGAGAGAGAGACAGGTCAGAGACAGAGAGAGAGACACACAGATAGAGAGAGACAGGTCAGAGACAGACAGAGAGAGAGAGACAGGTCAGAGACAGACAGAGAGAGAGAGAGAGAGACAGGTCAGAGACAGAGAGAGAGAGAGAGACAGGTCAGAGACAGAGAGAGAGAGAGACAGGTCAGAGACAGAGACAGAGAGAGACAGGTCAGAGACAGACAGACAGAGAGAGAGAGAGACACACACACAGATAGAGAGAGACAGGTCAGAGACAGACAGAGAGAGAGAGACAGGTCAGAGACAGAGAGAGAGAGAGAGAGACATACAGATAGAGAGAGACAGGTCAGAGACAGAGAGAGAGAGAGAGACAGGTCAGAGACAGACAGAGAGAGAGAGAGAGACATACAGATAGAGAGAGACAGGTCAGAGACAGAGAGAGAGAGAGAGAGAGAGACAGGTCAGAGACAGACAGAGAGAGACACAGACGCCTGTAAAATCACGCCGACAGGTGGCTGTAAAACCACATCGCACAGAAACGGAGGCCCTTAAATCCACGCAGAACGCAGACAAAGGCCACGCCCACTCAGGAGAAACACCAGGTTTTATAGAGTCCCAGGTCTACATACCGATCCTCTCCAGGAAGTGATGCTTAGCTCTCAGCCTCCTGATCTCCGCCTCCTGCTCCTTGTACCTCTGAGGAAACAGAAGCTGATTGGCTGAGCTCAGGCCCGTCAGAGCCAGGAAATCTGCAACGTTAGTTCTGATTCGCTGGTTCTCCTCCTCAGAGCAACGCCCCCAACGCAAAGCCACACCTGCAGGAGCAAAAACAGGTGTGTTACAAGTACTAGTACCCCGCTGTCTGAAGTGTCTGCAGTACTAGTACCCCGCTGTCTGAAGTGTCTGCAGTACTAGTACCTCTCTGTCTGAAGTGTCTGCAGTACTAGTACCCTGCTGTCTGAAGTGTTTGCAGTACTAGTACCCCGCTACCTGAAGTGTTTGCAGTACTAGTACCTCTCTGTCTGAAGTGTTTGCAGTACTAGTACCTCTCTGTCTGAAGTGTCTGCAGTACTAGTACCCTGCTGTCTGAAGTGTTTGCAGTACTAGTACCCTGCTGTCTGAAGTGTTTGCAGTACTAGTACCCCGCTACCTGAAGTGTTTGCAGTACTAGTACCTCTCTGTCTGAAGTGTTTGCAGTACTAGTACCTCTCTGTCTGAAGTGTTTGCAGTACTAGTACCCTGCTGTCTGAAGTGTTTGCAGTACTAGTACCCCGCTGTCTGAAGTGTTTGCAGTACTAGTACCTCTCTGTCTGAAGTGTTTGCAGTACTAGTACCCCGCTGTCTGAAGTGTTTGCAGTACTAGTACCCCGCTGTCTGAAGTGTTTGCAGTACTAGTACCTCTCTGTCTGAAGTGTTTGCAGTACTAGTACCTCTCTGTCTGAAGTGTTTGCAGTACTAGTACCCTGCTGTCTGAAGTGTTTGCAGTACTAGTACCCCGCTGTCTGAAGTGTCTGCAGTACTAGTACCCCGCTACCTGAAGTGTTTGCAGTACTAGTACCCCGCTACCTGAAGTGTTTGCAGTACTAGTACCCCGCTGTCTGAAGTGTTTGCAGTACTAGTACCCTGCTGTCTGAAGTGTTTGCAGTACTAGTACCCTGCTGTCTGAAGTGTTTGCAGTACTAGTACCCTGCTGTCTGAAGTGTCTGCAGTACTAGTACCTCTCTGTCTGAAGTGTTTGCAGTACTAGTACCTCTCTGTCTGAAGTGTTTGCAGTACTAGTACCTCTCTGTCTGAAGTGTCTGCAGTACTAGTACCTCTCTGTCTGAAGTGTTTGCAGTACTAGTACCTCTCTGTCTGAAGTGTTTGCAGTACTAGTACCCCGCTGTCTGAAGTGTTTGCAGTACTAGTACCCTGCTGTCTGAAGTGTTTGCAGTACTAGTACCCTGCTGTCTGAAGTGTTTGCAGTACTAGTACCCTGCTGTCTGAAGTGTCTGCAGTACTAGTACCTCTCTGTCTGAAGTGTCTGCAGTACTAGTACCTCTCTGTCTGAAGTGTCTGCAGTACTAGTACCTCTCTGTCTGAAGTGTCTGCAGTACTAGTACCTCTCTGTCTGAAGTGTTTGCAGTACTAGTACCCCGCTGTCTGAAGTGTCTGCAGTACTAGTACCTCTCTGTCTGAAGTGTCTGCAGTACTAGTACCTCTCTGTCTGAAGTGTCTGCAGTACTAGTACCTCTCTGTCTGAAGTGTTTGCAGTACTAGTACTTCTCTGTCTGAAGTGTCTGCAGTACTAGTACCTCTCTGTCTGAAGTGTTTGCAGTACTAGTACTTCTCTGTCTGAAGTGTTTGCAGTACTAGTACTTCTCTGTCTGAAGTGTCTGCAGTACTAGTACCTCTCTGTCTGAAGTGTTTGCAGTACTAGTACTTCTCTGTCTGAAGTGTTTGCAGTACTAGTACTTCTCTGTCTGAAGTGTCTGCAGTACTAGTACCCCGCTGTCTGAAGTGTTTGCAGTACTAGTACCTCTCTGTCTGAAGTGTCTGCAGTACTAGTACCCCGCTGTCTGAAGTGTTTGCAGTACTAGTACCTCTCTGTCTGAAGTGTTTGCAGTACTAGTACCCTGCTGTCTGAAGTGTCTGCAGTACTAGTACCCCGCTGTCTGAAGTGTCTGCAGTACTAGTACCCCGCTGTCTGAAGTGTTTGCAGTACTAGTACCTCTCTGTCTGAAGTGTTTGCAGTACTAGTACCTCTCTGTCTGAAGTGTTTGCAGTACTAGTACCCTGCTGTCTGAAGTGTTTGCAGTACTAGTACCCTGCTGCTTGAAGTTCTTGAAGCGCTGCAGGTCGTATCTCAGCAGTTTGTTGATCTGTTCCACTGACTTCTTCTTCACGTCTGGGACAAACTCCTGCAGCTCCTCCAGCAGCGCCCAGTCCACCCTGCCACAGGAAGTACACTGAATACTGCGCTCTGATTGGCCAATATAAGCTGCTGATGTATCTACTTTGGCGTTTCTAACAGTTAAAAGAGAAACAGGGAGCGGGGTCCTTCCTGGTGAGCTCACAACAAATGTTACCGATAATCTCCGTTTTAAAACAAGGGGAAGGAATATTGACACATGTATCGGCCATCGGCTTTCGTAATCCCACATCGGTCGGCTCTAGTGTGAACACTACTACAGGATATATAAATATATATTTTACACTACTACAGGATATATAAATATATATTATACACTACTACAGGATATATAAATATATATTTTACACTACTACAGGATATATAAATATATATTATACACTACTACAGGATATATAAATATATAGTTTACACTACTACAGGATATATAAATATATATTATACACTACTACAGGATATATAAATATATAGTTTACACTACTACAGGATATATAAATATATATTATACACTACTACAGGATATATAAATATATATTATACACTACTACAGGATATATAAATATATATTATACACTACTACAGGATATATAAATATATATTATACACTACTACAGGATATATAAATATATATTTTACACTACTACAGGATATATAAATATATATTATACACTACTACAGGATATATAAATATATATTATACACTACTACAGGATATATAAATATATATTTTACACTACTACAGGATATATAAATATATAGTTTACACTACTACAGGATATATAAATATATATTATACACTACTACAGGATATATAAATATATAGTTTACACTACTACAGGATATATAAATATATATTTTACACTACTACAGGATATATAAATATATAGTTTACACTACTACAGGATATATAAATATATAGTTTACACTACTACAGGATATATAAATATATAGTTTACACTACTACAGGATATATAAATATATATTTTACACTACTACAGGATATATAAATATATATTTTACACTACTACAGGATATATAAATATATAGTTTACACTACTACAGGATATATAAATATATATTTTATACTACTACAGGATATATAAATATATAGTTTACACTACTACAGGATATATAAATATATAGTTTACACTACTACAGGATATATAAATATATATTTTACACTACTACAGGATATATAAATATATAGTTTACACTACTACAGGATATATAAATATATATTTTACACTACTACAGGATATATAAATATATATTTTACACTACTACAGGATATATAAATATATAGTTTACACTACTACAGGATATATAAATATATATTTTACACTACTACAGGATATATAAATATATATTTTACACTACTACAGGATATATAAATATATATTTTACACTACTACAGGATATATAAATATATAGTTTACACTACTACAGGATATATAAATATATATTTTACATATATATATTTGATATACTTCCTGTACTCACTGGTCTTCTAACGCTCCTCCTTTCTGCCTCTTCGCTCCTCCTCTTCCTCTCCTCCTCTCCTCTGGTCTCTTCTCCTCCTTCACACTCCCATCTTTCTTCTTCTTCTTCTTCTTCTTCTTCTTCATCCCGGTGTTCTCTGTTTCCATGGAAACTGAGGAGTCTGTTTCTCTGCTGTTGCGGTCAGTTGTTCCCATGACGACGCTCTCCTCACTCAGCCGTCGTTTGTGTTTTTTCTTCTTCTTCTTCTTCTTCTTTTCTGACTCGACCTGAGTCGCCTCCTCCTCCTCCTGCTCCTCCTCCTTCTGGCCGATCACACCTCCGTCTGCAGCAGGAGGAAGACCGGCCTCCTTTTCCTCCCTTCTCTTCTTCTTCTTCTTCCTCTTCTTCTCTGCCCTCTCAGGTGTGTCGATGTCCACAGGTAGAGGACACTCCTCCAGACTGTCAGACCTCCTCCTCTTCTTCTGTCCTGAGGGAGAGGAGGCGGGGTCTGCGGGAGGATTCATGATGGAGGAGGAGGAGGAAGAGTAGCCCTGATGCTGCTGAGCAGTTTGTTGATGGAGCTGAAAGACAAGAAAGTAACTTCAGAGCTGGAGCAGAAAAACGTCAACAGGAAGTGAAAGTGAAATATTTTAACGTCGCTTCATCACAATCAACTCAACGGTAAGTGAAAGGGCCCAGAGCGAGCCGACAGGCGGGTTAGAGCCTTTATCCTGTCAGAGGGAGAGTCCTACCTGAAGAGAGGCTTCATGCTACAACATTATTTATCAAACTGGGTCGGACTGGATGGATTTAACATGTGGCAACGTCCGCTTTTCAAAATAAGATGGAAATAAGGATTATATTCACAGGAAGTAGAAAACATATTACATGTGTCCTTTAGAAGTAGACTTTACTGTGCCGGCCCCTCCCGGGCCCCAGACCCCCCCATAGTCTCTCCACATCCTGTAGCTGTTTCCATAGAAACTTTAAAAACAACAGTAGCTGACGCTTTGGAGGGGGGGGGGCACTGTAAACCCAGATTTTGTTTCTAATTAAACTTACGAGTGATCATTACTTATTCTTTTATGTTTTGTCAAAACCTGCTATCATTACTAAACAACATTAGTCGTTTGTACTATTTAGCTGAAAGATTAATTGCACTAATCATGTTTAGTAGAGATAACTTGGTATGTTTAGTTTCATAAGGAAGGGGAGGGGCTAATTCAAAAACCTGCCTGGTCACGTGAAAAGACCCGCGTCTAACGTGCGTCCAAGAGGCTCTACACCTGGCAGGAACGAGCACGGGCCTCGGCAGCAGACGGTACCCTGACCAGGAAGCAACATTACTGCACGAGGAAGTAGCCTAGTTATCTCTGTGGGAATTGTTAGTACCCAAAAGCTTGCAGATAATTTGTTGACGGAACTTTTTTTCCATCTAATGTTACTGTTTGAACCTGTGCATGGTGTTAATACATGCTTATTGCTAACACTAGCTAGCTAAGCTACTCAAAAAAGTGTGATCTGAATGTTAAAGTTAGCTTAGCGTTAACAGTAAGGATTGCTCACATACCGGCGACACACACACACACACATATACAACACCCACACACACACATACAAACACACACAACACCCACACACACACACACACAACACCCACACAAACACATACACACACACAACACCCACACACACACACACACACACACACATACAAACACACACAACACCCACACACACACACACACACAACACCCACACAAACACATACACACACACAACACCCACACACACACACACACATATACAACACCCACACACACACACACATACAACACACACACACACACACACACACACCCACATACAAACACACACAACACCCACACACCCACACACAGACACACACCCACACACACACACATACAAACACATACACACATACAATACACACACAACACCCACACACACACACACACACACACACACACACACACATACACACACACACACACATACAACACCCACACACACACACAACAAGATTTGAAATGACCTTTTTAATCATTTTACATTGGATAGTTGATGTTTTGATTGTTTTTGTTTTGATTGTTTATGTTTTGATTGTTTTTGTTTACCGGATACTTGGCTGTGTTTTGCCATTTCAAAATAAAATAAAATGCATGGAAGCATTAAGGTGTTAATTTTTTTCCATCCATCCAATTTAATTGAAAATGTTTTATAACACATTTTGTTTTAAAAATCAAAAGCTAATTAATTTCGAGGGAAATACAGTCATTGTGTTAAATGAGTAGCAGTAACGAGTCATAACAGCTGGTTTCATCCAATGACTCTGAGAACACGTTACTAATAAACAAACACCAAACTTAAGGTGACTCAGCATGTTTACTTTCAGCTTGTGTAAAAACTAAAGTGCTGTAAGGCAACTAATAAATCTGTTCACGTACTTTGAGCTGGGTACAGTTTATGTGGAGGGCTTTTCTCTGACTGGACCCGTTCTAGGTCCAACAGGTCCAGCCTGGAGCAGGTACGCTCCATTGTGATGGAAACCCTCCCCGTGTTCCTGATCCAGGTCTGTGTTTGTACACAGGGTCCTTGTTTTTCCAGAGCAGACGTGCCTGAGCTGAGACCGAGGGAGGACCGGACTCCTCATCACTAGACCTAAACCCGCACCGGGACCCGGGTCGTGTTACGGCCCTGCTGCTTTCCAAACTCGCCGGTTCCCGTGCGCGTGTTGTGCGCAGCAGCTGCAGACCGCCTCCGTCCCCAGACTCGACCCACATTCAAACATGTTCCTGACCTGAAACTCGTCTGAGGACGGAGGCGGTCCGCAGGGCCGCAGCACCGGAACCAAAGACGGTCCCAGAAGCAGATTCTGGTTCCGATGCAATCCGCCGCGAGGACTTGGTCTTTACCTGAACCCGAACCTGCACGGCCCGGTGACCCGAGAGACTCTAGAACTGGACCTAAACCCCCGCCCGGGCTGAGCCGGTCCCGGTTCTAAACACACACAGAAACTTTTTATGGTTTTTAACTCGAGCCACTCACCGTGTCTGCTGCACGCGGGAACAACCGCGCGGCGCTGGTGTTTACTTCCTGTTAACGGCGCATGCGCAGGACGCTACAAAGCCAGAGTTTCCGGTGCCTTCTTCTTCTCTTGGTTAAACAACCTTTAGGTGCACAGCGCCACCTGCTGCACCGGAGGGAGCGCGCACCGTCACATCCCTGCTTCTTTTTCTTCTCCTTTATTGACAAAATGTCCACATCCAGTGTTTAAATAAGAAGATCAGAAGAGACAGTGTCCTAAAATAAAGTCTCAGAGCTGAGACTCTGTAACTACCCGGACTGGCCGGGTCAGGTTTGGCAGTGTTTCACTGGACAGTCGCAGGCTAAACTGCTGCCTCAGCAGGTGTCTAACAGCAGGGCTGCCAACTCTTCAGAAAACCTTGGAGTGAGAAAATAGCGGCCCTGTTCGGGGTAGCACAAGGCATTTTGTACAAATGTTTGTATTTGAAGTCAGGTGCATTTTTTTAACTGATAATTTCGACCACTCTACGTATTATTTATTAAATATAATAGGCTCAATTAATGTGTTATCATTGTAATAATTATAACTATTTATAAAAATTCAGTAATAAAAACTATATGATTCAAAGGGGGCAATAGTAACTTAGTTCAGCTTGTGAATTGTGGACGTCATGCTAGTGACAGAGCGAATCAAATATATATTTACTAGGACTAGATGTTACAATCCCTTCATATTCGGCAAGCGCTGTTGTTGGGGATGTCCTCTTGGGTGGGGTTGAATCGGGGAATGACGGCCTGGTGCCTCCAATACGACACATCCTCAGTTGTGCACCCCGGCCTCATTGGGTGTTTCGGCCTTTTATCACAATACCCCCTCACCCGAGGCTGGCCCACCACAGGCTGATCTGACCTGGGAGGCTTCATTCGGTCATTTAGCAGCCCATACCGTCTCCTTCCGCTTCAGCCACAGCCAGTGACTGCTTCTCTCGGCAGCAGCCGCTGAGCCTGCCCTCTGATACCAACCTCCTTTAGCCTTGTGGTGGAACTAGCTACAAAGCCCCTGCTGCCTACTTTCACCCGACGCACTTTTACCTTCCAACCCCGGGTCTCTGCATACCTCAACCTCTTCCTTTCAAATGCCTCATCGATAGCTTCCTCCCACGGGACTGTCAAATCCACTATATAGACACTTCGACAGGATTTGGACCAAAGGACCAGATCCGGGCGCAGGTTGGTCGCTGCAATTTCAAGTGGGAAGGTGAGCCTCTGACTTAAGTCCACCCGCATTTCCCAGTCCCGGGCTGCGTTCAGTGGCAATCGATCAGTCGACCGTTTCTCCCCTTCCCGGACGAAGGATGTTGGTTGTCGGAAGGTGGTCTGTGCTTCCAGGGGCATGGCGTCGACGGTTACTCTCCAGCTTAACATCTCAGCTTAATGAACAAACAAACGATAAAGTGACTCACACTCAGCTGCTCTCACAAAGTGCGACGGGAAAGTGGAGAAGTGGAAAAGTGAAGCCCCGGTGTAACGTTAACGGTCTACTGGCTGGAAATGGCTGGATACTTGTTTTTCTTCATGGATTGGATTTGCGGCAGTTTAACGGCTCTGGATACGATGCCAGGTGGAGAGGGGCTTTATTTAGGCGACCACAGGTGTGCCTAACTGTAAATATCCAGTACGGGCAGCCTGACTGTGCAGCTCACAGCGGGAGAGGCGTCCACTTCATTACTGTCACCGTGTCGGATCAGTTGATTCGCGCCGCAAGTCGAATTTATCAGTTAACCTCAACGTTATTATACATTTGTTTTTCTAGCGTGAGAAAGTTGATGTGTGGCGTGAGAGCGTGTGAAAAGTGTCAACTGCGTGAGAGTTGGCAGCTCTGTCTAACAGGACGGCGAGGCATCGAGTGCTGTTCGAACGATCTCTTCAAGCTGCCTCAGTAACGGCCGGTTTTGAAGGCAGCACCGATGCTGACTTGATGCTGACTATTACCCACAAAGCAGCGCTGCTGCGGCCGCCGGAGCTTTCAAAAACTGGTCAAGATGGCGGACAAACAAGCTGAATTTGTACACAGTAGTTTTCTCGCTTTTGAAAATCTAGCGAGAACTAAACACTGAACTATGACATCAGCCCGCGACGGAAACCAGCCCAGTTTGTTCAGTCTGATTTCTGAGGCGTCTGTTAGCCGTTCAGTAGCTAGTTAGCTTAAGCTAAGGCTAAACGTCTCTTCTGACAGCCAGAAGACGGCGTGCTGACGTCACACGTTGCCCTAAGTGCTGCCTTAGAAGGCCGTTGGCCTGCCTTCACTTGGAAGCTTCGCCCTCTGAGGCTCCTGTCTGTTAACGCTATCGAGGCAGCTGCCCTCCGTTTCGGACACAGCCTTGGTCCAGCTGACTCTGCTCGTCCCTGGACGTGTCTGTCAGAGATATTCTGTCGGCCGTCCTCCCAGACTCGTCCCACAGCTCCCGGTAGTTTACACACAAACACACGAAGAGGTTTTACGAAGTACAGCAGTACTTTAGCTCAGCAACACGGACTGAAGGTACCACACCGAGTGCTTTTTAAGCAGCTACTGCTGTCCTCTGACTCCAGTAGAAATTTAAACCGACCTCTACTTTTACTAATGTTCAGTACCATCATCTACAGGATCTGTGTGCCGCTGTATCTGCTCCTTAAAGTAGTAAACAAACAGCTCGAACACACCGAACTGAAACGTCTCTGTAACATGTAAAAACCTCTGAGTACTTTTACTTTTCGCACTTTAAAGACATTTTGTTTGCAGATTCAGTCAAAAACAAAGATTCAAAGTTCACTTTGTGTTTTTATTTGTTCTTCTGTACGTGAAAGTGATTAAAGGTTGGTCCTGGTTCAGGGCTGGACCGGTCCTGGTTCTGTTGGAGGATCTCAGATTTTCTACAGGTTAACTCACAGCGGCGTTCCTCAACATGAGGTCCGGGACCCTGAGGGGGTCGCCTGATGAGTTTAAACAAAGATCAGCTTACTGTGTTTGAGATGTGTCGACAGCTCAGGACCTGAACCTGGAGGACGTGGAGAACCTGGAGGACGTGGAGAACCTGGAGGACGTGGGTTCATGGTTCTGTTTTACAAACCGAGCGTTTCAGATACGACTCGCCTCTCACCACATCTCCTGTTAAAAACAAAGGGGGTCTCCGGGAGTCCCTGGTAGGGATCTTTTCCCCAAAGCTGTCCTGGTTTCGAGAGAAAACGCTGCAGCTGCCGGCTGATACACCCAGCGCACAGGCTCAGAACTCGCCGTGCCCACGAGTCCTTTCAGCACAGACGTGTGGGGCCAGGGTCAGGGTCAGGGTCAGGGTCAGGGTCAGGGCTAGGCCCACCAAGTCCCAGAGGGACTGATAATGATTCAACCATAAAAAACCACATGTGCCTTTAATACCTTCACTTTTCCCACAAAACATCACAAACCACAGTTTCATAGAAAAGCTGTCGTACAGTCAGAGAGAGGGCAGCGAGATCCTGGGGGGCTGAACGTTGACCCGGAGCGCCATGAGAGGTTACAGACTCTTCAGGGAACCTTTACCTGCTGTGGTCAGGAGCAGCTGGAACCCACTGGGCTCAGGTCAGACCTTCTGGGTCTTTGCTTTGTGGAGTCAACATGTGTTGTCAGGGTTTCCACATCAATGCAGTCTGGGTTCTGGTTCCAATCTAAATCCTGTCTTGATGATACACGGTGACTGTACAGCACCTGTAGTCTTTAAAGAGTACTACTACTCAGTGAAATCCTGTCCCGTGGGGTTCTGAAGACCTCGGACAGGCTCTGCTCTTCATCACTGATGATGATGATGGTGGCGGGGGGAGGAGCCGGCGGTGTACGTGTCGTGGTCGTCTTCAGTGTGTGTCAGCGGCAGCGAGGCTCTCTGCTCGTCCATCCTCCTGGACTGGACTCTCTGGATCAAACTGAGGAAGTCCTCCTGACCGTCAGGAACCGAACCAACCACATCATCCAGATCAGGAAGGGAGCACCTCTGGTCCTCCATCCTGTCGGACTACAGACAGACAGACAGTGAGACAGACTGAAGGAAAGGCATCCACCTGGACCCTGTCCCTGTCTTTACCCCGTTCCCACCTGGACCCTGTCCCTGCCTTTACCGTGTTCCCACCTGGACCCTGTCCCTGTCTTTACCCCGTTCCCACCTGGACCCTGTCCCTGCCTTTACCGTGTTCCCACCAGGACCCTGTCCCTGTCTATACCCTGTTGCCACCTGGACCCTGTCCCTGCCTTTACCCTGTTCCCACCTTCACCCTGTCCCTGCCTTTACTGTGTTCCCACCAGGACCCTGTCCCTGCCTTTACCGTGTTCCCACCAGGACCCTGTCCCTGCCTTTACCCTGTTCCCACCTGTCCCTGCTTTTACCCTGTTCCCACCTGGACCCTGTCCCAGTCTATACCCTGTTCCCATCTGGACCCTGTCCCTGCCTTTACCGTGTTCCCACCAGGACCCTGTCCCTGTCTATACCCTGTTCCCACCTGGACCCTGTCCCTGCCTTTACCGTGTTCCCACCAGGACCCTGTCCCTGTCTATACCCCGTTCCCACCTGGACCCTGTCCCTGCCTTTACCGTGTTCCCACCTGGACCCTGTCCCTGTCTTTACCCCGTTCCCACCTGGACCCTGTCCCTGCCTTTACCGTGTTCCCACCTGGACCCTGTCCCTGTCTTTACCCCGTTCCCACCTGGACCCTGTCCCTGCCTTTACCGTGTTCCCACCAGGACCCTGTCCCTGTCTATACCCTGTTGCCACCTGGACCCTGTCCCTGCCTTTACCCTGTTCCCACCTTCACCCTGTCCCTGCCTTTACTGTGTTCCCACCAGGACCCTGTCCCTGCCTTTACCGTGTTCCCACCAGGACCCTGTCCCTGCCTTTACCGTGTTCCCACCTGTCCCTGCTTTTACCCTGTTCCCACCTGGACCCTGTCCCAGTCTATACCCTGTTCCCACCTGGACCCTGTCCCTGCCTTTACCGTGTTCCCACCAGGACCCTGTCCCTGTCTATACCCTGTTCCCACCTGGACCCTGTCCCAGTCTATACCCTGTTCCCACCTGGACCCTGTCCCTGCCTTTACCGTGTTCCCACCTGGACCCTGTCCCTGCCTTTACCGTGTTCCCACCAGGACCCTGTCCCTGTCTATACCCTGTTGCCACCTGGACCCTGTCCCTGCCTTTACCCTGTTCCCACCTGGACCCTGTCCCTGCCTTTACCCTGTTCCCACCTGGACCCTGTCCCTGCCTTTACCGTGTTCCCACCTGTCCCTGTCTATACCCTGTTCCCACCTGGACCCTGTCTTAAACATCCCCGGTCCCTGTGTCTTTCTCTGGTTCCTCTTCCCTGTTGCTTGGACCTAAAATGTGACAGTCAGACCCTGTTTCAGGCTCTCAGACCGTCAGACCGCCTGTTGGCCCTGCAGTGTAGTAGATGGACTCTACAGTGTGTGATTCTACTTTTATTGTACTTTGCCCCCCGGGGCAGCTGTGGCTCAGGGGGTACAGCGGTTGTCCACTAACCAGAAGGTGGATGGTTTGATCCCCTGGTCTACATGTTGAAGTGTCCTTAGTTTAACATGTCAGCAGGTGATGAAGGAGGAGCTACCCTCACCTGAAATCAAGGAACCCTGAAGAATCAGTCGGTACCTGGTAGTGTATGAGCATGCAGTAGAAGTCCAGAGTGGGCCGGCTGGACTGGTCGGGGCTGCAGGCCCCACAAAGAGCAGCTGGTCCCGGGTCAGGCAGCAGGCTGAGGCTGGCTCTCTGGTCCTCCAGTCTCTGGCCCTGACACTCCAGGATCAGGTCCAACAAGGCCTCTGGCTCCTCCTGCTGGCTGCTTCTACGCTACAGCGACAGCACAGGGACAAACCCGGGTTACTAAACACGGAACCAGCTCCGCCTTCACATTCTGACTAACGGTGAAAATCCAGAGACGGCTGGTGCGTGTGGTCACGGGTGTGTGTGGCGTTGCTACGACGACCAGCTACACTGAGGGGTACTGTCTGCAATGGAAAACGGAGGACGGCGAGGCGAGGCGGTGAAGCATCACTCGAAGATGAAGCAGTGTGTTAGAAATATCTGATTCTTTGATCAAAAGAAGCCCGAACACATAAACACTGACGGAGAGAGGTCAACTACGACTCCCAGGGTGCATTTCACCATCTAACAGCCAATCACAGAGCACTCAGTGCCACGTCGTGAGTCGTAAACACGAAGTAAACTGAGGATCAGATCAAAAGTGCAGGGTTGAGCGTGGTGTGGTTCTGACAGCAGAAACGTTCCAGCTCGCCGCCGTCCTGAGCTAAAGATTACAGACTCAGCACAGTCTGGACCGGCAGCAGCAGGGGACAGTTACCTTGGCCCTGGAAGTAGTGGATCTGGTCCTGGAGTTCAGAGCTGAGGTGAAGCTCTGAAACCGGGGCCTGGGGGATCTGTCTTCAGGACCAGGACCTGGTACAGGACTCCTGAGGGGTGAGGTGGATGCTGAGGTCCTGCTGCTGCTGGTTGCAGAGTGAGGCTGGGGAACAGTACTGGTGCTGCTGGGACTGCGGCTTCTTGGTCCGGCCTCCGGACCGCCATTATGGTGGGGGGGTGGAGAGTGTTTGGGTGCTGTCCCCCCAATGCTCCCATTGAGATGAGATGGTGCAGACAGGGCGGGGGGAGGTGGACCGGAGAGGTTTCTGTCAGCCATGTTGGAGGTGTGGGCGGGGCCTGGATCACGGTTCACGTCAGTGCGAGGAGCTAAACCTGGGCACAAAGAGAGTAGAGCAGGAAGTGAGACAGTTTCACATGGGGGACCATGTTACCTTCCAGATCACGGTGTCACCGCTTGCTCCTCCCTCTCCCTACCTTCTTCCACTCAGTTTGTGCGTTCATGCTGAGGGTTCGCCACATTGAGCGCCATCAGAAACCAATGAGTGGTAGCGGGTTGTTAAACCCTCCAGTGGCGAGCGAGCACCGATGGCGGCTTGTTGAAGGTGTGTAACAGCCTTTGCTGCACGATGGAGGACCTTTCTTTCAAACTTGACTTTGCCCGTTAACATGTAGGATTTTAAATTCAGAAACATTTCACATGAGCGTTCACAGGTTAACAACGCAGCCCAAAGGTTAGATTTACTCAAATCTGTTGTTTTTATTGGATGGTATCAATATGAAAATCTTCCAAAACTAAACAGCCTACATCAAACGATGGAATATTAGAACATCATGGCACAACTAGGCTGAACAAAATTATTTTTGTTTGGGGCGGTGAGTTTACAGTCAATGCAAAGAGACGTAGAGCCGTGATTTCCTGTCGAGCGACGCGAAGGGGGCGGGGCCGGCGACGCGAAGGAATTCGAGTGAGCTGAATATTTTCAACTCAAGCGAAAAAGTCACGTGACGCTGAGTCGCGACAGCCTATCAGTGCTGAGATTGTCCGCACGTCACCGAGGCTTCAGAGCGTTGTGTGCAGAGGGGCGGGCAGAGCGGGGGATTGGAAATCTGCAGGCCGGCTGAGAGCTGCTAAACTTGGGGGAGAGGAGCAGGGAGCAGCGCTCCAACCTTTGGAGAAATAAACACCTGCAGTCGGTCGGATTCGGCTCTGACAGCTACGCCGTTTACTCGCAGGAGGAGCTCAGAGTTAACTGTTTTTATTAAATTAGCTTTTTGCTTTAATTTTGGGGATTTCAACGTTGATTTATCTTCACTGGAGCTTCTCAGCAGCTTCCAGTGTTGTTGTTAGCGTCGTTAGCTCTGTCGGACTACGACTTCATATTTATATAAAAACCGGACAGAGCTGGACGTTACTTGGAGAAAAGAAAGCGAGGAGGCTGAACTACCTGGTGAGTTCAGAAAACATGTGTCTGTTACTTTATTCCAGCTGCTTAGGCTGGCCACAATAAAAGGCCTTAGGCTGGCCACAATAAAAGGCCACTCAGGCCTTTTCAGGTTCAGTGGAGGGGGGGTCACATAACAAGAAAGAAAGGTATAACAGAAAAATAGTAAAGTCTTTATACACTTTAACTGTTTTAAATTCTTCAGAAGAGATAATGCTTCAGAATAATGTTTGATTTCTATTGAAATGTTGGATCTGTGAAAGTTATATTTTTCATATAACAGGTTCCTTTTCTTTACAATGAATATCAATCTTTTTATAAAGAATATATTTCTTTTAGTAAATATCTAAAGTCACATTCTTAAAGAAATATTCATCACAAACACAAAATGTGTTATTATAAAAAACAGACTTTTTCTCAACATCAGTCCTGAATCTTAACGCAGCTGTTGTTTATTTGATCCACGTATTACAGCAGCGAGTGCAGCGCTAACGTCAGATCCTGTTTACGCTGGGGGGCGAGGCTGGTTCGTCCAAACGTTGGCCGCAGTATTTAAACTACTGGTGGGCATAGATTAATTTTTTAATCTAGATTAATCCAGATTAAAATGGCTCATTTGAATTCTACCAAAGACATTCAGAATATGTGCGAACGGGTTTGAAGCCAGGTGGCGCATTAGACCAGGGGCTCATCTCCTGTTTCCAAAATGCATCACAAACTGCTTGAGAAAGCTGTTCTACTATGATAATTGGTGATGAAAATAAATCATGTTCAGTAAGATGTACTTGTGTGTAGCGTGTGATGTGCTTTGCGTTTAGGTGGTAGGCTACTTGAGACTGGAAGAACTCCTACAGTAAACTAATTCCGCATTGCACAAGGTGCAAACAACCTTAGTCTTGTCGAATTTTCCATCGGGAAGCTTCTTAAAGTAAATTTTCCCAGAAGCAAACCCGGCGGCTTCAGAAATGTTCGTACACAAAGTGCTGTCCAACAGCTGTCTGTGGACGTGTTGCTACAGTTAGTGTGAGGAAATACCGCACAATGCGTTTTTTAATCATCCGGCGTATCAATAACTAACCTGGCTAGTTGTAAACAAACAGCTGGCCGAGCGAGGTTGGAACCGGAACGCCGTCAACTCTGGTGTGACGTCATTCCCAGCTCCGACCTCCGAGGTAAATGGAACGCAGCAACAGCTGCATCCATGTTAGCACGTCACGTTTGATGTGGTAATTTCACAGCAGGCAGACACACAGGTTCAAAGACTCGTTCTCGCCCC
This sequence comes from Lepomis macrochirus, assembly GCA_024633595.2. Lineage (NCBI taxonomy): Eukaryota > Metazoa > Chordata > Actinopteri > Centrarchiformes > Centrarchidae > Lepomis > Lepomis macrochirus. The sequence goes on along the minus strand of JALXJV020000005.1, from coordinate 41,150,226 downwards.
CTACAGTGTGATTCGGCGCTAAAATATCAAGGTGGAAGTCATCATAGCTGCGTAGTATAGACCCAGCTCCCAACACAACTTTGAGAAGAGATTAACAAGAGTCTCACGATAACGGCCCAGCACTAATTTAAACCCTACACGGGTCAGGGAGCTGGATTTGGCTGTGAGGGCGACTCCGACCAGAGTTCACTCCGTGACGGAGGGTCTAGTTTCAGAAAGGGTGAGTTCCTGCGAGAGGAAGCAAACAAAGTGGATGCTTCATCTTGAATTCTGATATATTCAGAGTCAGACGTCCGACTGACCAATCAATCGTCTGCTCGTGTCCGCAGGTCCTCTCAGCACTGCTGGACCTGTTCACATTGTTCTGAGCGCTTCTGGTGCTGCTGGCTTAGAAGCTTTATAGGACTGAAAGTTAGTTCTTCACTTGGAAACACAGTCTGACTGACGGCTCCAGAACAGGAACTGAACGGACCTGAGGTTTTGTTTGGTCAGCTGCAGTTTTCAAGGCCAAGAAAGAACTTCTGAAGTCTCTCTTGCCCCAGTGGCCAGGTGCTGATCCTGGTGGGACCTGCTGGGTCTCTGTAAAAACTTAGTGAGGTGCATCGTGTTTTCATGTAGCGACAGCAGAACCGCACGAGGCTGTTCACGCCAACAACAAGCTGCTGCAGAGACCCGGGTCCTGACAGATCCTGCTGAGCTTGACACTGTGAGCTTTTGAAAAGCTGGACACTGCCCTTCTTAATACGTAATTGCAAACTCATTATGTCCTTTTCTTAATGAAAAATAGTATAAATATGACTACAAAACTACAAAATCGAACAGCTAATGCCGTCAGAGGAAAGAAGAAGAAACTGTCCCTGAGTCTGCACACAGACGGAAGCTCAGAAGGTTCAAAATTTGCGTTTAAACTTCACTCGCTTCTAAACTGTAAAACTTTGACATTTAAAACTTCAGGATGTGTTAAAGTCCTAACTGATCTTTCATGTTATGGTGACGATGACACGTGGAACAATTAACACAACACAACAAAAAAAAAGATCACTTGAGTGAATTTACTTTACGCATTAAAAACCAGCTTCTTTCCTATAACTCTGTGAAAGCGTAACGGATCCACCTGATTTCTCCCTGTTTCTCTATGTGCTGAGGTAGTTTGGCATTTCAGACGCGTATGGGCTCTGAGAGAATCGCTCTCCACTACAGAAGCAAACCCTAACTGACTTCAGGAACCCCGTCTTATCTCCTGTCAGGAAATCCTAAACACTCGATCCAGCATCAGTTATCAACTTTTATGTCTGTTACCTAGCAACCGATGACGCTTTTCTCATCTCGCTGAGCTAAACTGATTTTAATCGCTGTGTTTTTTTTAATGAAACAAACTGAAAATGGAGCAGAAACAACAACTTTCTCTGAACTTCAGGTCAGGTGACTCAGAGCTGTTGGTGACCTCCGTCCAGAAATCCAAATCCACATAACGCTCAACTCTGAGATTACAGATAGAGAGCGGACACAGTCACCGCCGCAGATCCAGCATCCAGCGGAGCGTTGATGCTGCCAAAAAGGAAAAAGTCCATTTACAGGTGATACGAAGAGAAAGACAGCGTTAGTGTCCAGCGAGCAGAGGACAGCCGCTGGTCATCTCCTCACTGAGGCGGCAGAAAGGCTGATAAAGGCTGACGTCATCATGTTTTTACCTCGTCCTATCAGAGACCTGGATCAGGATCCTCTTGTTCCATTACGGGCCTATCATGAGACTTTATCCAGCATCGCCCACAGCCTTTCTGCTAACGAGGGTTTGGTCCTCAGACACATCAGGAGAATCCGTTCAGTTCGGCCTGGTGACATTTAGTTGATTTTGTAGAAGCACTTAAAGGAGTTATTAAACAGCAGCTGGTGGAAAAGCCAAAGTCAGGAGCTCAGCAGAGTTTAAGGTTTTACAAAGGCAGGAAGCAAAACGGGCAAAACGTTCAGGTCTGTTCTCACCCAGGTCACAAGCTCTAACCTCTCTGCTGCATCTGGAAGGTACAGATCTACAGATCTACACATCTACACATCTACACATCTACAGATCTACAGATCTACAGATCTACAGATCTACAGATCTTTGCAGGGTCGCACTTCGAGACTTTTTGGACTGAACTGTACTTTAATGACTTTTAGTCATTTATCATTCTTATAATGTTTTTATTTGTTTTATTATGTTGTCGTCTCATATTATGTGTCTCCACCAGGGGAATGTGCAATTGGAATTTCGTTGTTATATGCAATGACAATAAAGGCAATTATCATCATCATCATCATCATCATTATTTTTATTATTAACACTTTTCTGATCTAAAGTTAGGAAAGGAACTGAGGAACTGTTCATCTGTAATGGCATTTTTCCTAAATCAGTTCCTAACTCTTGTTACCATGGTTACCAAGCAGTGAGGACGAGTCTGTAACACGGCCCCTGGTCTGGTTCTATGTGGGACGTGGCCCAACATGTGGGACGCCTCTGAGAGGACACGTCCACGCTGCTTACTGCAGCATGAAACTGTCGGGGTGTGACAGACTGGAAGTGAAGCACTCTGGGTAAAGTGGGCCGGCTCTGATCCTCGTCCAATCAGCTTCAGCACAAGTAGGTCAACAACAAAACACAACCAAAGAGGGTCTAATCCCATTTACACCACAAAGGACAGACGTGCACGGGCACACCCCCCTGCACACTCACTCACACACACGTGCACACTCACACTCACACACGCATAATGAGCATTATCGTCCCTGCGTTGGTCTCCTTCAAAGCTTCAGTCAGCAGACGTCTTCAGCGCCACCTGGTGGCCGTCAGAAGAAACTGTCCCTGTGTCTGCACACAGACGGAAGCTCAGAAGGTTCAAAATTATCTCCAAAATCCAGAATTAATCATCAAAAAGTGTTTTTTCCAGTTTCAGGTTTTAAAGTTTGGTTTCTGACTCAGCTGAAAGTGATCAAGACAAAAAACTGCTGACAAGAAGAACGTTCAGATAAAGTGTTTAAATAAAGTTTTAAATAAAGTTACTTCACCTCAACATCATGAAGTTCTTCGGCTTCCTCTCCTCGTTTCCCGTCGAGCTGCACGGCTTCTTCCTCTCCTTTCACTTCTTCACTCGTTCCTCTCGTCTCGTTTCTCCACCGACTGAAATCTGCTGGTCGACACACATTTAGACACACACACACACACACTGACACAATGAAAGGGAGAGGACCCCCGGCCCCCCCCCCATGGGCCTACACCATGGTTTCTATAGCAACCAAAGAGTGGCTTCCAAATCCTGCCTCACACACACACACACACACACACACACACACACACACACACACACATTCCTGCAGTGTTCAGCTGCTCTTCTGCTGTGGCCTCACACACACACACGTTTGTTCTTCTATCCCTGTGGGGACATCTCAACTACACACTGCTTTCCCTACCTCCTAATTCCTACATCCTAATCCCTACGTCCTAACCTCAACCTGATTCTAACCTGAACCCTAAAACCAAGTCCTAACCCTCAAACAAAGTCCATCAGTTAGTGTGCATTCAGGTTCAAGTCCCCACCAGGATATAAAAACATGAAAACCACACACAGAATATGTCAAACTGGACACAGTCTGTCCGACAGAACGTCTGCAGGCAGAACCAGACACCTGTTTGGAAACACACATGCATGTACACTCACTTTATTAGGAACACTTGTTCAACTGCTTGTGAACACAATAGCTAACCAGCCAGTCACATGGCAGCAGCTCAGTTGATGTAGACGTGGTGAAGACATCTCGCTGAAGTTCAAATGCAGCATCAGAAAGGGGATTTAAGTGACCCTGAACGGGGCATCATGGTTGTTGGTGTCTGAGTATTTCAGAACCTGCTGATCTGCTGGATTTTCAGCCTCTCGAGGGTTTACAGAGGACGGTCCGAAGAACAGGAAACATCCAGTGAGCGGCAGCTGTGTGGACGGAAACGCCTTGTTGATGTCAGAGGTCAGAGGAGAAAGGGCAGACCGGTTCAGACGACAGAAAGGCAACAGGAACTGAAATGACCTGACAACCGAGGTCTGCAGAACACGTCTCTGAACGCACAACACGTCCAACCAGCAGCAGAAGACCACACCGGGGGCCACTCCTGTCAGCTGAGGCTACAGTCCACAGGCTCACCAACACCGGACAACAGAAGAAGGACAAAGGTTCCTGGTCTGATGAGTCTAGATTTCAGCTGAGACATTCAGATGGTCGGTCAGAAACAACATGGATCCATCCTGCTTTGTATCAGCGGTTCAGGCTGCTGGTGGGGGTGTGATGGTGTGGGGGGTATTTTCTTGGCCCACTTTGGACCCCTTAGTACCTGCTGAGCATCGTTTAAACCCCGCAGCCTACCTGAGTCTTGCTGCTGACCACGTCCGTCCCTTTATGACCACAGTGTACCGTCTCCTGATGGCTGCTTCCAGCAGGATAATGGTCCATGTCACAAAGCTCAGATCATCTCAGACTGGTTTCCTGAACATGACGATGGGTTCACTGGACTCCAGAGGCCTCCACAGATACCAGATCTCAGTCCAACAGAGCCCCTTTGGGATGTGGAGGAACGGGAGATTCACATCATGGACGTGCAGCCGACAAATCTGCAGCACTGTGTGATGCTGTCATGTCAACGGGGACCAAAGTCTCTGAGGACAGTTTCCAACAGCTTGTTGAGAGTATGACACAAAGAATTAAGGTTCTGATCCGGTACTAGCAAGGTGTCCCTAATAAAGTGGCCCGTGAGTGTAAATATCACACTTTCACAGCAGCACACTGATGAACTGTGCTCAGAACACTCCTGAACCTTTTTATTTTCTCACACAGTTTCTGTGAAACATAGTTCAGGGACGGGAAATCTTTCAGTAAACACAAAAGAGGAACAACAAGTTAAAACAAGATGTTTCAGTAAACTCACAACAACAACTACAGTAACATGTCTGCTTCTTTTATTCTGTCTGTAATCTCCCTGTACTTCTGTCTGTGGTCCTGTCTATACTTCTGTCTGTAGTCCCGTCTGTACTCCTAAGTGTACTTCTGTCTGCGGTTCTGTCTGTACTTCTGTCTGTGGTTCTGTCTGTAGTTCTGTCTGTGGTTCTGTCTGTAGTTCTGTCTGTGGTCCTGTCTGTACTTTTGTCTGTACTTCTAACTGTACTTCTAACTGTACTTCTGTCTGCGGTTCTGTCTGTAGTCCTGTCTGTAGTTCTGTCTGTGGTTCTGACTGTAGTTCTGTCTGTGGTTCTGTCTCCGGTCCTGTCTGTGGTCCTGTCTGTACTTCTGTCTGTACTTCTAACTGTACTTCTGTCTGCGGTTCTGCATGTAGTTCTGTCTGTGGTTTTGTCTGTGGTCCTGTCTGTACTTCTGTCTGTACTACTGTCTGTAGTTTTGTCAGTACTTCTGTCTGTGGTCCTGTCTGTACTTCTGTCAGTGGTTCTGTCTGTAGTTCTGTCTGTGGTCCTGTCTGTACTTCTGTCAGTGGTTCTGTCTGTACTTCTGTCTGCAGTCCTGTCTGTACTTCTCACTACTTCTGTCTGTAGTTTGGCAGTACTTCTGTCCGTGGTTCTGTCTGTAGTTCTGTCTGTAGTTTTGTCGTTACTTCTGTCTGTGGTAATGTCTGTGGTCCTGTCTTTACTTCTGTCTGTGGTTCTGTCTGTAGTTTTATCAGTACTTCTGTCTGTAGTTCTGTCTGTGGTCCTGTCTGTACTTCTGTCTGTGGTCCTGTCTGTAGTCCCGTCTGTACTTCTGTCTGCGGTTCTGTCTGTAGTCCTGTCTGTACTTCTGTCTGTGGTTCTGTCTGCGGTCCTGTCTGTACTTCTGTCTGTAGTCCGCTCTGTACTTTAACTGTACTTCTGTCTGTGGTTCTGTCTGTAGTCCTGTCTGTACTTCTGTCTGTGGTTCTGACTGTAGTTCTGTCTGTGGTTCTGTCTGTACTTCTGTCTGCGGTCCTGTCTGTACTTCTGTCTGTAGTCCGCTCTGTACTTTAACTGTACTTCTGTCTGCGGTTCTGTCTGTAGTCCTGTCTGTACTTCTGTCTGTGGTTCTGACTGTAGTTCTGTCTGTGGTTCTGTCTGTACTTCTGTCTGCGGTCCTGTCTGTACTTCTGTCTGTGGTTCTGTCAGTACTTCTGTCTGTGGTTCTTTCTGTAGTTTTGTCAGTACTTCTGTCTGTATTCCTGTCTGTACTTCTGTCAGTGGTTCTGTCTGTAGTTTTGTCTGTACTTCTGTTGTTACTTCTGTCTGTGGTTCTGTCTTTACTTCTGTATGTAGTCCTGTCTGTACTTCTCATTAATTCTCTCTGTAGTTTTGTCAGTACTTCTGTCTGTGGTTCTGTCTGTAGTTCTGTCTGTAGTTTTGTCATTACTTCTGTCTGTAGTTTTATCAGTACTTCTGTATGTAGTCCTGTCTGTAGTTTTCTCAGTACTTCTGTCTGTAGTTTTGTCTGTACTTCTGTCCGTGGTCCTATGTGTGGTCCTGTCTGTAATCTGTCTCTAGTTCTGTGTGTGGTTCTCTTTTGTGGTTCTGTCTGTAATATGTCTGATGTTCTTTCTGCGGTTCTGTTTTTAGTTCTGTTTGAGGTTCTCTTTGCGGTTCTTTCTGTAATCTGTCTTTGTAGTCATGTCTGTACTTCTGTCTGTAGTCCTGTCTGTACTTCTGTCTGTGGTTCTTTTGTGTGGTTCTGTCTGTACTTCTGTCTGTACTTCTGTCAGTGGTTCTGTCTGTACTTCTGTCAGTGGTTCTGTCTGTGGTCCTGTCTGTACTTCTGTCAGTGGTTCTTTCTGTGGTTCTGTCAGTACTTCTGTCTGTGGATCTTTGTGTATTTTTGTCAGTACTTCTGTCTGTAGTCCTTTCTGTAGTCCTGTCTGTACTTCTGTCAGTGGTTCTGTCTGTAGTTTTGTCTGTACTTCTGTCGTTACTTCTGTATGTAGTCCTGTCTGTACTTCTCATTAATTCTGTCTGTAGTTTTGTCAGTACTTCTGTCTGTAGTTCTGTCTGTAGTTTTGTCGTTACTTCTGTCTGTGGTAATGTCTGTGGTCCTGTCTGTACTTCTGTGTGTAGTTTTATCAGTACTTCTGTCTGTAGTTTTGTCAGTACTTCTGTCTGTAGTTTTGTAAGTACTTCTGTCTGTAGTTTTGTCAGTACTTCTGTCTGTGGTTCTGTCTGTACTTCTGTCCGTGGTCCTATGTGTGGTCCTGTCTGTAATCTGTCTCTAGTTCTGTCCGTGGTCCTATCTGTGGTTCTGTCTGTAATATGTCTGATTTTCTTTCTACGGTTCTGTTTTTAGTTCTGTTTGAGGTTCTCTTTGCGGTTCTTTCTGTAATCTGTCTTTGTAGTCCTGTTTGTACTTCTGTCAGTGGTTCTTTTGTGTGGTTCTGTCTGTGGTCCTGTCTGTACTTCTGTCAGTGGTTCTGTCTGTACTTCTGTCTGTACTTCTGTCAGTGGTTCTGTCTGTACTTCTGTCAGTGGTTCTGTTTGCACTTCTGTCTGGAGTCCTACCTGTAGTTCTTTCTGTACTTCTGTCCGTGGTCCTATCTGTGGTTCTGTCTGTAATATGTCTGATTTTATTTCTGCGGTTCTGTTTTTAGTTCTGTTTGAGGTTCTCTTTGCGGTTCTTTCTGTAATCTGTCTTTGTAGTCCTGTTTGTACTTCTGTCAGTGGTTCTTTTGTGTGGTTCTGTCTGTGGTCCTGTCTGTGCTTCTGTCTGTACTTCTGTCAGTGGTTCTGTCTGTACTTCTGTCAGTGGTTCTATCTGTGGTCCTGTCTGTACTTCTGTCAGTGGTTCTGTCTGTGGTCCTGTCTGTACTTATGTCTGTACTTCTGTCTGTAGTTTTGTCAGTACTTCTGTCTGTGGTTCTGTTTGCACTTCTGTCTGGTGTCCTACCTGTAGTTCTTTCTGTACTTCTGTCCGTGGTCCTATCTGTGGTTCTGTCTGTAATCTGTCTGTAGTTCTTTGTGTGGTTCTCTTTGTGGTTCTGTCTGTAATATGTCTGTGGTTCTTTCTGCTGTTCTGTCTTTAGTTCTGTTTGAGATTCTCTTTGCGGTTCTATCTGTAATCTGTCTCTGTAGTCCTGTCTGTGCTTCTGTCTGTAGTTTTGTCAGGACTTCTGTCCGTGGTCCTATCTGTAGTTCTTTCTGTGGTCTTATCTGTAGTTCTATTTGTACTTCTGCCCGTACTTCTCTCTGTGGTCCTGTCTGTGTTTCTGTTTGTAGTTCTTTCGGTGGTCCTATCTGTAGTTCTGTCTGTGGTCCTGTCTTTACTTCTGTCTGTCGTTCTGTTTGTGGTCCTGTCTGTGGTTCTGTCGTTGGTTCTGTCTGTACTTCTGTCTGTGGTTCTGTTTGCACTTCTGTCTCTGTGGTCCTGTCTGTGGTTCTGTTTGTGGTCCTGTCTGTACTTCTGACTGTCGTTCTGTTTGTGGTCCTGTCTGTACTTCTGTCTGTAGTTATGTCTGTGGTTCTCTTTGTAGTTCTGTCTTTGATTCTGTCTGTAGTTTTGTCTGTGGTTCTGTCTTTAGTTCTGTCTGTGGCTCTGTCTTTAGTTTTGTCCATGGTTCTGTCTTTAGTTCTGTCTGTGGTCGTGTCTGTAGTTCTGTGTGTGGTTCTCTTTGTGGTCCTGTCTGTAATCTGTCTGTGGTTCTCTTTGTGGTTCTTTCTGTAATCTGTCTTTGTAGTTCTGTCTGGGGTTCTGTCTGTGGTCCTGTCTGTGGTTTTATCTGTAGTTCTGTCAGTGGTCCTTTGTATAGTCCTGTATGTGGTTCTCCTTGTGGTTCTGTCTGTAGTTCTGTGTGTGGTTCTCTTTGTGGTCCTGTCTGTAATCTGTCTGTGGTTCTGTTTGAGGTTCTCTTTGTGGTTCTTTCTGTAATCTGTCTTTGTAGTTCTGTCTGGGGTTCTGTCTGTGGTTTTATCTGTAGTTCTGTCAGTGGTCCTTTGTATAGTCCTGTATGTGGTTCTCCTTGTGGTTCTGTCTGTAGTTCGGTGTGGTTCTCTTTGTAGTTGTCTTTGTGGTTCTGTCTTTAATCTGTCTGTAGTTCTCTTCTCTGCCACCAGGTATCACTGTGATGATGTTGATGATGTCACACTTTGTCATCCAATCCCATTGCGTTGTGATGTGCTCTGCAACTCGTTACCACGTCAACGGCTCCCGCCACCTGATGCTGCTGTCAATCATTCAGACATCACTCTCCTCCGACGAAAGAGACAGACAGATAGACAGAGAGAAAGAGAGATAGAGAGACAGACAGATAGACAGAGACAGAGAGACAGATAGACAGAGACAGAGAGACAGATAGACAGAGAGAAAGAGAGATAGAGAGACAGACAGATAGACAGAGACAGAGAGACAGATAGACAGAGACAGAGAGACAGAGAGACAGAGAGAAAGAGAGATAGAGAGATAGAGAGACAGACAGATAGACAGAGACAGAGAGACAGAGAGACAGAGTGACAGAGAGACAGAGAGACAGATAGACAGAGAGAAAGAGAGATAGAGAGATAGAGAGACAGACAGATAGACAGAGACAGAGAGACAGAGTGACAGAGAGACAGAGTGACAGAGAGACAGAGTGACAGATTGATAGATCAATATATAGATAGGAAGAAAGAAGTGTGAAGGACCAGAGTGAACAGAAGAAGAAGAGGCTGACAATGAGCGGCAGAGAAGTGAAGGAGTACCTGTCTCAGCATCACCTCCCTCAGCTGCTGGAGGTGAGTTTCCTCTTTAGTTTCATCTTTCAACAGTTTCTGTCGAGTGTCTTCTGAAGCCTGAATGGATCCATGAAATCACGGCAGATTATCTCTGATGTATCTGAAATCATCCATAACCGTAGTTCGCTGCTGTCACTCACTCATCTACAGGGCTCCTTTGTTCTGTCTGTGGTTCTGTCTGTGGCTCTGTCTGTATTCTGTCTGTGGTTCTGTCTGTAGTTCTGTCTGAAGTCACGTCTGTGGTTCTGTCTGTACTCTTGTCTGTGGTTCTGTCTGTAGTTCTGTCTGTGGCTCTGTCTGTAGTTCTGTCTGTGGTTCTGTCTGTACTCCTGTCTGTGGTTCTGTCTGTATTCCTGTCTGTGGTTCTTTCTGTGGTTCTGTCTTTGGTTCTTTCTGTGGTTCTGTCTGTAGTTCTGTCTGTATTCCTGTCTGTGGTTCTGTCTGTACTCCTGTCTGTGGTTCTTTCTGTGGTTCTGTCTGTAGTTCTGTCTGTGGTTCTGTCTGTAGTTCTGTCTGTAGTTCTGTCTTTGGTTCTTTCTGCGGTTCTGTCTGTAGTTCTGTGGTTCTTTCTGTAGTTCTGTCTTTGGTTCTTTCTGCGGTTCTGTCTGTAGTTCTGTGGTTCTTTCTGTAGTTCTGTCTGTGGTCCTGTCTGTAGTTCTGTCTTTGGTTCTTTCTGCGGTTCTGTCTGTAGTTCTGTCTGTGGTTCTTTCTGTAGTTCTGTCTGTGGTCCTGGCTTTGGCTCTGTCAAGAAACGTAGTGTTCTAACACAAAACCAACGATGCTCATGCAAACAATGAAAGACGAGCCACATCAGGATGAAAATCACTGACCTGAAGAGATGAGGATCAACAGCACTCCAACTATATGCAGACATGATGGGCAGCACTCTACATGATAGAGAGGGAGGGAGAGCGAGCATCTTATTCAGTGAAATAATCAGCTTTTCACTCTGAATACAGAACATTTTCATTTACTTCCAGTGCAGGAGTCTGTTCCGTCACATGATTAAAAAAGCATTTAAACAAATAAAAACAAACCAAAGTAGAAACAGAACACAGCAGAGCAAGAAATAAAACACCTCTGAGAATAAGAAGAGCTTTAGATGAGATTTAAATAGTTTGTTGATTTGAACATTGGAGGGACCACTTCACCCAGGGATTGGTCAGTTTTGTGGATGGGAGAAAGTGGGCGGGGTTTGAATATGTCAGTCACTTGTAGGAATCAGGGAGGCAGCAGCAGGAGATGATGAATAACTCCTTCAGCCGTACTGAACGCTTCCATTTGTGTCTAAGAGTTTGTTAACAGGTCTCCTGTATCATCATCCCGAGGACCCCGTCAGCTTCCTGCAGAGCTGCCTGATCACAACCACACAGCTGGGGGGTCCTGAGGCTGTCAACTGGGACACCTTCATCCACCCCGAGAGACACCAGCTGAGCCCGGGACAGCCCAAAACAACAACATCAATGCCTCTACCCTCCACCATACCTCCTATCACACCATTAGTACCCCAATTAGAACCCCACATACCCCAAACAAGAACCCCATTACCCCTCAAAACAACACTTATACCACCTATAAAACCAAAAACAACACCCCTAATGCCCAAAATACCCCCAACAACGGCCCCTAAACCCCCCAAAATGCCACCAATACCACCTATAAAACCCCAAACAACAGCCCCTATACCCAAAATACCCCAAACAACAACCCCATTACCCCCCAAATCATCACCTATACCACCTATAAAACCCCAAACAACACCCCCTATAGCCGAAATGCCCCAAACAACAACCCCTAAACCAGAAATACCCCAAAACACTGCCCCTATACCCCCCAAAACATCACCTCCTACCCTTTGGATAACAACCCCAAAATCTGTAGTCTCCCCATTACCACAGTCTGGGCTCCACATTCCCTCCATTCAGCCCAAAACATCTATGTTACCCCCACTGACAGCCAAGGTTTCCTCCATCAACAATGAAACACTATCTGGACTCCCTGAAACAGCTCCTGAGCTCGAACCCCTTCCTCCAGCTCCACCTGTACCTGCCATGATCCCACCTGTCCACACTGAGAGGAAGGAACAGCGAGACTCAAAGACAACCAGGACTGAAGGTAAAACAGAAGCTGAGGGTTACAGAGTTTCAGTGTCTATAGGGCGAGTTCTTCTGGGAATCGGGTTCTCCAGAAGTTTAGTTCTCTGCAATTTCAGATCGCTGAGATTTCTGTTCTCTAGGAGTTCAGTTAGAGTTCAGTTTTTCAGGAGTCCAGTTCTCCAGTCTAAGGACACTTTGAGAGAGTTTGCATTGGCAGAAAGATTCTTCTCCAGTATTTCAAAGTTCTTGTCACTTCACACTGCCCCTTCTCTCTGCTCCCCCTCCAGGTCTTCCTCCATCTCCAGCCTGGTCTCAGCTCTCCATAGACTCGGATTCTGACATGACGGAAAGTTCTGGACTCCTGCAGGAAGTCAGAATCCATCCTCTTCAGAGGCCAGGCCCTCTCATCATCTTCATCATTGGTAAGATTATCTGGGAGAAAACACAGAACCTTCTGAACCAGAACCCATAAGAGGTCCAGTGCTTCTCAAGCATTACTCAAGAAGGTTTCTGAAGTCTCTCCTGTTCAACACCACCTTCCATGCTGTCACTGAACGATCTTAGTATGTTTTATGCCCTTATTTGACAGCTGATGGGAGAAAAGGACCGATGTGTGCAGATGGAGGCCAGAAAGCCTAACCAAGTGCTGTGGGTGCCTGAACCTAACCGAACTCCAAAAGCACTTGATTATGTTCAGGAAAAGATCGTGATTTGGGTTCAATTAATAAGCCAACGCTGACTTTTTGTCTCAGATGAGACACAAACAGTCTCGCTGGTGAAAGTCCTGACCCGACCATCCACCCAAACCTTCTCACTACACGGACTTTGTTGCTCTTTATACCACATCAGCTGATTTTCTAAAGGCTTTCTAACAAAAAGCTCCTCCTTCGTGTTATAAAGATCACCAACCAGGTTCACACTGAGGACGTTGTGGTTTATGTGAGTTTCTGTCTTAATGTTGGGTTCGGTCAAGTTATCAGGTAACAGTTGGCAGCGGGTTTTGTGACTTCCTGAAATCAATGATCATAATGTTCATGTCAGAACATTCATTTATTCCCATCAGGTGGTCCCGGAAGTGGGAAGGGAAGTCAGGCGGCTAGGCTAGCTCGTAGCTTCAGCCTCAGAGTCGTCTCATTGGATGAGCTGCTAAGGAAGCAACTGCTAAGCCACGCCTCCCCCAGCAAGAAGTGGAAGGTTATTTCAGAAATGATGGGTCATGGAGCGCTGGGACCACAGGTCAGGGTCAGCAAAGCTTATCACCACCTTCACCCAGACCCTGAACACATTCCCAAGATTTAGCATGGACACTGTGAACAAACTCTCTGTCTGTAGGAGGAGACGACCTCAGAGCTGAGGCGACAGCTGATTGGTCAGCAGGTCAGAGGCTTCATTGTGGACGGGTTCCCTCGAGACATCCACCAGGCTCTCAGCTTCCAGGAACAGGTACACGACATCACGGGGCGCCCAACAGACAACTTCAACTAATAATATATTTGGGTTTTACTGGTAACTGGAGCCCTTTCAACACATTAAGGATATAAAATACATTGATACCAACAGAACAGACGTTTGGCAGAACAGACCTGTTCCAAACTGATAGAAAACATTTTAAACACGTCAAAAACAACGAGAATGTGAAGAACACAGCACAGACTAATAAAGAAAGGTGAACAGGAAGTGGAATCATTAAAGCTGTTGTCCCCGCCCACTCTGTTCAGCTCGGCTCTCCTGACCTGGTGATGCTGCTTCTCTGCTCCAATGAGACGCTGTGCTGCCGCCTGCAGCGACGAGCCACTCGGCTCGGTCTTCTAGGCGACAATAGCCACGCCCTGCGGAGACACCTGGAGACGTTTCAGAGAGACATCGTCTCCATCAGCAGATACTACAGACAGCTACACCTGCTGACAGAGGTACGCCCGCTGACAGAGGTACGCCCGCTGACAGACACAGGTACGCCCGCTGACACACACAGGTACGCCCGCTGACAGACACAGGTACGCCCGCTGACACACACAGATGCAGCCAGCTGACAGACACAGGTACGCCCGCTGACACACACAGGTACGCCCGCTGACAGACACAGGTACGCCCGCTGACACACACAGGTACAGCCAGCTGACACACACAGGTGCAGCCAGCTGACAGACACAGGTACGCCCGCTGACAGACACAGGTACGCCCGCTGACAGACAGAGGTACGCCCGCTGACAGACACAGGTACACCCGCTGACAGACACAGGTACGCCCGCTGACACACACAGGTACGCCCGCTGACACACACAGGTACGCCCGCTGACACACACAGGTACGCCCGCTGACAGACACAGGTACGCCCGCTGACACACACAGGTACGCCCGCTGACACACACAGGTACGCCCGCTGACAGACACAGGTACACCCGCTGACAGACACAGGTACACCCGCTGACAGACACAGGTACGCCCGCTGACACAGGTACGCCCGCTGACAGACACAGGTACGCCCGCTGACAGACACAGGTACGCCCGCTGACACAGGTGCGCCAGCTGACAGACACAGGTGCAGCCAGCTGACAGACAGAGGTGCGCCAGCTGACAGACACAGGTACACCCGCTGACAGACACAGGTACGCTGACACAGGTGCCACTGAGACACAGGTGCCAGCTGACAGAGGTACGCCGCTGACACAGGTGCGCCAGCTGACAGACACAGGTACGCCAGCTGACAGACAGAGGTGCCAGCTGACAGACACAGGTACGCTGACAGACACAGGTACACCCGCTGACACAGATGCGCCAGCTGAGAGACACAGGTGCAGCCAGCTGACAGAGGTGCAGCCAGCTGACTGACAGAGTGCAGCCAGCTGACAGACACAGGTACACCCGCTGACAGACACAGGTACGCCAGCTGACACAGATGCAGCCAGCTGACAGACACAGGTGCAGCCAGCTGACAGACACAGGTGCGCCAGCTGACACAGGTGCGCCTGTACTGACTGAGGATGCGCCAGCTGACACAGATGCAGCCAGCTGACAGACACAGGTACGCCCGCTGACACACACAGGTACGCCCGCTGACAGACACAGGTACGCCCGCTGACACACACAGGTACGCCCGCTGACACACACAAGTACACCCGCTGACACAGGTACGCCCGCTGAGAGACACAGGTACGCCCGCTGACAGAGGTACGCCCGCTGACAGAGGTACGCCCGCTGACAGACAGAGGTACGCCCGCTGACACAGGTACGCCCGCTGACACAGGTACACCCGCTGACAGACAGAGGTACGCCCGCTGACAGACACAGGTACACCCGCTGACAGACACAGGTACACCCGCTGACAGACACAGGTACGCCCGCTGACAGACAGAGGTAAGCCCGCTGACAGACAGAAGTGCAGCCAGCTGACACAGGTGCAGCCAGCTGACAGACACAGGTACACCAGCTGACAGACAGCAGGCAGCTGACAGACACAGGTACGCTGACACAGATGCGCCAGCTGACACAGGTACACCCGCTGACAGACAGAGGTGCAGCCAGCTGACAGACACAGGTACACCCGCTGACACAGGTGCAGCCAGCTGACAGACACAGGTGCGCCAGCTGACACAGGTAATGCTGACACAGTGCGCTGACAGACACAGAGTGCAGCCAGCTGACAGACACAGGTACACCCGCTGACAGACACAGGTACACCCGCTGACAGACACAGGTACACCCGCTGACAGACACAGGTACGCCCGCTGACAGACAGAGGTAAGCCCGCTGACAGACAGAGGTACGCCCGCTGACACAGGTACACCCGCTGACAGACAGAGGTACGCCCGCTGACAGACACAGGTACACCCGCTGACACAGGTACGCCCGCTGACAGACACAGGTACACCCGCTGACAGACACAGGTACGCCCGCTGACAGACACAGGTACACCCGCTGACAGACACAGGTACGCCCGCTGACAGACAGAGGTAAGCCCGCTGACAGACAGAGGTACGCTCGCTGACAGACAGAGGTAAGCCCGCTGACACAGGTACGCCCGCTGACAGACACAGGTACACCCGCTGACAGAGGTAAGCCCGCTGACAGACACAGGTACACCCGCTGACAGAGGTAAGCCCGCTGACAGAGGTAAGCCCGCTGACAGACAGAGGTAAGCCCGCTGACAGACACAGGTACGCCCGCTGACAGACAGAGGTAAGCCCGCTGACAGACACAGGTACGCTGACAGACACAGGTACACCGCTGACAGAGGTAAGCCGCTGACGAGGTAAGCCCGCTGACAGACAGAGGTAAGCCCGCTGACAGACACAGGTACGACCGCTGACAGACAGAGGTAAGCCCGCTGACAGACACAGGTACGCCCGCTGACAGACAGAGGTACGCCCGCTGACAGACACAGGTACGCCCGCTGACAGACACAGGTACACCCGCTGACAGAGGTAAGCCCGCTGACAGACACAGGTACGCCCGCTGACAGACAGAGGTACGCCCGCTGACAGACACAGGTACGCCCGCTGACAGACACAGGTACACCCGCTGACAGAGGTAAGCCCGCTGACAGACACAGGTACACCCGCTGACACAGGTACGCCCGCTGACAGACACAGGTACACCCGCTGACAGAGGTAAGCCCGCTGACAGACACAGGTACGCCCGCTGACAGACACAGGTACACCCGCTGACAGACAGAGGTACGCCCGCTGACAGACAGAGGTAAGCCCGCTGACAGACAGAGGTACGCCCGCTGACACAGGTACGCCCTGGTTCTAGTGGGGTCCATCCCAAGGCCTTCCTTTAGTACAAGAGGGGAATAAGACTTCCGGGTCGTCCTGCCGGCCAAACACAGCTGTCAGAAACACCAAACATCACAAGAAAACAGCTCATGGCCTCCATGACAGCAAAGAGACAACAGAACCACCAGACCCCCGTTCTCCAGGCATGAAGTTACTAAAGTACATTTCAACGTGAGTGGACAAGGTCCTGGTGTGGACCAGGTCCTGGTGTGGACGAAGTCACCTTGTGTCCAACAAGGACGAAGCTATCGTAGCTCATTAGCAGGTTTACAGGAGCTCCTCAGTCAGAGTAGAAACTGTCAGCGGGCAGGAGGACGTCAGCTGATCCAGCTTTAATACACTGTTAGCCACAGGGCTAACACGCTTGCTAACAGAGTTAGCAGTTAGCTCAGAAGCTACAGCAATAACTCACCCTGTGAGACCAAACACAGACGTGGACACTTGTTTCTGTGTGTGTAGGTGGACGCAGACAGAGATGAGGAGGTGGTGTTTGCTGATCTGAGTTCAGTCATCAGAGAGAAACTGCTTCTGAAGAGCTCACCAGGTACTGATCCATGTGGCCACTGCAGCTCAGCTGGTACTTCCTCTAATTCACAGTCAGCTGATTTCCATTCAGACAATAGAAACACTGATTGATTTGTTTCTGTATCTCCAGATCCTGCTGATATCCCAGAATGCAGCTGTGCAGTCCCTGCTGTCTCCTGTAACATCGGCTCTGTCAATCAGTAACCCAGGAACCAATCAGCATGGAGCCTGAGCAGCCTCTTAGCAGTGTTCTTATTGGATAATGATGTTTATTACCTGTAAGATGTCGTGTGATGTCCGAATGTGTGTCTGTCACCATGGTTACCAGGGGCCTCATTTATAACCACTGCATATGCAAAACAGGGTGTGAAATATGCAGACGCCACTTCGTAACCCTCCAGCAACACTTCCCAGCTCATCCTGGGGACTCCGGGGGGTTCCCAGGCTACATGAGGTCTGTAAGCCCCCAGCAAGGAACCTTGTGGCCCCCAGGTGCAGCGGCGGGTGGCCCCCCGGTGCAGCTGCAGTTGGCCCCCAGGTGCAGCAGCAGGTGGCCCCCAGGTGCAGCGGCAGGTGGCCCCCCGGTGCAGCTGCAGTTGGCCCCCAGGTGCAGCGGCAGGTGGCCCCCATGTCCATGCGCTTCAGTATTCTCGAGCAGCGCTGCATCAAAGCGTTTTTGGCTGAATGTGGGCGTGTAGAGGGCGTGGTCTGTCCAGGTGCCCCGTGCCTCCCTGTCTCCGAGGCGACGTGCACACTGTTTTATAAATGAGGCCCTGCTTAACTGAAAATGTGAGAATGCGTCTGTAGTTTTAGAGAAGAAGAAACGTTGATGTTGTTGGTTCAAAGCAGAACAATGTGAAACGTCCTGTAGAACCATGTGATTAGACCCTACAGGTGTGACAGGTGAACTGTAACAGATGTGATGTTCTGTCTGTACCGTGCGTCACCGACAGAAAGGTTCGGTACCCTAATAAAACTGTGTATTTACGTCATGGCTGCAGAGGCGACACTCAGGTTGTGGGTTTGAATCCCAGGTGAGATTCTCAGGCCTCTGTGACTCTGAAGAACACGTCAGGGGTCGGCTGGCTGTTTCTCTAAAACGTGAAGCGAAGCCTCATCGGTCGCAGCTGGCACGTCTTTAAACAGGGTCGCAGACTGAAGGACACGCACGGCATCATGGGTAATCACTGTCCTTATCGCAGCAGGGAATGTTTCTAGTTTCCATTTCTGACGACACCTCAGGAGATAAAGAGACTGAAATAGACCGAAGAGAGGCCCGCAGAGAGCCGAGACCAGAACAGAGACCACCTGCCCCCCCAGACTCTCTGACCAGCCTCACAACAACACTGAAAAACCAGAACGCAGCCTGTTAGGAACCTGCAGAGAACAAACTGTCAGCAGAACGTTTTCTGTTCCTAAAATATCTCTCTGCTGTCAGAGACAGACCTGACCGGGTCCGGGTCCGGGCTCAGAGACAGACCTGACCGGGTCCGGGTCCAGGCTCAGAGACAGACCCGACCGGGTCCGGGTCCAGGCTCAGAGACAGACCCGACCGGGTCTGAGTCCAGGCTCAGAGACAGACCTGACCGGGTCCGGGTCCAGGCTCAGAGACAGACCTGATCGGGTCCGGGCTCAGAGACAGACCTGACCGGGTCCGGGTCCAGGCTCAGAGACAGACCTGATCGGGTCCGGGCTCAGAGACAGACCTGACCGGGTTCGAGTCCAGGCTCAGAGACAGACCTGACCGGGTCCGGGTCAAGGCTCAGAGACAGACCTGACCGGGTCCGGGCTCAGAGACAGATCCTGACCGGGTCCAGGCTCAGAGACAGACCTGACCTGACCGGGTCCAGGCTCAGAGACAGACCTGACCGGGTCCGAGTCCAGGCTCAGAGACAGACCTGACCGGGTCCGGGCTCAGAGACAGACCTGACCGGGTCCGGGTCCAGGCTCAGAGACAGATCCTGACCGGGTCCAGGCTCAGAGACAGACCTGACCGGGTCCAGGCTCAGAGACAGATCCTGACCGGGTCCAGGCTCAGAGACAGACCTGACCGGGTCCGAGTCCAGGCTCAGAGACAGACCTGACCGGGTCCGGGCTCAGAGACAGACCTGACCGGGTCCAGGCTCAGAGACAGACCTGACCGGGTCCAGGTCCGGGCTCAGAGACAGATCCTGACCGGGTCCAGGCTCAGAGACAGACCTGACCGGGTCCAGGTCCGGGCTCAGAGACAGATCCTGACCGGGTCCAGGCTCAGAGACAGACCTGACCGGGTCCGAGTCCAGGCTCAGAGACAGACCTGACCGGGTCCGGGCTCAGAGACAGACCTGACCGGGTCCGGGTCCAGGCTCAGAGACAGATCCTGACCGGGTCCAGGCTCAGAGACAGACCTGACCGGGTCCAGGCTCAGAGACAGATCCTGACCGGGTCCAGGCTCAGAGACAGACCTGACCGGGTCCGAGTCCAGGCTCAGAGACAGACCTGACCGGGTCCGGGCTCAGAGACAGACCTGACCGGGTCCAGGCTCAGAGACAGACCTGACCGGGTCCAGGCTCAGAGACAGACCTGACCGGGTCCAGGTCCGGGCTCAGAGACAGATCCTGACCGGGTCCAGGCTCAGAGACAGACCTGACCGGGTCCGGGTCCGGGCTCAGAGACAGACCTGACCGGGTCCGGGCTCAGAGACAGACCTGACCGGGTCCAGGCTCAGAGACAGACCTGACCGGGTCCAGGCTCAGAGACAGACCTGACCGGGTCCAGGTCCGGGCTCAGAGACAGATCCTGACCGGGTCCGGGCTCAGAGACAGATCCTGACTGGGTCCAGGCTCAGAGACAGACCTGACCGGGTCCGAGTCCAGGCTCAGAGACAGACCTGACCGGGAGCTCAGGTGTTGTTTTGGAGTCACCGTGTCCTTGGAGTCCGGCTCTGAACAACTAGTCAGAACCGGTTTCTTCCAGCTAAGGAATATTTCTAAGTGGTGTGAAAGGTGAGCTGGAGCTTTCGTTTCCTCTCTTTTGACTTGTTTGAGTAAGAAGCAGCTTCACCGTCTCCAGGCTGTCCAGAGCTCTGCTGCGAGGCTTTTAACCCCCATCAACCTGTTTTAGCAGCACTTCACTGCTCACCAGTCCAGTTTAGAATCCTGGTTCTTACTGTTAGGGCCCTCGTGGTCCGGTTCCTCCCCACATCTCTGACCTCATACTCCGACAGTCTGAGGCTGTTAGTGGTTCCCTTCACTCATTTTAAAAAGCAGCACCGAGGCTTCGCCCTCCTTTCTTCACTGGGTCAATTCTTTTAAAGAACAACTGAAGCTGCTGCTGATCAAACAGGTTTTCAGTTAGACGCAGGGTTTTATGGTTTCTGTTCTGTTTTCCGTTTCTATTTAAATATTCTTCTGCTTTGTATTTTACTTTGTTGTGTCACATTTTATTGTGAAGCACTTTGTGATGTTTGTCTGTGAAAGGTGCAAATAAAGTTTACATGGACACAGACACAGAATACAGTACGTCTCTGAGGGGCCCCCTTCCTCTCCTGGCCCCTGTATCTGGCTTCATCACTCCGCCCCCCCATGTCCTCCGTGTCTTATCTTCTCTGAGTGCTTCTATTCCTGTTTGCTTCCATCTTTGGTCGGCTGTCCTCTCTCTCTCTCTCTCTGTCATTGTCCCCTGCCTCGCTCGCCCACCTCTGGCTGTTATAAAGCTCCTCCGTCTCCGTCTCCGTCCTCGCTGCACGATGGCTCCGAAGAAAGTGGAACCGAAGAAGACGGAGGTGAAGAAGGTGGAGGCCAAGAAGGAGGAGCCCCCCCCGCCTCCCAAGCCCGCAGAGCCGGAGCCCAAACCTCCCGAGGTGGACCTGAAGAGCATCGTGGTGGAGTTCACCCCGGACCAGATCGAAGAGTTCAGAGACGCCTTCACGCTGTTCGACGAGACGCCGGCGGGCGAGATGAAGATCACCTTCGCCCAGTGCGGGGACGTCATGCGGGCGCTCGGCCACAACCCCACCAACGAGGAGGTTCTGAAGCTGCTGGGGAGGCCGAAGGCGGAGGAGATGCACGCCAAGCTGCTGGACTTCGACAGCTTCCTGCCCATGCTGCAGCACGTGGCGCGCTCCAAAGAGCAGGGCACCTTCGAGGACTTCGTGGAGGGTCTGAGGGTCTTCGACAAGGAGGGCAACGGCACGGTGATGGGGGCCGAGCTCCGCCACGTCCTGTCCACGCTGGGAGAGAAGATGACGGAGAACGAGGTGGACCGGCTGATGATGGGACAGGAGGACGCCAACGGACACATCAACTACACCGAGTTCGTCAAACACATCCTGGCCGGGTAGACGGGTTCTTCTTCTCTGGGGGACTGAGGTTCTGTCCGTCTCCAGTCTCTCCAGGTGGACTGAGGTCCTGTCCGTCTCCAGTCTCTCCAGGTGGACTGAGGTTCTGTCCGTCTCTGATATCTGTCCTGGATTAAATGTGTTTCCTCTCTGTAATAAAACACCTCTGGTCCTCCTCAGGGTCCTGGTTTTCCTTCAGACAGAGCTCACACAGGTCTTCCTGATCAGGTTCACTTCCAGCTGCAGCAGGTTTATAAAAAACGATTGAGGTCCTGCGTTATCAGTCCTGTTGTTCTGGGTCTCTGTCGAACAGCCTGACCCCTCTGTTAGACCCTGAAAAGTCTCCATTAGACCTGAAGTGAGGAAGATGTCTGTGACGCGGTGACAGACACAGAGCTTTACATCTAACTAATGTTTTCTGAGTCCTTTCCTTCCTTTGAACAGGCTGGTTATGGCGACGCTGCAGCCTCTAGTGGGCGATTAGAAACAGCACAGAAGGCTGCTTGGTTTTCTCTAACTGACAAAGTATAAAGCACAAATTCACCTCTTGATCTCTATCGTGGTCTGTAAAGCCCCGCGGGGCCACAACCACTTTCAAACCACAGAAATACAAACTTCACTCGCCACTACTCCGGCTGGATCTGTCCTGAGTTTATGACCAGAGCAGCCAGATATATGAATATATAATTATAATTACTCTCATTATATCTCTAACGTGCTCCTTCATTCAGCAGCCTGACGTCCTTATCCAGGAGCAACATCTTTATATTAACAGGTTCACAGGGAAGATACTGAAGTAATAAGCTTCACACACTAGATGAATAAACACTCTTAAAATTAAAATTCAACCACGATAATAATAATCTGGATAAAGCAGGTTCTTAAAGAAGAGAGAAATATTAAGACATCATATAAACGCAGACTGAGATTCTGCTTCGTTAAAATCAGCATCTTATGATTTTTGGTTCCAGACAGAAACTCAAATCTAAACCCGGTTTGTGTATAGTACCTTGTTCTGCCTGTAGTCCTCTGCTTAAAGTTGATCAATTACGTTGGTGCTTCTCTCTTTTAAACCACGTGTTGATCCTGTTTCACATAAAGTCAACCATGGAACTGATGTTTTACATCTCGTAAGAGTTTTACGCTCAGTGTGCGTCAGAAACTCGCCTCTCAACATCACTTTGAGCTCCGATACAACGATTCACCATGGCAACGGGTAAATAAAGGCAGAGCCTCCATTTTAATCGGGTGGAGCTAGAAATATGAACGCTGCCACGCGGACCGTGATTGGCTCTGAAACGCATGGAGGAGGATCGACACGTTAACATTAGAACATTTTTTACAGCGCTGCTCGTTCATCATTTACCAGACTGGATAATAACGAGCTGAATCCTCCTCCAGCCTGTGGTTCATTTAAATACAGGCCTGTTTCTTCAGCTGGAACCTGACGGACTCAATGATAACTGAGGATATTAATGAACAGATCAGACCCAGTTTAGGCTGCTCATGGACCTGTGACTGTGAAGCCACAGTCCGACTCAGCAGGACTGTGAAGGATTTTCTGCAGTGTAAAATGTGTCCAGGTTCAAACTGACTGAAGTTTCAGACGTCAGTTACAAAAACAAAATCTGGCTCATTTCTTAGTTTGAGCTGCAGCACAGTCGTCCTCGCTCAGAAATGTTCACTTCATGTCCAGCTGATAACTGAGAGGAATGTATGAAAGCTCACTGTTCCCAGATCAGTTTAAACAGCAGCACTGCAGCTCACAGTGTTTGTGCAGCTGTTACAAACCTGACAGCTGCATTAATGTCCACAGAGTCTCTGAGCAGCTTATAGATTTGATTCTGTGCTCACGTCCAAAGACACTCTCTGGTATCTTGGGGTGGTGATGGAGCAGTGGATAAGATGCATGCTTTTGGTGGGAGAGACCCGGGTTCAAATCCATTGTGAACAACTTGTTCTCGCTCAGGGACACCATTGTGTCCCTGAGCGAGACACTTAACCCCTCGCTGCTCCGGAGGCGTGCGACCTCTGACATGTACAGCAATTGTAAACATAACCATTAGTTTAAAAGTGATTTTGATGTTTCTAAAGACATGACAACTTAAACTGATGCTGAAATAACCACAACATGATGCAGATTTGTTAAACATGTGAATTCCTGCTTTGTCAGGTCTGTCAGCAAGACAGCAGGACAACAACTTCTAAAATGTTTGTTTTCTGAATGGAGTTTGGATCGATCAGGGCTGTGCTATGCTAACTTGGTCACAGTAAAGTACAACGACAGCTGGAATAAAGTTACAGACACATGTTTTCTGAACTCACCAGGTAGTTCAGCCTCCTCGCTTTTCTCCAAGTAACGCCCAGCTTTGTCCGGTTTTATATAAATATGAAGTCGTAGTCCGACAGAGCTAACGACGCTAACAACAACACTGGAAGCTGCTGAGAAGCTCCAGTGAGGATAAATCAACGTTGAAATCCCAAAAACTAAAGCAAAAAGCTAATTTAATAAAAACAGTTAACTCTGAGCTCCTCCTGCGAGTAAACGGCGTAGCTGTCAGAGCCGAATCCAACCGACTGGTGGTTGTTTATTTCTCTGAAGGTTGCAGCTGCTCCCTGCTCCTCTCCCCCAAGTTTAGCAGCTCTCAGCCGGCCTGCAGATTTTCAATCCCCCGCTCTGCCCGGCCCTCTGCACACAACGCTCTGAAGCCTCGGTGACGTACGGACAATCTCAACACTGATAGGCTATCGCGACTCAGCGTCGCGTGACTTTTTCGCTTGAGTTGAAAATATTCCTCCCTGCAGCCTTAATCCAGCCTGATAAAGTCACTCTGATCCATCTTCCCTGTGCTGCTGAAGCAGCAGATGAAGGCCACACTTGGCAGCTACACTCTTCTTTAAACACATGACAGACTCTTACTGAGTCCAGGTCATGGTCCAGCTGCGTCCAGCTTCCCTCTGTTGGTTTGGCAAAACAGCAGCGGAACTTTTCCGTCTCTTAAATAGTATTTTCTCGCGCGCTTTCATGGTCACGTGAGCAGCATAATTATGGTTTTTGGTTGAATAATAATTTATGACGCAAATAAGTGTTTGTGGGGAGGAAAGTGTTTGTGCAGAGGGAGATAATTATTGTTGAGAATATGTCCAAGTGTAAAAGATCTGAATCCTTTTCTGTAGTTCCTAAAATGTGTTTATTGTGTTGTGGAAATAATTGTTAAGCCCAGTGGGCGGGGCTACTGGCTTTAAAGGGGCAGCTTTGGCCTGTGAAGTCGGTCTCATTCTAAGAGCCGTCAGGATGTGTGAAGTCCTTCAGTCAGTTACAAGGATAACAAATCAAGGAGGACAGGTAAAATTTATGTGGGTTCCAGCACATGTAAGGGTGAAAGGAAATGAGCAGGTGGATGAATTGGCAAAAAGGGCATTAAAGAAGGAAAATATAGAAATGCAAATTAAAATAAGTAAAGCAGAGGTCAAAAGTATTATCTGGGAAAAAACTAACCAAATATGGCAAGAAAGATGGGACAGAGAGGAGAAAGGAAGGCATTTATATCAAATTGAAAAGAGTGTAAGAATAACTAGGTTAGGTGGTGGGCACAGGAGAGAGGAAACTGTAATAACAAGGTTAAGGCTGGGCCACTGTGCTGTAAACAAATCACTGAAAATGATGAGACAGGCTTGTGTGAGTGGTGTCAGGAAGAGGAGTCAGTGGAGAACGTGATTATAAGATGTAGGAGGTACAGAGAGTGATAATGAGGAATAAGCTGAGGGAGTTAGGGGAACAGGAATTAACATTAAATGGAGTGCTGGATATAGGTGACAGAGCACAGGTTAGAATATTGTTAACTTTTTTAAGGGAAACCGGTTTGTATGATCGGTTATGAGGATAAATAGGGATACAGGAAAGTGTGTAGGGAAATTAATGAAGGTGAGTTTGTGTTATAAGGTTTTTTTTGTTTTGTTTTATATGTGGAAACTAGATTGTAAGCCTAATGTCTGATTCACACTCCGTAGCAGAAGGTGGCAGTAATGCACCAAAAGCTGGTTGCCAACCGCCTTTAAAAACCAAGAAGAAGAAGTGAAGTCAGTCCTGGTCTGGTGGACAGAAGTTGACCTACTGAAGAACTCTGTTTCTAACTTTATTGTTCAGTAAGTCATTTATTTTTTTCTTTATAGTTTTTTCACTGTTTGCACTTTGGAGGCAGCAAAGTAAAAATCACGTCACTGTTGTTTGACTGGATCTGTGTGAAGAGTTTGGAAGAGAGCCCTGCTACAAGCAGGTAAACAGGATAAAAACACCAATTAAATAGTTAATAGTTACTCTTGGATTTGTCTCTCTGTCATTTTCTCCATGCTTTTGTAGAGTAATGGCTTCTTCTGAGGCTCAGTCTTCCACTTTGATTTACTTTGGTTTCCTGTCATCGTGCAGCAGGCTGCAGAGCTTCCTGTGGACATCCTCTCTGTGTTGGATGGTTCAGCTCCTCAGAAGAAGACGTCATCCTTCGAGCTCTCCATGTCCTGCCAGCAGGGTTCTCCTGCCTCAGCTGCTTTAAGCCTCAGTATCTAAGGAACTGAGGAACGTTTGAGAGAGAACCAACCTCCACGTGTATCAGTGAGTTCAGTTGTGAGCTGGTGGCTGACAGTTGAATCCTGGACAGTTTTGAATGTCACAAATCTCTGTTGGCCGTTGTAAAATAATGTTTTGATGGTTTATATATATTTTTAATGAGATGGATCCTCCTCCAGCTGTTATTTGCTTTTTCCCTCTTTCTCTTATTTTCAAATTCCCTCTCTCAGCCTCTCCTTGTCTTTATCTCAGCCTCCCTTTCTACCTGTCAGTAGACACTATGTGCTGTTTTATATCAAGCCATCAGCCACCTCTCTTGGTAAAGGTTTTTCATGTTGCATCCTTTATATTGATGTTGAATACTAATATTAAACTTCCATGGAAATCCCCTCCGACCTCCCTGAATGCTGCCTCAGTGTATTTTGCTGTTTGAGAGGAGAGACATTATTACAACCCCAGAAAAGTGCAAAGACCAGGACAGATGCAGGTTGTAATTTGCTTGGCCGTTAAGAATTTAATGAAAAGTAAAACATTTTGAATGTAGTTGCATGTTTAATTATTTATACATTTAGATGAGTCAAAGTTGTTGGAAGTCAAACTTACACTTTATTACAACTCGGAGTTAACAGAAGTAATAATTCTAAGTTGTTGCAACTAAAAATTCTGTTATTACATAATCACATAAAAGATCAAAACTTGCATCAGGCCTTCACATTACGGGCCTATCATGAGACTTTATCCAGCATCGCCCACAGCCTTTCTGCTAACGAGGGTTTGGTCCTCAGACACATCAGGAGAATCCGTTCAGTTCGGCCTGGTGACATTTAGTTGATTTTGTAGAAGCACTTAAAGGAGTTATTAAACAGCAGCTGGTGGAAAAGCCACAGTTAGGAGCTCAGCAGCTCCTGAAGGTAGGAGAGTTTAAGGTTTTACAGCTGGGCAGCTGTGAGCGTGAGGGCAGCTGTGAGCGTGAGGGCAGCTGTGAGCGTGAGGGCAGCTGTGGCGTGAAGCAGCTGTGGCGTGAGAGCAGCTGTGGCGTGAGAGCAGCTGTGGCGTGAGGGCAGCTGTGAGCGTGAGAGCAGCTGTGAGCGTGAGAGCAGCTGTGAGCGTGAGGGCAGCTGTGAGCGTGAGGGCAGCTGTGAGCGTGAGAGCAGCTGTGAGCGTGAGGGCAGCTGTGAGTGTGAGAGCAGCTGTGAGCGTGAGAGCAGCTGTGAGCGTGAGGGCAGCTGTGAGCGTGAGGGCAGCTGTGAGCGTGAGGGCAGCTGTGAGCAGGTGTGAGCAGCTGTGAGCGTGAGGGCAGCTGTGAGCGTGAGAGCAGCTGTGAGCGTGAGAGCAGCTGTGAGCGTGAGGGCAGCTGTGGCGTGAAGCAGCTGGCGTGAGAGCAGCTGTGAGCGTGAGGGCAGCTGTGGCGTGAGGGCAGCTGTGAGCGTGAGGGCAGCTGTGAGCAGGTGTGAGCAGCTGTGAGCGTGAGGGCAGCTGTGAGCGTGAGAGCAGCTGTGAGCGTGAGGGCAGCTGTGAGCGTGAGAGCAGCTGTGAGCGTGAGGGCAGCTGTGAGCGTGAGGGCAGCTGTGAGCGTGAGGGCAGCTGTGAGCAGGTGTGAGCAGCTGTGAGCGTGAGGGCAGCTGTGAGCGTGAGGGCAGCTGTGAGCGTGAGAGCAGCTGTGAGCGTGAGGGCAGCTGTGAGCGTGAGAGCAGCTGTGAGCGTGAGAGCAGCTGTGAGCAGGTGTGAGCGTGAGGGCAGCTGTGAGCGTGAGGGCAGCTGTGAGCGTGAGGGCAGCTGTGAGCGTGAGAGCAGCTGTGAGCAGGTGTGAGCAGCTGTGAGCAGGTGTGAGCAGCTGTGAGCGTGAGTGCAGCTGTGAGCAGGTGTGAGCAGCTGTGAGCGTGAGAGCAGCTGTGAGCGTGAGAGCAGCGTGTGAGCGTGAGGGCAGCTGTGAGCAGGTGTGAGCAGCTGTGAGCGTGAGAGCAGCGTGTGAGCGTGAGAGCAGCTGTGAGCGTGAGAGAGCAGCGTGTGAGCGTGAGGGCAGCTGTGAGCGTGAGGGCAGCTGTGAGCGTGAGAGCAGCTGTGAGCAGGTGTGAGCAGCTGTGAGCAGGTGTGAGCAGCTGTGAGCGTGAGGGCAGCTGTGAGCAGGTGTGAGCAGCTGTGAGCGTGAGAGCAGCTGTGATTTCATTTAGTAAATTATGGTCCCATTTAGAGGAACAGAGACCAGGAAGCAGGGGGGGCTTTAGGGTGGGGCTACAAGCTGACTGACAGGTCTCTATGGATGAACCTTTCAAACCAAGCTAGGTGGACCAAAAGGGCCGTGGTCGTGTTTTTGTCCTGTTGCTGTTTTTTTTTTTTGCTCTCTGAACAGCAGGACTGGGAATCTAATCCAGGTCACAACAAACCTCTGTGAGGGTCCCCGGGCCCCTAATGCTACACAATGAAGCCGGAACATGTCCCTGTCCCTTTGGACAAAGGCCCCCCCCTTAACTAAAGAGCCCAAGACTGCCCACGCAGAGGAAATGAACGAGTTCCTCCAGAGTCTCACACAGGTTAGCGTCAAACAAAACGTTCACTAAGGTGTCAGTTCAAAAGCAGGCGGGTGTGAAGTCGAAGCAGCTGATCGTGCAGAGTCCAGCTCAAGTGTCACTTCACACATATAGAAAAATAGATCTGTAAAACGTTCACTCATGCACTCAGGGCAGGTCAGGACTCCTTCAAGTCCTGCTGGAACAGGAAACCAGCTCTCTAAAGTCTCCTAGTAGACGCTGCTTTGACTCTGGACCTGGTAAAACCCAGTGGACCAGAACCAGCAGAGGACTTGGCTCCCCAGATCATCCCTGACTGTGAAAACTTCTCTCTGGACTTCTGGTCCTCTCCACTCGTCCTCCAGACTCTGGGACCTGGATTTCATCTGGAAAGAGGACTCTGGACCACTGAGTCCCAGTTTTGTTTCTCCTTAGCCCAGGTAAGACTATTCTGATGCTGTCTCTGGTTCAGGACTGGTTAACACCAGGTCGCACCAAGTACCCCTGACTGCAGTGTGCAGATCGGGGCGGGGCTCAACGTAGCTCAACATGGGCGGCGTCAAACGTGTAACTCCACCCACAGCCTATTTAAAGGGCTCTGACCCCACCCATTTCAGCTGCATGAGACCCGCATGCGCAGAAAAATAATACGTGACACGCAGCATGCTGTCGTACGGAAGTAAACAAGGAGGCCAAAAAGATCAGGGTTTAGCTCCGGTTAGCTCATATTTGCTAACCTTCCCGATTTATGACAAAGGTTAAAACCTTTTGGTCTTTTTTTATTGTGACGTTAGTTTCTGATACTAATCACTGTACAGCACGTATTACCCGTTTCCGCCCGGAAAAGTAGCTTGCAGACTGGAGTGACTGTTGGGCCAACGCGAATAACAGCTGTATTAACCATATAAGTATCAGCAGCCACGAGCCGCCGTGAGCTGTTGCTTAAATGATGACCGGTGCGCTGTACATTATCCCTTATATTACATAATCCCACATGTGTGGGATAAGCATGTGTGCGAGTTGATGTTAAATACAAAAAGTTCCAATTGTTACTGTGCTAACGTTACACTCGGGTTGAAAGAAGCTCGGGATGCAGCTTAGTTACATTGACACAATAAGTTTGAAGAGGCTTAATGTTAATGTGTGAATGTTTAATTCCTATTATCGCCATACCAGTTTTATCTGCAGCCTTTTGAAATGTCTGTATTTTTGCTTACATGTGTATTTACTATTTTTATGGCTCCTTATTAATTTTGATAAAAATTATAAGTATTTTGTGTTAATAGCTTCAATTGTGTTACGATGTTTAAGTAAAAATTATGTCGTATGTCACCCACTGATCTCTTGATTGAAGCTGGTATAAATGTACAAAGCACATTCAGCTTACATGGTCTGTCTCCATTCTCATGAGTAGGGTAGTAACTGTATGATCAATTAAATATTACAGACACCTTTTTTAATTATTTCATTTAATTTAATCTGTTTTTTGACAGGGACAGTGCTCATTAATTAACAGCTGTCCTGTAAATGAGCCGGAGTTAGTTCAACAGGCTAATTTCCATCCATTTCCACGAACGTAAATCTCAAGTGAACACAAGGGAGACGGGGCTTCTCGTGCCTCTTGGAAGGGCAGTGCTCTGTGTGGGCGGGGTCAAACGTTTGACCCCGCCCACATTGACCCACGTTGAGCCCCGCCCCGATCTGCACACTGCAGTCAGGGGCTTCTCGGTCGCCCCCTGCTGACTCCAGCAGCCAGCAGGGGCCGACTGAAACCTGCGTTCTCTCCAGCAGCCAGCAGGGGGCGACTGAAACCTCTGTCCTCTCCAGCAGCCAGCAGGGGGCGACTGAAACCTCTGTCCTCTCCAGCAGCCAGCAGGGGGCGACTGAAACCTCTGTCCTCTCCAGCAGCCAGCAGGGGGCGACTCCACCGGCTGCAGACAGAAAATGTTTCTCCTCCTCAGCTGATTTATTCCCCAGTAAACACTTTCCTGATGAGTTTATGGTCTCAGTCGCTAGTTTCAAGTCTTCTTCAACACAGCATGATGTTCATTTAGTAAATTATGGTCCCATTTAGAGGAACAGAGACCAGGAAGCAGGGGGGGCTTTAGGGCGGGGCTACAAGCTGACTGACAGGTCTCTATGGATGAACCTTTCAAACCAAGCTAGGTGGACCAAAAGGGCCGTGGTCGTGTTTTTGTCCTGTTGCTGTTTTTTTTTTTTTGCTCTCTGAACAGCAGGACTGGGAATCTAATCCAGGTCAGAACAAACCTCTGTGAGGGTCCCCGGGCCCCTAATGCTACACAATGAAGCCGGAACATGTCCCTGTCCCTTTGGACAAAGGTGAATGAGTAGGTGCGGGGCCTCTGTGGCCAGGGGCCAACAACCAATAAAGAACTCCTCACGGTCTCTTTATCCAACAGGTGAGCAGATACACGTTTTTAATCATCTTCTGTGACAGAACAGCGTTTCCAGTCAAGTAATACACAAACTTCACTAACTACAAGTTACTGAGGCAGAAAATGAAGAAACAGTCGTTATTTCTTTTCCAAAGATCCTGATGTTCAGCTCTTCGGCTCGTCTGCTGGGTTTAGTGAAGGACAACAGGCCACCATGTCAGCACGCTAAAGGCTAACTATGCTAACACGCTGATGGTTATCAGGTTCCCCAGCTTTCTTTAGTGTGCTAGCATGCTAACATTAGCTTATTAGCATTAAACACAGAGTAACTCTCAACAGTCACTTAAAACACTTCAGGTTTCACAGACTTTTAAAATTAGAAGTTTTAGAACCAAAACAAACATGTGACTCAGGGTTACAGCTGACGGACAGATTACAGAGGAGGTTCACTGTTGCTAAGAAACAAACATGTGACTCAGGGTTACAGCTGACGGACAGATTACAGAGGAGGTTCACTGTTGCTAAGAAACAAACATGTGACTCAGGGTTACAGCTGACGGACAGATTACAGAGGAGGTTCACTGTTGCTAAGAAACAAACATGTGACTCAGGGTTACAGCTGACGGACAGATTACAGAGGAGGTTCACTGTTGCTAAGAAACAAACATGTGACTCAGGGTTACAGCTGACGGACAGATTACAAACATGTGACTCAGAGTTACAGCTGACGGACAGATTACAGAGGAGGTTCACTGTTGCTAAGAAACAAACATGTGACTCAGGGTTACAGCTGACGGACAGATTACAGAGGAGGTTCACTGTTGCTAAGAAACAAACAAAGAAGCTGTGAAGAATCTGAGCCGCAGGTGGAGACATCCTGAATTTAGTCCAAACACTGGATCCTACATTTCCCATAATGCAACTGTTGCTTTTAATTAGCTGGCTCTTCTCTGATTAGATGACAGCCGATTGGTTGACCATCAGTCTGATCCCGCCTCTGTCGTCTTCTCACTCATGATTGGCCGACAGGTACGGACCCAGCTCCGCTGTCATTGGCCACCTCTGTGGCTGTACGTGAGTGCTGATTGGCCAGCTGGGCGTAGAGGCGGGACCTGAGGAATCGTGGGTAACTGTCCGTGACCATCAAGCCGAAAATCTGATCCTGGGCCAGCTGGAAGGAGGAGGGTTTGACGCCAAGACGCAGGCTCTGATTGGTGGATTCTCTGACGGACGAGTCCACGTTCACCTGCAGACAGAACGCAGCGGCGTCACATGACCAGTAGTTCAGTTGTTCAGAACAGTAGAACAAATGTTTCTATTTGATGCACCAGGAATTTACATTTACTCATTTGGTAACTTTTATCTAAAGCGACCAACATCAACACCGACACAGTGAGAGAACCTGCCAACAGATTCTACAGCATCAGCGGGGTAAATCCCTGGGGAAGAAGTTAGAGTTACCGACACCAGAGAACTGTGAGGGGACAGAAGAAGAAGAGCACAGGAAGTGATGTCAGCGGGGTTATCAGAGGAAGTGTTCTCTGCAGAGTTTTCAGGAGCTCTGAGAGGGACGCCCTGCTCTGATGGCGTGCGGTAGCTCCTCCCACCATCGTGGTGTCACAGGTGAGAACAGGGACTGAGGTCGCTTTGTGTGAAGGGCTGGCAGAGCCAGGCGCCGTTCGTTGGAGGAGCGTAGCGGCCCAGAAGGAACGTAGACTTGGATTATGGAGTTTAGGTAGATGGTGCAGACCCAGGAGCTCAGCATTAGGGCCTTGGCTTTGATTCTGGGGGCCCCGGGGAGCCAGTGGAGGTCACTGAGTAATGGAGGGAGTCCTTTTTGGGCTGATCAGAAACCAGACGAGCTGCTGAGCTCTGAACCATCTGTAGGGGTTTCACAAGCTGGAAGAGCTGCTAGGGGGGCAGAGAGATTAGGCCTGGACCAGGAGCTGGGTGGCGTACTGATCTCTACGGGTCAGGAGTCCCGATACTTGGCTCTCTGTGAGAGGAGTAAACGAGCAGAGTGAAGAACCGCTGTCCTGGGAGGGCAGAGGAACAGACGGAGTAGGACTGCTACATGTTAGCCTCGGTGTCGAGCTTTCGCCTGAGGGAGCTGGAGCGAGACATGTATGAGGACTGTGACATGGGGGGTTTCCTTGTGCCGGGTTCACAGAGTGGGAGCTGACCGAGTCCACCGGTTGATTTAGAGAATTTGCCTGTGAAGAAGGCAGCAAAGGTGTGTGTGTCTGTCTGTGGGTGGTGGAGGTGGAGGAGGATTTAAACGATGTCCTTGAGTCGGCGGCACTGCTGATTCTGTGGTTACAGAAGCAGTTTGGCAGCACTGATGCTGGCTGAGGAGCAGCTGGTGGCCCTTTTCTTTCAGCAGCTCTGAGATCAGTACGGAGCCCACGGATGGGAGCAGTTAGCCGCGGGTGGGACCGGTTCGGGTTTGGTGTGGACACAGGCTGTCCAGGCAGACTGGGCGCCATCAGTGACCTCGAGTGAGGACAACGTGTTGAGGGGAGGTAGAGCGGAGGCTACCACTGAGGCAAAGGGAGCGGGAGAAAGGTTTCGGAGGTTGCGGCGGTGCGGCGCCCGGTGCTGGAACAGCGGGCTGTTTCTAACTACAGACAGTCAGAGACTTCAGAGTCCAGACCGACAGACGGTACCTGTCTCGCTGCGCTGGTAGAAATGAACTCGTCATAGATTTTCGCAGCTCTAGTGGCCATCTTGCTCAGGGGGCGTGTCCTCTTGAACCTCTCCACAGCCAACCAGAAGTCCAGGTTCTCCTCGCTGAACTCTGACCTCAGGAAGTGACGGAACACCGCCAGACCATCTGACCAACAGGAAGAGAGCAAAGGCACTGTTCAGCCAATAGAGACAGACTGTCACACCACGTAGGCCTGTCCCCTCACTGATCATTGGTTAGAGACAGAGACAAACAGGAAGTGATGTGTCTTACACTGATTGGCCAGCAGAGCTTCCAGACTCTCAGCCCACCTCAGCACCTCTCTGGTAGACGGTCTGAAACATAAAACAAATGCACCTCAGACACACAGGAACCAGCAGGAACCAGCAGGATCCAGCAGGAAGCAAACTGAATCATTAAGAACAAACTGGACCCATCTGATCATTAGGACCCAAGAAGGAACCAAACGCGACCAGCAGGAACCAGCAGCAACAGATTAGAACTAGCTGGAACATGTTAGAACCAGTAGACACCAGTTGGAACCAGCTGACATTAGTTAAAGCCAGTAGAGCTATGCTGGAACCAGTAGTGGAACCTTGTTGGAACCAACTCCAACCAGTCTCAGTCCAGTTAGCCAGTATAAAGTTCTTCAGATCCTGTCTGAGGGTTCAGGCTTGGTTTTAGGGTTCACGTCAGGATCAGGGCTCCTACCTGTTGTTTCTCAGGGCTTTCTCCAAACTGTTGCTATGGACACAGGTACTCTTCTTCCGTGGCCGTAGAAACGCCAGGCGGCTCCGAACATCAGCGGCTCTGAGGAGACGATGATGATGAGTCAGAGCGACAGGAAGTACAATCAAACACACAACCTCTGATTCTTCGTATTCCACCTTAGGCCCCGCCCACTCTCAGATACCAGAAATAACCATGAGTCCTGTTTGGAACGCTTAAAGGTCCGGTGGCTGCACCGTTCCGCTTTTAAAACAGAACAATGAAAGAACAAAGATTCACAGATTAGTGAGGTCTGCAATGGTTCCTTATCGTTCCCTCCAGGTGTCAGGAGAACAAAATGGCCGCCTGCTCATTCTAAAGAAGCAGGTTTGATTAACAGCTGTGGGTCCCACTGCAC
This sequence comes from Lepomis macrochirus, assembly GCA_024633595.2. Lineage (NCBI taxonomy): Eukaryota > Metazoa > Chordata > Actinopteri > Centrarchiformes > Centrarchidae > Lepomis > Lepomis macrochirus. The sequence goes on along the minus strand of JALXJV020000005.1, from coordinate 41,115,508 downwards.
ATGCTCAGTAGAGAGAGTGTGTACTTACAGACTCTTGGTCTTCTTCCTCAGCTGAAGGTTTCTGAACTCCGGATCCTGAACAAACAAAACAACAACTGTCACACTGACCTGGTTCCACTGGTCTCTACTGGTCTCTTCTATACTCTACTGGTCTCCTCTATACTCAACCTGGTTCCAGTGGTCTCTACTGGTCTCTTCTATACTCTCCTGGTCTCTACTGGTCTCCTCTATACTCTACTGGTCTCTTCTATACTCAACCTGGTTCCATTGGTCTCTACTGATCTCTTCTATACTCTACTGGTCTCCTCTATACTCAACCTGGTTCCAGTGGTCTCTACTCGTCTCTTCTATACTCTCCTGGTCTCTCCTGGTCTCTACTGGTCTCCTCTATACTCTACTGGTCTCTTCTATACTTGACCTGGTTCAACTGGTCTCTACTGGTCTCTTCTATACTCTCCTGGTCTCTACTGGTCTCCTCTATACTCTACTGGTCTCTACTGATCTCCATCCATCCTAGTTTCTGCTGGTCTGTCCTAGTCTCTACTGGTCTCCACTGGTATCCTTTAGAACTCTGCCCTTGTCTCTGCTGGTCTGTCCTAGTCTCTACTGGTATCCTTTAGACCTCTGCCATAGTCTCTGCTGGTCCATCCTAGTCTCTGCTGGTCTGTTCTAGTCTCTGCTGGTCTGTTCTAGTCTCTGCTGGTCCGTCCTAGTCCCTGCTGATCCGTCCTAGTTTCTACTGGTCTCCACTGGTATCCTTTAGAACTCTGCCATAGTCTCTGCTGGTCTCTTCTAGTCTCTGCTGGTCCATCCTAGTCTCTGCTGGTCCGTCCTAGTCCCTGCTGATCCGTCCTAGTCTCTGCTGGTCTGTCCTAGTTTCTACTGGTCTCCACTGGTATCCTTTAGAACTCTGCCATAGTCTCTGCTAGTCTGTCCTAGTCTAAGCTGCTCCGTCCTAGTCCCTGCTGGTCCATCGTAGTCTCTGCTGATGTGCCCTAGTTTCTACTGATCTCCACTGGTATCCTTTAGAACTCTTTCCTAGTCTCTGCTGGTCTGTCCTAGTCTCTGCTGGTCCATCTCAGTCTCTGCTGGTCAGTTCTAGTCTCTGCTGGTCTGTCCTAGTCTCTACTGATCTCCACTGGTATCCTTTAGAACTCTTTCCTAGTCTCTGCTGGTCTGTCCTAGTCTCTGCTGGTCCATCTCAGTCTCTGCTGGTCAGTTCTAGTCTCTGCTGGTCTGTCCTAGTCTCTACTGATCTCCACTGGTATCCTTTAGAACTCTTTCCTAGTCTCTGCTGGTCTGTCCTAGTCTCTGCTGGTCCATCTCAGTCTCTGCTGGTCAGTTCTAGTCTCTGCTGGTCCGTCTCAGTCTCTGCTGGTCAGTTCTAGTCTCTGCTGGTCTGTCCTAGTCTCTGCTGGTCTGTCCTAGTCTCTGCTGGTCCGTCTCAGTCTTTGCTGGTCTGTCCTAGTCTCTGCTGATGTGCCCTAGTCTCTACTGGTCTCCACTGGTACCCTTTAGAACTTTGCCCCTGTCTCTGCTGGTCCGTCCTAGTCTCTGCTGGTCCGTCCTAGTCTCTACTGATCTCCACTGGTATCCTTTAGAACTTTGCCCTAGTCTCTGCTGGTCTGTCCTAGTCTCTACTGATCTCCACTGGTATCCTTTAGAACTCTTTCCTAGTCTCTGCTGGTCCATCTCAGTCTCTGCTGGTCAGTTCTAGTCTCTGCTGGTCTGTCCTAGTCTCTGCTGGTCCGTCTCAGTCTTTGCTGGTCTGTCCTAGTCTCTGCTGGTCCCACCTTGGAGCCGTTGAGCAGCTGCAGCATGTGCTGCAGAGACCCGCCCTCTCTGGTCAGCTGTTTCCTCAGGGTGTGGATGGAGGGGGGGTGGCGGGCGGGACTCGTGACGGGGTCGAGGTCAAAGGTCGCTGGGCGGGTGAGTCTATGGATGGTGCTGTCGGACAGGAAGCGGGGCGATCGAGGTTCCTGCAGTAGAGAACCCTCAGAGAGAGAGCGACGCAGAACTGAAACAGGAAACAACAGCAGTGTTTTTATTCAGCTGACACCGCAAACCCGCTCGGGGATCTGGGCTCGGGGATCTGGGCTCGGGGATCTGGGCTCGGGGCTCGCGGAACTGGGCTCGGGGATCTGGGCTCGGGGATCTGGGCTCGGGGATCTGGCCCCGAGCCCTGAGCCTCTTAGATGAGGTTTAACGGACACCTTTCACACCTGAAAGCGGTCAGACTCACCTGCAGGTCTGCAGCAGGGGAGAAGCTCCTCAGCGCCTCCTTCCTCCTCGTCTTCATCACTCTCCTCCTCCTCCTTCATGTTGAAGTGGTAGGGGCTGAGCAGGAGGCGCCGCCCCCCGACTCCTCCGGTGTTCTCTGATGTTTCCGAGGCGCTCTCCCCCTCTCCTTGCTGCCGCTCCTCCACCTCCTCCTCTGCTCCTCCTCTCTCCTTCCAGACCAGACTCCTCTGGGTGGAGGAGGAGGAGGAGGGAGGTGGAGGGAGGGGGTGAGGTGGGGTGATGAAGGTTCTGGAAGGAGGTGAGGAAGATGTGGTGCATGGGGAGAGAGAGGAGAAGGGGGGAGGAGGAGTGGAGGAGGAGAAGGGAGAGCTGGGGGAGTACGTGGAGGGGGAGGGAGGTCTGAGGGGGTCACAGAGAGAGGAGTAGGGGGAGGAGGGGCGGAGGAGGGGAGGCTCAGAAGAGGAGTAAGGAGCGGAAGGATGATAGATGAGGTCGGACTGACGGAGGGAGAGGAGGCCAAAGTCTGAGGGGAGGTCTGAGAGCTGCGGGGGAGAGGAGGAGGGGGGGGGGGAGGAGGAGGTAAGATGCAAAGCTGCCATAGAGGAGTCACAGATCAACAACATGAGGCTGAAATCCTGTCATGTGACCTGATGGTTACGTTGACGTTACTTCAGACCCACCAGGATCTGGTCCTGGACCAAGCTCCACATCTCACTACGTTATAAAGTAGTTTTATTTTGAAAGTCTCCTCTAGCTCTGAGTCCAGAGTCCACCTCCTCTAGCTCTGAGTCCAGTGTCCACCTCCTCTAGCTCTGGGTCCACCTCCTCTAGCTCTGAGTCCACCTCCTCTAGCTCTGGGTCCACCTCCTCTAGCTCTGGGTCCACCTCCTCTAGCTCTGAGTCCAGAGTCCACCTCCTCTAGCTCTGAGTTCAGAGTCCACCTCCTCTAGCTCTGAGTCCAGTGTCCACCTCCTCTAGCTCTGAGTCCACCTCCTCTAGCTCTGAGTCCACCTCCTCTAGCTCTGAGTCCACCTCCTCTAGCTCTGAGTTCAGAGTCCACCTCCTCTAGCTCTGAGTCCAAAGTCCACCTCCTCTAGCTCTGAGTCCAGAGTCCACATCCTCTAGCTCTGGGTCCACCTCCTCTAGCTCTGAGTCCACCTCCTCTAGCTCTGAGTCCAGAGTCCAACTCCTCTAGCTCTGGGTCCACCTCCTCTAGCTCTGAGTCCAGAGTCCACCTCCTCTAGCTCTGAGTCCAGTGGGTTGGGGTGTTTACAGGTGTGTCTGTGGCGTACCTGGTGGGTGTGTCCGCTCTCCTGGGCGACCAGCTGCAGTTGGATGTTGTCATGGAGACAGAGACTGACCCTGACCTTCTGCTCGATGCTGAAGGCCTCCAGACTGAAGAGACAGCGCCAGCAGCTCTGCGAGCTCTGCAGGAAGTAGATCTGGAGCGGCTCCGACGACACTGAACACACCACAACACACCGATCGGCCGTTACATTACGATCCCCTGCCTGATACTGACCGGTCTGGGAGGTTCTGACCTCTGCAGACCGGACCCCTGCAGATCGGTCTGGAGAGGTTCTGAGCCCTGGTTCTGTATGGAGAGGTTCTGACCCCTGTAGACCGGACCCCTGCAGATCAGTCTGGAGAGGTTCTGACCCCTGCAGATCGGTCTGGAGAGGTTCTGACCCCTGCAGACCAGTCTGGAGAGGTTCTGACCCCTGGTTCTGTCTGGAGAGTTTCTGACCCCTGCAGATCGGTCTGGAGAGGTTCTGACCCCTGCAGACCAGTCTGGAGAGGTTCTGACCCCTGCAGATCGGTCTGGAGAGGTTCTGAGCCCTGGTTCTGTCTGGAGAGGTTCTGACCCCTGCAGACCAGTCTGGAGAGGTTCTGACCCCTGCAGACCAGTCTGGAGAGGTTCTGACCCCTGGTTCTGTCTGGAGAGGTTCTGACCCCTGCAGACCAGTCTGGAGAGGTTCTGACCCCTGCAGATCGGTCTGGAGAGGTTCTGAGCCCTGGTTCTGTATGGAGAGGTTCTGACCCCTGTAGACCGGACCCCTGCAGATCAGTCTGGAGAGGTTCTGACCCCTGCAGACCAGTCTGGAGAGGTTCTGACCCCTGCAGACCAGTCTGGAGAGGTTCTGACCCCTGGTTCTGTCTGGAGAGGTTCTGACCCCTGCAGAACAGTCTGGAGAGGTTCTGACCCCTGTAGACCGGACCCCTGCAGATCAGTCTGGAGAGCTTCTGACCCCTGCAGATCGGTCTGGAGAGGTTCTGACCCCAGCAGACCAGTCTGGAGAGGTTCTGACCCCTGGTTCTGTCTGGAGAGGTTCTGACCCCTGCAGACCAGTCTGGAGAGGTTCTGACCCCTGCAGATCGGTCTGGAGAGGTTCTGACCCCTGCAGACCAGTCTGGAGAGGTTCTGACCCCTGGTTCTGTATGGAGAGGTTCTGACCCCTGCAGACCGGTCTGGAGAGGTTCTGAGCCCTGGTTCTGTATGAAGAGGTTCTGACCCCTGTAGATCAGTCTGGAGAGCTTCTGACCCCTGCAGATCGGTCTGGAGAGGTTCTGACCCCTGCAGACCAGTCTGGAGAGGTTCTGACCCCTGGTTCTGTCTGGAGAGTTTCTGACCCCTGCAGATCGGTCTGGAGAGGTTCTGAGCCCTGGTTCTGTATGGAGAGGTTCTGACCCCTGTAGACCGGACCCCTGCAGATCAGTCTGGAGAGCTTCTGACCCCTGCAGATCGGTCTGGAGAGGTTCTGACCCCTGGTTCTGTCTGGAGAGGTTCTGACCCCTGCAGACCGGTCTGGAGAGGTTCTGACCCCTGCAGACCGGTCTGGAGAGCTTCTGACCCCTGCAGATCGGTCTGGAGAGGTTCTGACCCCAGCAGACCAGTCTGGAGAGGTTCTGACCCCTGGTTCTGTCTGGAGAGGTTCTGACCCCTGCAGATCGGTCTGGAGAGGTTCTGACCCCTGGTTCTGTCTGGAGAGGTTCTGACCCCTGCAGACCGGTCTGGAGAGGTTCTGACCCCTGGTTCTGTCTGGAGAGTTTCTGACCCCTGCAGATCGGTCTGGAGAGGTTCTGAGCCCTGGTTCTGTATGGAGAGGTTCTGACCCCTGTAGACCGGACCCCTGCAGATCAGTCTGGAGAGCTTCTGACCCCTGGTTCTGTCTGGAGAGGTTCTGACCCCTGCAGACCAGTCTGGAGAGCTTCTGACCCCTGCAGACCAGTCTGGAGAGGTTCTGACCCCTGCAGACCAGTCTGGAGAGGTTTCACAGTTTGGTTCTTGTCAGAGTGGGTCAGATCCTCACGCTGCCGCTTGGTCCTGTTTCTAACATCAACTCTGAGGACACGAGGTTCACCTGCTGCTGATAGACCCCACCCACAGACCGGTACCATGGTAACCAGGTAATCAGAGGAGATACGAGATATTCTCACTGTTTAATGAGTGATGGTTTCAACACACACGAGGTAATGCTCTGTGGTGATGTCACGGTAATGTCACGGCGATGTCACGGCGATGTCACGGTGATGTCATGGCGATGTCATGGCGATGTCAGGTCTAACTGTGTTTCTGACTGTGGACCTGTGTTTACTACAGCAGCAACAGGAAGCTCAGAGACAAAACAGGAAGTGGAACAGATGAAGCGTGCGTGCGTACCCTCTCTGAGCTGCAGTGTGTTCAGGTACAGTGGGCTCTGTAGGACGTTGCAGCGTCCGGCTTCGTCCTCTCTGGTGAACAGCAGCAGGTCACTGTAGATCAACACGGTCACCTGACACACAGAAAGAGAAAAGGTGAGCGTGACGTTCTACGTTTCTGTCTCGCTGTCGTCATGAGTACCTCAGTGTCCCAGCGGTTCTACCGGGCTCTAAGGAGAACCCGCTGCTGGTTCTGTGAGCAGCTTGATGTTGCCCAGTGCTTCAGCCTGTTGCGCTCGGTCACAGCGCCGCCGTTCTACACCAATAAGATCCAAGCTTTCCTCCAGCTAACAGGGTCAGTCTAATGCATTTCCTTATTGGTAGCTAATAAAGGCCTCTGCTGCTGCGTTAGCTGTTAGCGCGTGATGTCGCTTTGACCTCTGCTGCTGCGTTAGCTGTTAGCGCGTGATGTCTTTGACCTCTGGTGCTGCGTTAGCTGTTAGCGCGTGATGTCGATTTGACCTCTGCTGCTGCGTTAGCTGTTAGCGCGTGATGGCTTTGACCTCTGCTGCTGCGTTAGCTGTTAGCGCGTGATGTCGCTTTGACCTCTGCTGCTGCGTTAGCTGTTAGCACGTGATGTCTTTGACCTCTGCTGCTGCGTTAGCTGTTAGCACGTGATGTCGATTTGACCTCTGCTGCTGCGTTAGCTGTTAGCGCGTGATGGCTTTGACCTCTGCTGCTGCGTTAGCTGTTAGCGCGTGATGTCGCTTTGACCTCTGCTGCTGCGTTAGCTGTTAGCGCGTGATGTCGCTTTGACCTCTGCTGCTGCGTTAGCTGTTAGCGCGTGATGTCTTTGACCTCTGCCGCTGCGTTAGCTGTTAGCGCGTGATGTCGCTTTGACCTCTGCCGCTGCGTTAGCTGTTAGCGCGTGATGTCGCTTTGACCTCTGCTGCTGCGTTAGCTGTTAGCACGTGATGTCGCTTTGACCGCTGCTGCTGCGTTAGCTGTTAGCGCGTGATGTCGCTTTGACCTCTGCTGCTGCGTTAGCTGTTAGCGCGTGATGTCTTTGACCTCTGCTGCTGCGTTAGCTGTTAGCGCGTGATGTCTTTGACCTCTGCTGCTGCGTTAGCTGTTAGCGCTGCGGATGTCGCTTTGACCTCTGCTGCTGCGTTAGCTGTTAGCACGTGATGTCTTTGACCTCTGCTGCTGCGTTAGCTGTTAGCGCGTGATGTCGCTCTGACCTCTGCTGCTGCGTTAGCTGTTAGCGCGTGATGTCTTTGACCTCTGCCGCTGCGTTAGCTGTTAGCGCGTGATGTCTTTGACCTCTGCCGCTGCGTTAGCTGTTAGCGCGTGATGTCTTTGACCTCTGCTGCTGTGTTAGCTGTTAGCACGTGATGTCTTTGACCTCTGCTGCTGCGTTAGCTGTTAGCACGTGATGTCTTTGACCTCTGCTGCTGCGTTAGCTGTTAGCACGTGATGTCGCTTTGACCTCTGCTGCTGCGTTAGCTGTTAGCACGTGATGTCGCTTTGACCTCTGCTGCTGCGTTAGCTGTTAGCGCGTGATGTCGCTCTGACCTCTGCTGCTGCGTTAGCTGTTAGCGCGTGATGTTGCTCTGACCTCTGCTGCTGCGTTAGCTGTTAGCGCGTGATGTCTTTGACCTCTGCCGCTGCGTTAGCTGTTAGCGCGTGATGTCGCTCTGACCTCTGCTGCTGCGTTAGCTGTTAGCGCGTGATGTCTTTGACCTCTGCCGCTGCGTTAGCTGTTAGCGCGTGATGTCTTTGACCTCTGCTGCTGCGTTAGCTGTTAGCGCGTGATGTCGCTTTGACCTCTGCTGCTGCGTTAGCTGTTAGCGCGTGATGTCGCTTTGACCTCTGCTGCTGCATTAGCTGTTAGCGCTGATGTCGCTTTGACCTCTGCTGCTGCGTTAGCTGTTAGCGCGTGATGTCGCTTTGACCTCTGCTGCTGTGTTAGCTGTTAGCGCGTGATGTCTTTGACCTCTGCTGCTGCGTTAGCTGTTAGCGCGTGATGTCGCTCTGACCTCTGCTGCTGTGTTAGCTGTTAGTGCGTGATGTCGCTTTGACCTCTGCTGCTGCGTTAGCTGTTAGCGCGTGATGTCGCTTTGACCTCTGCTGCTGCGTTAGCTGTTAGCGCGTGATGTCACTTTGACCTCTGCTGCTGCGTTAGCTGTTAGCGCGTGATGTCGCTCTGACCTCTGCTGCTGTGTTAGCTGTTAGCGCGTGATGTCGCTCTGACCTCTGCTGCTGCGTTAGCTGTTAGCGCGTGATGTCTTTGACCTCTGCTGCTGCGTTAGCTGTTAGCGCGTGATGTCGCTTTGACCTCTGCTGCTGCGTTAGCTGTTAGCGCGTGATGTCGCTTTGACCTCTGCTGCTGCATTAGCTGTTAGCGCGTGATGTCGCTTTGACCTCTGCTGCTGCGTTAGCTGTTAGCGCGTGATGTCGCTTTGACCTCTGCTGCTGTGTTAGCTGTTAGCGCGTGATGTCTTTGACCTCTGCTGCTGCGTTAGCTGTTAGCGCGTGATGTCGCTCTGACCTCTGCTGCTGTGTTAGCTGTTAGCGCGTGATGTCGCTTTGACCTCTGCTGCTGCGTTAGCTGTTAGCGCGTGATGTCGCTTTGACCTCTGCCGCTGCGTTAGCTGTTAGCGCGTGATGTCGCTTTGACCTCTGCTGCTGCGTTAGCTGTTAGCGCGTGATGTCGCTTTGACCTCTGCTGCTGCGTTAGCTGTTAGCGCGTGATGTCGCTCTGACCTCTGCTGCTGTGTTAGCTGTTAGCGCGTGATGTCGCTCTGACCTCTGCTGCTGCGTTAGCTGTTAGCGCGTGATTCTTTGACCTCTGCTGCTGCGTTAGCTGTTAGCGCGTGATGTCGCTCTGGCCTCTGCCGCTGCGTTAGCTGTTAGCGCGTGATGTCTTTGACCTCTGCTGCTGCGTTAGCTGTTAGCACGTGATGTCTTTGACCTCTGCCGCTACGTTAGCTGTTAGCACGTGATGTCGCTTTGACCTCTGCCGCTGCGTTAGCTGTTAGCGCGTGATGTCGCTTTGACCTCTGCTGCTGCGTTAGCTGTTAGCGGCGTGATGTCGCTTTGACCTCTGCCGCTGCGTTAGCTGTTAGCGCGTGATGTCGCTTTGACCTCTGCCGCTGCGTTAGCTGTTAGCGCGTGATGTCGCTTTGACCTCTGCCGCTGCGTTAGCTGTTAGCGCGTGATGTCGCTTTGACCTCTGCCGCTGCGTTAGCTGTTAGCGCGTGATGTCTTTGACCTCTGCTGCTGCGTTAGCTGTTAGCGCGTGATGTCTTTGACCTCTGCTGCTGCGTTAGCTGTTAGCGCGTGATGTCTTTGACCTCTGCTGCTGCGTTAGCTGTTAGCGCGTGATGTCTTTGACCTCTGCCGCTGCGTTAGCTGTTAGCAGCGTGATGTCTTTGACCTCTGCTGCTGCGTTAGCTGTTAAGCTGTGATGTCTTTGACCTCTGCTGCTGCGTTAGCTGTTAGCGCGTTATGTCGATTTGACCTCTGCTGCTGCGTTAGCTGTTAGCGCGTGATGTCGCTTTGACCTCTGCTGCTGCGTTAGCTGTTAGCACGTGATGTCGCTTTGACCTCTGCTGCTGCGTTAGCTGTTAGCGCGTGATGTCTTTGACCTCTGCTGCTGCGTTAGCTGTTAGCGCGTGATGTCTTTGACCTCTGCCGCTGCGTTAGCTGTTAGCGCGTGATGTCTTTGACCTCTGCTGCTGCGTTAGCTGTTAGCGCTGATGTCTTTGACCTCTGCTGCTGCGTTAGCTGTTAGCGTAGCGATGTCGATTTGACCTCTGCTGCTGCGTTAGCTGTTAGCGCTGATGTCGCTTTGACCTCTGCTGCTGCGTTAGCTGTTAGCACGCGGATGTCGCTTTGACCTCTGCTGCTGCGTTAGCTGTTAGCGCGTGATGTCGCTTTGACCTCTGCCGCTGCGTTAGCTGTTAGCGCGTGATGTCTTTGACCTCTGCTGCTGCGTTAGCTGTTAGCGCGTGATGTCTTTGACCTCTGCTGCTGCGTTAGCTGTTAGCACGTGATGTCGCTTTGACCTCTGCTGCTGTGTTAGCTTTTAGCATGTGATGTCGCTTTGACCTCTGCCGCTGCGTTAGCTGTTAGCGCGTGATGTCGCTTTGACCTCTGCCGCTGCGTTAGCTGTTAGCGCGTGATGTCGCTTTGACCTCTGCCGCTGCGTTAGCTGTTTGCGCGTGATGTCTTTGACCTCTGCTGCTGCGTTAGCTGTTAGCGCGTGATGTCTTTAGCTGCGTTAGCTGTTAGCGCGTGATGTCTTTGACCTCTGCTGCTGCGTTAGCTGTTAGCGCGTGATGTCTTTGACCTCTGCTGCTGCGTTAGCTGTTAGCGCGTTATGTCGATTTGACCTCTGCTGCTGCGTTAGCTGTTAGCGCGTGATGTCGCTTTGACCTCTGCTGCTGCGTTAGCTGTTAGCACGTGATGTCGCTTTGACCTCTGCTGCTGCGTTAGCTGTTAGCACGTGATGTCTTTGACCTCTGCTGCTGCGTTAGCTGTTAGCGCGTGATGTCTTTGACCTCTGCTGCTGCGTTAGCTGTTAGCGTGTGATGTCTTTGACCTCTGCTGCTGCGTTAGCTGTTAGCTGCGTGATGTCTTTGACCTCTGCTGCTGCGTTAGCTGTTAGCTGCGTGATGTCGCTTTGACCTCTGCTGCTGCGTTAGCTGTTAGCGCGTGATGTCGCTTTGACCTCTGCTGCTGCGTTAGCTGTTAGCGCGTGATGTCGCTTTGACCTCTGCTGCTGCGTTAGCTGTTAGCGCGTGATGTCTTTGACCTCTGCTGCTGCGTTAGCTGTTAGCGCGTGATGTCGCTTTGACCTCTGCTGCTGCGTTAGCTGTTAGCGCGGATGTCGCTTTGACCTCTGCTGCTGCGTTAGCTGTTAGCAGCGTGATGTCGCTTTGACCTCTGCTGCTGCGTTAGCTGTTAGCGCGTGATGTCTTTGACCTCTGCTGCTGCGTTAGCTGTTAGCGCGTGATGTCTTTGACCTCTGCTGCTGCGTTAGCTGTTAGCGCTGGATGTCTTTGACCTCTGCTGCTGCGTTAGCTGTTAGCGCGTGATGTCTTTGACCTCTGCTGCTGCGTTAGCTGTTAGCGCTAGCGATGTCGATTTGACCTCTGCTGCTGCGTTAGCTGTTAGCTGCGTGATGTCGCTTTGACCTCTGCTGCTGCGTTAGCTGTTAGCATGCGTGATGTCGCTTTGACCTCTGCTGTTGCGTTAGCTGTTAGCGCGTGATGTCTTTGACCTCTGCTGCTGCGTTAGCTGTTAGCGCGTGATGTCGCTTTGACCTCTGCTGCTGCGTTAGCTGTTAGCGCGTGATGTCTTTGACCTCTGCTGCTGCGTTAGCTGTTAGCGCGTGATGTCTTTGACCTCTGCTGCTGCGTTAGCTGTTAGCGCGTGATGTCTTTGACCTCTGCTGCTGCGTTAGCTGTTAGCGGCGTGATGTCTTTGACCTCTGCTGCTGCGTTAGCTGTTAGCGCTGATGTCGCTTTGACCTCTGCTGCTGCGTTAGCTGTTAGCGCGTGATGTCGCTTTGACCTCTGCTGCTGCGTTAGCTGTTAGCTGCGTGATGTCTTTGACCTCTGCTGCTGCGTTAGCTGTTAGCGCGTGATGTCGCTTTGACCTCTGCTGCTGCGTTAGCTGTTAGCGCGTGATGTCGCTTTGACCTCTGCTGCTGCGTTAGCTGTTAGCGCGTGATGTCGCTTTGACCTCTGCTGCTGTGTTAGCTGTTAGCTGCGTGATGTCGCTTTGACCTCTGCTGCTGCGTTAGCTGTTAGCTGCGGATGTCGCTTTGACCTCTGCTGCTGCGTTAGCTGTTAGCGCGTGATGTCGCTTTGACCTCTGCTGCTGCGTTAGCTGTTAGCGCGTGATGTCGCTTTGACCTCTGCTGCTGCGTTAGCTGTTAGCGCGTGATGTCTTTGACCTCTGCTGCTGCGTTAGCTGTTAGCTGCGGATGTCTTTGACCTCTGCTGCTGCGTTAGCTGTTAGCGCGTGATGTCCTTTGACCTCTGCTGCTGCGTTAGCTGTTAGCGCGTGATGTCGCTTTGACCTCTGCTGCTGCGTTAGCTGTTAGCTGCGTGATGTCGCTTTGACCTCTGCTGCTGCGTTAGCTGTTAGCGCGTGATGTCGCTTTGACCTCTGCTGCTGCGTTAGCTGTTAGCTGTGATGTCTTTGACCTCTGCTGCTGCGTTAGCTGTTAGCGCGTGATGTCGCTTTGACCTCTGCTGCTGCGTTAGCTGTTAGCGCGTGATGTCGCTTTGACCTCTGCTGCTGCGTTAGCTGTTAGCGCGTGATGTCGCTTTGACCTCTGCTGCTGCGTTAGCTGTTAGCACGTGATGTCGCTTTGACCTCTGCTGCTGCGTTAGCTGTTAGCGCGTGATGTCTTTGACCTCTGCTGCTGCGTTAGCTGTTAGCGCGTGATGTCTTTGACCTCTGCCGCTGCGTTAGCTGTTAGCGCGTGATGTCTTTGACCTCTGCTGCTGCGTTAGCTGTTAGCGCGCGATGTCTTTGACCTCTGCTGCTGCGTTAGCTGTTAGCGCGCGATGTCGATTTGACCTCTGCTGCTGCGTTAGCTGTTAGCGCTGATGTCGCTTTGACCTCTGCTGCTGCGTTAGCTGTTAGCACGTGATGTCGCTTTGACCTCTGCTGCTGCGTTAGCTGTTAGCGCGTGATGTCTTTGACCTCTGCTGCTGCGTTAGCTGTTAGCGCGTGATGTCGCTTTGACCTCTGCTGCTGCGTTAGCTGTTAGCACGTGATGTCTTTGACCTCTGCTGCTGCGTTAGCTGTTAGCGCGTGATGTCTTTGACCTCTGCTGCTGCGTTAGCTGTTAGCGCGTGATGTCTTTGACCTCTGCTGCTGCGTTAGCTGTTAGCGCGTGATGTCTTTGACCTCTGCTGCTGCGTTAGCTGTTAGCGCGTGATGTCGCTTTGACCTCTGCTGCTGCGTTAGCTGTTAGCGCGTGATGTCGCTTTGACCTCTGCTGCTGCGTTAGCTGTTAGCGCGTGATGTCGCTTTGACCTCTGCTGCTGCGTTAGCTGTTAGCGCGTGATGTCTTTGACCTCTGCTGCTGCGTTAGCTGTTAGCGCGTGATGTCGCTTTGACCTCTGCTGCTGCGTTAGCTGTTAGCGCGTGATGTCGCTTTGACCTCTGCTGCTGCGTTAGCTGTTAGCGCGTGATGTCGCTTTGACCTCTGCTGCTGTGTTAGCTGTTAGCGTGATGTCGCTTTGACCTCTGCCGCTGTGTTAGCTGTTAGCGCGTGATGTCGCTTTGACCTCTGCTGCTGCGTTAGCTGTTAAGCCGTGATGTCGCTTTGACCTCTGCTGCTGCGTTAGCTGTTAGCGCGTGATGTCGCTTTGACCTCTGCTGCTGCGTTAGCTGTTAGCGCGTGATGTCGCTTTGACCTCTGCTGCTGCGTTAGCTGTTAGCGCGTGATGTCGCTTTGACCTCTGCTGCTGTGTTAGCTGTTAGCACGTGATGTCGATTTGACCTCTGCTGCGTTAGCGTCTATCGGACAGCAGACAGACGTCTCATCTTCCAGCTGATCTGCACTCAAACAAACCATGAAACTAAAACACATTTCCAGAAACTGTGTGTGTGTGTGTGTGTGCGTGTGCGCGCGCACGCGTGTGTGTGTGTGTGTGTGCGTGCGTGCGTGTCGGCAGTGTGATCCATTAGTGTGAAACTGATCCTGGTTCAGCTCTCAGAGGTCGTGGTGTCCTTCAGGATCAGGTTCTGTGTAGTCGATACTCAGCAGACAGTACTCTGTGTGTACCTCCTGGTACTGTAGTAGTACCAGTATTCGTGCAGTACTGGTTACCTTGGCAGAAGTATTACAGGCAGGACATCAGCAGGTCGTTTCTGGATTAATCATTTATTCCGTCAGACAACAGAACAGTCAGTGTGACGTAGGCTCCAACCAAAGACCCAAAGATCTTCAGAACAGAAGTTGGACCCTGAGTCACTGAGCAGGACATTTACAGTATACTGCAGTACAGGTACCTTCACAGGCAGCAGGTCAGCCTGGTGTAGAACCATTTCCTCTGACATCAGCAGGGTTCTGTCCGGGCTGCACAGATCCAGAGGCTGGAAACAACAACAACAACAAGAACGTTAAGCCAGCTGTATCTTGGTCCTGGACTGGTTCTGGGTTAGGTTGACAGGGTTTTGTCTTCTGTTCTAGGTTAGATATAAGGGTTTTGGTTCTGGGCTCTGGGTGAGGCGAAAAGATCTGGGTTAGGCCTAGATTGGTTCTAGGTCCGGTTCAAGGTTCTAGTTCATGTTCTAGGTTAAATATAAGGGTTTTGGTTCTGGGACTGGTTCGGGTTAAAGGTTTTAGACTCTGACCTGGACGAAGATGGGGAAGATAAGGGTCTTTGGTTCTGGGGCTGGTTCGGGTTAAAGGTTTTAGGCTCTGACCTGGACGAAGATGGGGAAGATAAGGGTCTTTGGTTCTGGGGCTGGTTCGGGTTAAAGGTTTTAGGCTCTGACCTGGACGAAGATGGGGAAGATAAGGGTCTTTGGTTCTGGGGCTGGTTCGGGTTAAAGGTTTTAGGCTCTGACCTGGACGAAGATGGGGAAGATGAGGGTTTTGGGTGCCAGCGTGACGTAGGTTCCGTAGGTGGAGCAGGGCAGATGTGATTGGACGATGGTGCAGTTCTGGTAGTTGCCGTAGTTGATGGGCGGGGCTGATGAAGAGGAGGTGGGGGTGGGGTGGGGGAGGGTGGAAGTGTGACCGGTGAACGGCCGCTGTGACGACCCGGGTCGGGGGTCGTGGAGCAGGTTCTGACCTCTGCTGGGGTGAGTCTGGTACAGTCGCCCTGGAGATCAGAGACACAGGTGATCAGTTTCTAATCGAGACGCGTACTCAGAGAGGACGAGCGCTCGGTGAGGACGCCGTACCGATGGTTCCGGTTCTGTCCTGATAAACCGACTGCAGCAGCTGAAACACAGAGAGCACAGGCGGAGAACCTTTTAGTTCAGGCGGAAGATCCAGAGGTGGGAACCTGGAGACCCCGTCCTGAAAGACTCACCTGTTCTCCCGGGTTGACAGGTGACAGGATGATGTAATTGTCACCATGTGATGATGTCACACGCGTGCCCTTGAGCGTGGTGGTGCGAGGTGAATACTCGGTCACCTCCTGCTCCTCCTCCTGCTCCTCCTCCTGCTCCTCCTCCTGCTCCTCCTTCCTGTCCCTCCACAGAGAACCCAGAGCCCCTAAACTGGACCTCACCCCTGACCTCTGACCCCATCTGTGGCCGTGCTTACTGTGGGCGGGGTGAGGCAGCAGCTTCCGGCCCGTTGTCTAGGAAACAAGGAGGACACACAGAGATGTTAGCTTAGCATAAGATTAGCTTATCTGACCTGCTGCCAGAGCAGCAGGCGGCTGGTTCACCGACACGTGATGTCATCGCCCCTTTAAAGGTTCTGGCACCTTCTTCCTGGAGTCGCCGGCCAGCGTGGAGGCGGAGTTCAGGTGGAGACCCTACAACCAGAACCACAACACAGGAAGTGAAGATCAGAGACGTCATCGATCCTGCTGAGTAAAGGTCGGTCCCTGCAGGTCTCACTTCCTGTCAACAGGAGTTCAGTCCCCTGTGGGCCTCTACCGAGCAGCCTGACCAGCAGGGGGGCCAACGCTTCCATCAGACTGAATAAAGGTTCTGGGTTCTGGGCAGCGAAATGTAACTCCCAGCAGCATCTCATCAGTAAGGTGTTGTAATAATAATACAAACTTCCAGTAGCAGGAAGTCAAAGAAGAAGACTCACCGTGTTGAGAGCAGGTGGGCGGAGCGATTCCTCACATCCTGACCGGAGCTCAGGTAACCCTCTCCAGACCACCAGGACGATCTGAGACGGACAACTCCTGAACCCACAGACACACGTTTTAATGTGGATATCAGCAGAGTCTGTATAAAACTTAAACATGTACATCTAATTATTATTTAACAAAAAGTAAAATACTGAACTAAAACAGTGTGACATTACATTCGCCTGCCTTCAGACGGTACTGAGGGCTGAGGGCCTGTTTAACCTGAGATCACATTCGCCTACCTTCAGACGGTACTGAGGGCTGAGGGCCTGTTTAACCTGAGATCACATTCGCCTACCTTCAGACGGTACTGAGGGCTGAGGGCCTGTTTAACCTGAGATCACATTCGCCTGCCTTCAGACGGTACTGAGGGCTGAGGGCCTGTTTAACCTGAGATCACATTCGCCTACCTTCAGACGGTACTGAGGGCTGAGGGCCTGTTTAACCTAAGATCACATTCACCCGCCTTCAGACGGTACTGAGGGCCTGTTTAAACTGAGATCACATTCACCCGCCTTCAGACGGTACTGAGGGCTGAGGGCCTGTTTAACCTGAGATCACATTCACCCGCCTTCAGACGGTACTGAGGGCCTGTTTAAACTGAGATCACATTCACCCGCCTTCAGACGGTACTGAGGGCTGAGGGCCTGTTTAACCTGAGATCACATTCGCCTACCTTCAGACGGTACTGAGGGCTGAGGGCCTGTTTAACCTAAGATCAC
The DNA here is from genome assembly GCA_024633595.2 of Lepomis macrochirus. Lineage (NCBI taxonomy): Eukaryota > Metazoa > Chordata > Actinopteri > Centrarchiformes > Centrarchidae > Lepomis > Lepomis macrochirus. Next base: position 41,099,055 of record JALXJV020000005.1, on the reverse strand, counting down.
ATTCACCCGCCTTCAGACGGTACTGAGGGCCTGTTTAAACTGAGATCACATTCACCCGCCTTCAGACGGTACTGAGGGCCTGTTTAACCTGAGATCACATTCACCCGCCTTCAGACGGTACTGAGGGCCTGTTTAACCTGAGATCACATTCGCCTGACTCAAATCCAGACTCCTGGTCTGGATTTGAAGCGGCTCGTCTGCCTGTGACAGCTCAGCTAAAGCTGCAGCCCGATCCTCGGTCTTATCCTGCTCGACCTATCAGCTGCCTTTGACACGGTCACGTGATCCTGCACTCCGCACTCCTGCGGTGGGCGTGTCCACAGGTACTGAGTCAGACTGTGAGGGGCCGTGGTTACCTGATGGCGTGGGCGAGGTCGACACACTTCCAGGTTTCCACAGGAAGTCCGTTCAGCTGCAGGACCGAGTCTCCCTGACGAAGACCCGCCTGATGAGCCGGACCGCCTACAGACAGACAGATGATGTCACTGATGATGTCACAGACATTATTATTGAGGTCACAGTTTTCTGCGTTTGCGGTTTCTCACCGGAGTCGACGGCCTGGACTCGGACCGGACAGTCGGAGCAGATCGTGAATCCGAAACCATCCTTTCCTCGAACAACGTTCACCTGCAGACGACGACACGGGCAGCAGAGACCGTCAGAACATATAGAAACAGACAGTATAGACAGCGTGACGGGCCCCAGGTCTGGAACCCCAGGTCCGCCCTCCCCCAGGTCCGCCCCCCCCCAGGTCCGGGCCCCAGGTCCGCCCTCCCCAGGTCCGGGCCCCCAGGTCCGCCCCTCCCCAGGTCCGCCCTCCCCAGGTCCGCTCCCAGGTCCGGGCCCCAGGTCCGCCCCAGGTCCGGGCCCCAGGTCCGCCTCCCAGGTCCGGGCTCCCAGGTCCGCCCCTCCCCAGGTCCGCCCCAGGTCCCCCCAGGTCCCCCCAGGTCCGGGCCCCAGGTCCGCCCCTCCCCAGGTCCGCCCCTCCCAGGTCCGGGCCCCAGGTCCGCCCTCCCAGGTCCGGGCCCCAGGTCCGGGCCCCAGGTCCGCCCTAGGTCCGGGCCCCAGGTCCGGCCCCTCCCCAGGTCCGGGCCCCAGGTCCGCCCCCCCGCCCCAGGTCCGGCCCCCCCCCCCAGGTCCGGCCCCTCCTGTTCTTTGTATACACGCTCACAGTGGGGATGCGAGACGTCAAAGCTCTGCCACAGGAGGGAACGTAAGTTTAGGATTACAAAGGGAGAAAAACAATCATGATGACATCGGCTCAGATCATCACCAACCAATAAACCAATAACCAATAAACCAATAACCAATAAACCAAGGACACATCCGCTTCCTGGTTCAGTGAGACCAGTACCGACCCGAGGACTCCCGACGTTCTGCTGTGAGCTGGCTTCATTTCATGCAGGGCGGCGTGCGGCCTGCAGGGGGCGCCGCGTTCACTCATGTTGACAGAGTCGAGACGTTTCTGTCAGAGCCAGACTGGAGGCCTGTCTGGGTCCTGGTCTCCGAGCTGTTTCCATGACTCTGCAAACACCGGCGGCCCCGAGGAAAGGTCGGCTCCTCCTGAGAGTTTTCTCTGCACAAAGGAAGTTTAATGTCCCCGAGCTCAGACTGACAGGCTGATATTAAAACTCCTGCAGGGGCTGAGGTCTTTAAAGAGGACTGAGACCCTCAGTGTTTGTGCTCCTCTGCAGGGTCAGCCCGGTTCACATGCCCACACATTTAACACAGCGATGGACTGGAAACACGGGAGGTCCTGGTTCAGGTGGAGCTTTCTAAACCTGTGGTGTGGTGAGGCGACGTCCACCCGATCACTCGGACCTGTGACCACACCGTACCATAAAACCTGAGACCTTCCCGGTTCCTATGGTTCCCGTGGACTGATGTCACTCCCCTGCAGCGTGCAACACGCGCTAATGTTAGCTTAGCAACGAGTCCGCTAACGTCAACAAACGACTGGCAGCCCCCGACCCAGAGTCTGAGGCCAAAGCTGGTAGCTAACGGAGCACCACAGACTGTCTTACCGAGGAAATCCGTTCAGAGTCCCGGTGCTGATCTGGCTGGGTGGTCAGAAAATGGCGTGGGCGCCGGTGGTCTCGCGGTCCGCTGAACTTAACCCTGTGCTTATTTTGAAAGTCTAACAGGACGCTTTGTCTGTCTACACGCCCGATAGCGACGCTGACGCGGCGACCCGGCGTCCGTCTGTGACTCAGATGCCGATCTGGTTCCTTTAACAGAAGAAGCTTCCCTCTCGCGTTTCACCTGAAATGATCGGCCTCTGATGGGTTAATCAGTGTCGCCGATCACGTGACCCCCTCTCGGCTCCAGCTGCTTGTTTGGTCCACGTCGGCCTGACTGACAGCTTCCAGCGACTGAACCAATCAGGCGGAGGCGCCTTCAGAACGGTTCACATGACGAGCGAAGCGTTAAAGTGCAGCAATCAGCTTCTGTTTGGACAGCTGAGTGTTTGAGTAGCGCCGGACAACACGGAGGACCGCCGCCTGTTCAAACACACAGAGGGACACACAGGGACACACACAGACACAGGGAGACACAGGGACACACAGGGAGACACTGAGACACAGGGACACACAGGGAGACACAGAGGGAGACACAGGGACACACAGGGAGACACTGAGACACAGGGACACACAGGGAGACACAGAGACACAGGGACACACAGGGAGACACAGAGGGAGACACTGAGACACAGGGACACACAGGGAGACACAGAGACACAGGGACACACAGGGAGACACAGAGGGAGACACAGGGACACACAGGGAGACACAGAGACACAGGGACACACAGGGAGACACAGAGGGAGACACAGGGACACACAGGGAGACACAGAGACACAGGGACACACAGGGAGAGACACAGGGACACACAGGGAGACACAGAGACACAGGGACACACAGGGAGACACAGAGGGAGACACAGGGACACACAGGGAGACACTGAGACACAGGGACACACAGGGAGACACAGAGACACAGGGACACACAGGGAGACACAGAGGGAGACACTGAGACACAGGGACACAGGGACACACAGGGAGACACACACAGGGACACACAGGGAGACACACACACACACAGGGAGACACACAGAGACACACAGGGACACACACACACACAGGGAGACACACAGAGACACACAGGGAGACACACACACCATCTCTCCTGTCAGATGCAGTTTTTCAGTAAAATCACTGTTTCAGTCTGTGTGTGAATTATTGATCACACACACAGTAACACACACACACACACACACAGTGACACACACACACACACACACACACACACACACACACAGTGACACACACACACACAGTAACACACACACACAGTGACACACACACAGTGACACACACACAGTGACACACACACAGTGACACACACACACACAGTGACACACACACACACACACACACAGTGACACACACACAGTGACACACACACAGTGACACACACACAGTGACACACACACACACACACAGTGACACACACACACACACACACACAGTGACACACACACACAGTGACACACACACAGTGACACACACACACACACAGTGACACACACAGTGACACACACACACACAGTGACACACACAGTGACACACACACACACAGTGACACACACACACACACAGTGACACACACACACACACACAGCACACACACAGCACAGTGACACACACACACACGGTGACACACACACAGTGACACACACACGGTGACACACACACAGTGACACGTGACACACACACGGTGACACACGCATCACACACACACGGTGACACACACACACAGACACACACACGGTGACACACACACACACACGGTGACACACACGGTGACACACACACACACAGTGACACACACAGTGACACACACACACACACACAGTGACACACACACACACACAGTGACACACACACACACACACACACAGTGACACACACAGTGACACACACACACACAGTGACACACACACAGTAACACACACACACACACACAGTAACACACACACACAGTGACACACACACAGTAACACACACACACACACACACACAGTGACACACACACACACAGTGACACACACACACACAGTGACACACATACACACAGTAACACACACACACACAGTGACACACACACACAGTGACACACACACACACAGTAACACACATACACACAGTGACACACATACACACAGTAACACACACACACACAGTGACACACACACACAGTGACACACACACACACACACGGTGACACACACACACAGTGACACACACACACACACACACACACACACAGTAACACACACACACAGTGACACACACACACAGTGACACACACACACAGTGACACACACACACAGTAACACACACACACAGTGACACACACACACACACACAGTAACACACACACACAGTGACACACACACACACACACAGTAACACACACACACAGACACACACACACAGACACACACACACACACACAGCGCAGATGGTTTAAACATGAAGGTTTTAAACATTTATCTGACCTGCTGGACTAAAACACACAGGAAAGCCTGGAGGTTTTGGCAGGAAATGACAAGCAGCGAGCAGTGACATCACACTGTGCAGCCAATCAGAGGAGACGCTCATTTCCTGCTGTTTTGTTTCCACATGAACGGTCACGTTCGAGTGTTTGCTGTTCGGCCCTCGGCCCCACCAGACTCCATTCAAAAACCTGCCCATTTAACTGCCCTCCGTGGATGAAAGCTGAGACGCTTCACTGATAAACGCCGGACTCAGATCGACTCTACTGCAACTACAAATTCTACTGGGTTCTACTGACCACAGCCCGCTGTCCGTCAGAACCTCCGGCTCTGTTTAAAGCAGCGCGGAGATAAAGTAAACTCACTGATATTAAACCTGATGGTTCCCTGGTGTGTCTCTGCTGAGCAGGAGAACCTGAAGAGGAACGATCTAAACAGCTCTGAGAACATTCGTCCTCCGTCACTTCACGAGGGAACACATGAAGAAGAGGTCCGACCCCCCCCCCCCGACAGAAACCCAGTAAACAGACTCAGACCTGGGGCAGGTTCTGTTCGATGCAGACTCGACACAGACGGTGGATCGTGTGCATGACAGCAGGTCAGGGTGTCGCTTCAAATCCTGCAGCTCCACCGGTCCATCAGATCCTCTGACAGAGCCAAACCACGTCCAGGAGCAGAGCTGACCCACCTCAAATCCAGGTCCAGGCTTCACAGAATCTTAGGTCTGACCTAGTACCGGGTACCAGGTGTAATCCAGGTCCAAATTTACAGAAACAGGTCCAGGTCTAATTCAGGATTAGACTTCCCAAAAACAGGCCCAACATGGTCCAGATTTACAGAACAAGAACCAGATCTAATCCAGGTCTAGAGCAAGCTATAACCCAGGTCATATTTATAGATCCAGGTCTAATCCAAACCAGGTTTACAGAACCTGAACTATATCTAACCCTGGTCCAGATTTAGAAAAACAAGAATCAGGACTGATCCAAGTCCAGATTTGACAAGTCTAAATCAAAATAAAATGCAGACCCAGGTCTAACCGAGGTCCAGCTGGTGAACCAGTACGTGAGAGGGTGAACAGGGTTCTGGTGTTAGAACGAGAGGGTCTGTGTGTGGGAACCAGCAGACAGAAGAATAGCAGGAAACACGCACACACAAAAACACTGGACGTTTCCTGAGATAAGACACACACTTCCTGGACCCCCCCGGCCCCCGTGTGAACAATGTCATTCAGCTCTGTTTTCCATCTCAGACAGCCTGAAGTTAGTCTCACACAGACCTGGACTTTAGACCTGGACCTGATCCTGAGAGACACGATGTTCCACACTGTAAAAAATGATCAGGTTCTAGTGAGCGGAACGTTACGGGGCTGCAGAACCAGAGAAGCACTGGTACGGTCGGGATTAGATGTGAAAAGTGAACCAGCTCCGCCTGAACTGGGTCAGTAACAAACACCCCCATCAGAATCTGGATCCACCATGGCCGACCACGTGTTCTGCACTCGGACTTTGATTATTTCACACCGGCACCGGAGCGTTAAGGCCTCAGCTTATCTGAGGAACGCCTAAGGAACGTCTGCAGGACTGAAGGTGTCAACACAAACCGTCTGCAGGAGCTCTGAAGCCCCTTCTGGGGGGCGCTTTGTCTCCATGGTTTCTGTGTGAGGAACCTTAAACTGCCTTGGCTCAGGCCGCGGTGTGGTCAACATGTCAGATACTGGACAGAAGGTCTGCCGTGTATGAGCCAAGCAAATGCGTAACGTTTTTACAGAATACACTGACGGCTAATAATTTAAGACCAGAGACGGTAACGACGCTGCTGCTGGAGCTGCAAAGACTGACCCAACCGGCGGGACCAGCTGGAGCGTTCGGGTATTTCTGCACCATAGATGCTGAAGACGGGTTCTCTTTCTGAGGGTTCAGGATCAGGGACGGTCTCAGTTGAACATTCGGTTCTGATGATCCAGGTTGGGGGTTCTGTCTTCTGTCAGCAAGAGACCTTACAAGTACCGAAGGTGTGTGTGGCATACGGTGTGTACGGTGTGTACGGTGTGCTCCGTATAGCACCTTTCTAGTCTTTTCGACCACAATCACCACTTCACCATTCACACATTCATACACACATACACAGGTGGAACAATTCAGGGTTCAGTGTCTTGCCCAAAGACACTTCGACAAGGAGGAGCAGGGGATTGAACCGCCGACCTTCCGGTTAACGGCCAACCCGCTCTACCTCCTGAGCCACAGCCGCCCAGCTGGTGTGTGAAGAATCTATAATTCATCCACCGTAAATGTTTGATGGGAAACGCATACGTTCTGATCACAGCACAGTCAGTGATGGCAGTCTTTGTTTATTTCAAAGGTCCAGTCTTTACCTCATTTACATAATACCTGACCCACTGATCACCTGACCCACCGATCACCTGACCCACCGATCACCTGAAATCTATTAAATAAAGATGTAGATATACTGTAGATCAGAAAAGTGATGGAACGATTAAAAATCTATAAATGAATTCAGGATTAAAAACAGGACCTTTGCAATTAAACTATATGTGTCTTATGTTCTCCAATAACTTACCACCTTACGTTCTCCAATAACATACCACCTAATGTTCTCCAATAACATACCACCTAATGTTCTCCAATAACATACCACCTAATGTTCTCCAATAACATACCACCTAATGTTCTCCAATAACATACCACCTAATGTTCTCCAATAACATACCACCTAATGTTCTCCAATAACATACCACCTAATGTTCTCCAATAACATACCACCTAATGTTCTCCAATAACATACCACCTAATGTTCTCCAATAACTTACCACCTTACGTTCTCCAATAACATACCACCTAATGTTCTCCAATAACATACCACCTAATGTTCTCCAATAACATACCACCTAATGTTCTCCAATAACATACCACCTAATGTTCTCCAATAACATACCACCTAATGTTCTCCAATAACATACCATCTAATGTTCTCCAATAACATACCACCTAATGTTCTCCAATAACATACCACCTAATGTTCTCCAATAACATACCACCTAATGTTCTCCAATAACATACCACCTAATGTTCTCCAATAACATACCATCTAATGTTCTCCAATAACATACCATCTAATGTTCTCCAATAACATACCACCTAATGTTCTCCAATAACATACCACCTAATGTTCTCCGAAAACGTTCTGACTTGCGTTCTCCAATAACATACCATCTAATGTTCTCCAATAACATACTGACTTGCGTTCTCCAATAATATACCACCTAATGTTCTCCGAAAACGTTCTGACTTACGTTCTCCAACAGTGCACTAACCTCTAATAAAAGTCAATAAAGTCAAGTCTCAGATCGAGTTCCAGGCTCAGACAGGTGTGTACGAAGAAAGAAATTTATGTTGCAAGTCATGATCAACAAATCCCAAGTCAAGGCAGGTCCGGGTTCCAAGTCCCAGAATAATCAAGTCCCAAGTCAAGACGGACCAGTCTAAAGTCAAGACCAAGTCCAAACTCATCTACCTAATGACCCTGCAATCGGGGTGAATGTGTGTGTCATGTGACGGTGGAGGTGGACTCACCGTCAGCTGCTGAGCGCTGCTGCGGTCTCGGGTTGCCTGGCGCCGGTTGGTGTTGGAGGACAGCGTGGAGACGTGGCTGCTGTAGTTGGTGTTGATGGGTTCGAGGATGTGGGGGCGACTGGAGGTCCGGCTGTGGTTTGTCAGGTCTTTCAGTCCCATGGCTGAGGTAGTGCTGGTGGTGGAGTTTGACAGAATGGCGGCGGCGGCGGTGGTGATGCGGTTAAGGTCGGTATCTGGAGCGGAATCTGGAGTCCTCCTGAGATCTGCTGCGAGCAGATAACCACCATCATCATCATCATTACCTGCAGCATGTTCCCACGACCAGGCAGTGTTCTTCCAGAACATCCTGACTGTCTTCGGACTGGACCGGATCAGTCAGACGGTCAGGCGGTTCTGATTTCACACTTCGAGTACTTCAGAAAACAAGCGTCAACAGACAATGTTATTAAAGGACGTCGAGCGACAGAAGATCAGGCGGCTCAGTCAGATCCTGCACAACAACCTCTGGATCTTAAACCAGAAACCAACGGCCTCCTTAGAACGCCTCCACGACGGTCCTGCAGCTGCACAAAAACCAGCTCACTTCAATGTTTTTCACTGAAACCATCAAAAATATCAAAATCAGACTCCATCACGAGGAGCTACTGAGGAACCAGGTCCTGAAAACCTCAGGAACACTTCAGGAGCTCCTGAGAGTCCCTGCTGATTGGACTGTGAAGCTCTGATAAAGTAAGACCACGAGCACAAATACTGCCGGATACTAAAACTGCTGACGGGACGAGCTGCAGAGACAGACGTCCAGGAACACCAGAGAAGAAGAAGTCTCTGTCTCTCTCTGAGCGGCCGGGGCGAACGAGTGTCAGATCTCAGTGTGATGTCAGAGCGAGCAAGCGAGAGAGAGAGAGAGAGAGAAGAGAGGGAGAGGGGGGGCGAGAGAGAGGGGTTTACACTGGGGAGGGGGGGGGGTAAATGGAGATAGATGAGC
>JALXJV020000005.1:41054920-41084920 GCA_024633595.2 Lepomis macrochirus | reverse complement strand
CTTTGTGTGTCTTTGTGTCTCTGTGTGTCTTTGTGTCTCTGTGTGTCTGTGTGTGTCTGTGTGTCTCTGTGTGTGTCTGTGTGTGTCTGTGTCTCTCTGTAGAGACGACAGCAAACCTCCACGCCTGCAGCCACGTTTGTAGTTTGTTGGTGTAGTTCTACTCGCTCGCTGGGAGACAAAACAAACGAGTGATGGATCCGGTTTTTAAGACTCCTGATCGCTGTGTCTGTGTGTCTCTGTGTGTGTCTGTGTGTGTGTGTCTCTGTGTGTGTCTGTGTGTCTGTGTGTCTCTGTGTGTCTCTGTGTGTGTGTGTGTGTGTGTGTGTGTGTGTGTGTGTGTGTCTCTGTGTGTGTGTGTCTCTGTCTGTGTGTCTCTGTGTGTCTCTGTGTGTCTGTGTGTGTGTGTGTGTGTGTGTGTCTGTGTGTGTGTCTGTGTGTGTCTGTGTGTGTCTGTGTCTCTGTGTGTGTGTCTGTCTCTTTGTGTGTCTTTGTGTCTCTGAGTGTCTTTGTGTCTGTGTGTGTCTGTGTCTCTGTGTGTGTCTGTCTCTTTGTGTGTCTTTGTGTCTCTGTGTGTCTTTGTGTCTCTGTGTGTGTGTGTGTGTCTGTGTGTGTGTCTCTGTGTGTGTGTCTGTCTCTTTGTGTGTCTTTGTGTCTCTGTGTGTCTTTGTGTCTCTGTGTGTCTGTGTGTGTCTGTGTCTGTGTGTCTCTGTGTGTGTCTGTGTGTCTCTGTGTGTGTGTGTGTGTCTGTGTGTGTGTGTCTGTGTCTGTGTGTGTGTGTCTCTGCGTGTCTCTGTGTGTGTGTGTCTCTGTCTGTGTGTCTCTGTCTGTGTGTCTCTGTGTGTCTCTGTGTGTCTGTGTGTGTGTCTGTGTGTGTGTCTCTGCGTGTCTCTGTGTGTGTGTGTGTGTGTGTGTGTCTCTGTGTGTGTCTGTCTGTGTGTCTGTGTGTCTCTGTGTGTGTGTGTGTCTGTGTGTGTGTGTGTCTGTCTCTTTGTGTGTCTTTGTGTCTCTGTGTGTCTTTGTCTCTGTGTCTGTGTGTGTGTCTGTCTCTTTGTGTGTCTTTGTGTCTCTGTGTGTCTTTGTGTCTGTGTGTGTCTGTGTCTCTGTGTCTGTGTGTGTGTCTGTCTCTTTGTGTGTCTGCTGTGTGTCTCTGTGTGTCTGTGTGTGTGTGTGTCTCTTTGTGTGTCTGTGTGTGTGTGTGTCTCTGTGTCTGTCTCTTTGTGTCTCTGTGTGTCTTTGTGTCTCTGTGTCTCTGTGTGTGTGTGTCTCTGTGTGTCTGTGTGTGTCTGTGTCTCTGTGTGTGTCTGTGTCTGTGTGTGTGTCTCTGTGTCTGTGTCTGTATCTTTGTGTCTCTGTGTGTGTCTCTGTGTCTGTGTGTGTGTGTGTGTCTCTGTGTCTGTGTGTCTGTGTCTGTATCTTTGTGTCTCTTTGTGTGTCTGTGTGTGTCTGTGTCTCTCTGTGTGTGTGTGTGTCTCTGTGTGTGTGTCTGTCTCTTTGTGTGTCTTTGTGTCTCTGTGTGTCTTTGTGTCTGTGTGTGTCTGTGTCTCTGTGTCTGTGTGTGTGTCTGTCTCTTTGTGTGTCTCTGTGTGTGTCTCTGTGTCTGTGTGTGTGTGTGTCTCTGTGTCTGTGTGTCTGTGTGTCTGTGTCTGTATCTTTGTGTCTCTTTGTGTGTCTGTGTGTGTCTGTGTCTCTCTGTGTGTGTGTGTGTCTCTGTGTGTCTGTGTGTGTCTCTGTGTGTGTGTCTGTCTCTTTGTGTGTCTTTGTGTCTCTGTGTGTCTTTGTGTCTGTGTGTGTCTGTGTCTCTGTGTCTGTGTGTGTGTCTGTCTCTTTGTGTGTCTCTGTGTGTGTCTCTGTGTGTCTGTGTGTGTGTGTGTCTCTTTGTGTGTCTGTGTGTGTGTGTGTGTCTCTGTGTCTGTCTCTTTGTGTCTCTGTGTGTCTTTGTGTCTCTGTGTCTCTGTGTGTGTGTGTCTCTGTGTGTCTCTGTGTGTGTGTGTCTCTGTGTGTGTCTGTGTCTGTATCTTTGTGTCTCTGTGTGTGTCTCTGTGTCTGTGTGTGTGTGTGTCTGTGTCTGTATCTTTGTGTCTCTGTGTCTGTGTGTGTGTGTGTCTCTGTGTCTGTGTGTCTGTGTCTGTATCTTTGTGTCTCTTTGTGTGTCTGTGTGTGTCTGTGTCTCTGTGTGTGTGTGTCTCTCTGTGTCTGTGTGTGTGTGTGTCTCTGTGTGTGTCTGTGTCTGTATCTTTGTGTCTCTGTGTGTGTCTCTGTGTCTGTGTGTGTGTGTGTCTGTGTCTGTATCTTTGTGTCTCTGTGTCTGTGTGTGTGTGTGTCTCTGTGTCTGTGTGTCTGTGTCTGTATCTTTGTGTCTCTTTGTGTGTCTGTGTGTGTCTGTGTCTCTGTGTGTGTGTGTCTGTGTGTGTCTGTGTCTCTGTGTCTGTGTGTGTGTGTCTCTGGGTGTCTCTGTGTGTGTGTGTCTCTGTGTGTGTGTGTCTCTGTGTGTCTCTGTGTGTCTGTGTGTGTGTGTCTCTTTGTGTGTCTCTGTGTGTGTCTGTGTGTGTGTGTGTCTGTGTGTGTGTCTCTGTGTGTGTGTCTGTCTCTTTGTGTGTCTGTGTGTGTGTCTGTGTCTCTGTGTCTGTCTCTTTGTGTCTTTGTGTCTCTGTGTATGTGTGTGTGTCTCTGTGTGTCTTTGTGTCTCTGTGTCTGTGTGTGTGTCTCTGTGTGTGTGTGTCTCTGTGTGTGTGTCTGTGTGTCTCTGAGTGTGTGTGTCTGTGTGTCACATGTGTCTGTGTGTGTCTGTGTGTGTGTCTGTGTCTCTGTGCCTGTCTCTTTGTGTCTGTGTGTCTTTGTGTGTGTGTGTGTGTGTGTGTGTGTCTCTGTGTCTGTGTGTCTGTGTCTCTATCTTTGTGTCTCTTTGTGTGTCTGTGTGTGTCTGTGTGTGTCTGTGTGTGTCTGTGTCTGTGTGTGTCTGTGTCTCTCTGTAGAGACGACAGCAAACCTCCGCCGCTCTGCAGCCACGTTTGTAGTTTGTTGGTGTAGTTCTACCCGCTCGCTGGGAGACAAACGAGTGATGGATCTGGTTTTAAAGACTCCTGATGGCAGCAGAACCTTCACCTCACAGCCCGCTGCGTCCCTTTACAGGAAACATTCAACCTTCAAACTGAAGCAAACCGCTGCAAACCCTTTGGAGACTGACCCCTCCCCTCGTGATCAGCTGGTAACTCTGAGTGAGCCACTCAGCCATCAGCAGGGTCGCATTCTTCATTTCAGCCAATCACGCTGCAGCATCAGACAGTTTCAACTCACCACGGCGTGCTGGCGCGTCCCCTGGCTTCCTCATTGGTTTGCTCTGCTGTGATGTCACTCTCAGGTGTTTGCTCCTCCCAAACTCCTCCCCCAGCAGGTAGAACCAACCAGTCACACGCTGCTGACACAGAGGGGGCGGGGCCAGCATCTCATTAAAGCTCAGAGTGAGATTAAACATGTCACATATGCATGAAGCCGCCAAAACATGAAAAAAGGCCGCTCCCTGCAGCCAATCAGCATGAAGGGTTCTCTGTCTGTTGATTGGTTTAAACTGACCTTAGAGGAAGAGACAAGAGAACCAATCCCAAAGCTCATGCATCCAATCAGCTGGCCGCACCTGAGGAGACAGAGGGAGCGGGGGGACAGGTGTGTTAGAGATCCTCAGGTGTTCTGTCAGGTGTCAGGTTCCTCAGGTTACTGATGGACTGGACCAAAGATACAAGCCGAACCCAGCTGACACCCTGGACAGCTCCAGTCCATCAACATAGACAAACACCAACTAAGGACAATTTAGGGTCAACCAACCAAGTCTTATGGGGCTCGACACAAAAGGCCGAGATGACCGGGGTTCAAACCCAGGACCTTCTTGCTGTGAGGTAACTGTGCTAACCACTGGGCCACCGTGCTGGTTTGGGTGAAAATACTTAATGACTAAAGTTACAAAGCTTAAAACATTAAAGTCTCAGGCGGGAAACTAACGGCGGTCTCCTGGCTGAAGGTCCTGCTCCTGGTCCTCGTCCTCACTGAGAAATGACGCTACAGGGTTTCCCCCAGAGCGTTACAAACTGACGGGTCTCATGTGTGATGACTCGGGACCGAGAACAGGCCGATCCTGGACCAGCTGCTAAGAGTGAGGACGAGAGGGGGCGGGGCTTCAGCTCTGATGTCATTACTGACCTGCTGACCACAGACACCAACAGCCTGCTCAGGACGAGGTCGTCACGGATACACCTGAAACACACACACACAGATAATATGTCGAACTGAACGTTTGAAACGTCAAAGATCTCGCTTGCTGTTGTTCCCTCCCTGCGTTAACCTGCCTACGTAACACGTAGCATCAGCTGCTACACGTGAGACGACAAACAGCTGCTGAGCCGTTCATCATAAACTTTGGCTTTGAAACTTCATCCAACACGACCCAAACAAAGAAGCTCTGAACGCAACACAGCTTAGTAACCTGAGGTTAGGGAACATGTTCAGCTAACGTTAGCTTGCTTCTTGCATCAGCTGCGACCTACGAGAGGTTTACTCCGACTGTCGCTTGTTATGAAAAGATGAATGAGCGTTTGTGGTGATTGATTAAAGTAATCTTTTACACTGAGTTTGAGGGTCTGCAGGATGTGTTGCCGTACAGTAATTAATAAGCTGTCATTGGGCTCTGAAAGTGAAAAACAGGTTACAGTTACTTTATAGCTGCGCAGTTTGATAAGCAGCCTGGATTGGACGCAACAGGTGATACAACATTCATTGACTTGAGACTTGACTTGGACTCTGGCTCAGGGACTTGTGAGCATCTCTGGCCAGCCTGAGGCCTTTTATTGTGGTCAGCCTAAGGCTTTTTATTGTGGCCAGCCTAAGGCCTTTTATTGTGGCCAGCCTAAGGCCTTTTATTGTGGCCAGCCTAAGGCTTTTTATTGTGGTCAGCCTAAGGCCTTTTATTGTGGCCAGCCTAAGGCTTTTTATTGTGGCCAGCCTAAGGCCTTTTATTGTGGCCAGCCTAAGGCTTTTTATTGTGGTCAGCCTAAGGCTTTTTATTGTGGCCAGCCTAAGGCCTTTTATTGTGGCCAGCCTAAGGCCTTTTATTGTGGCCAGCCTAAGGCTTTTTATTGTGGCCAGCCTAAGGCCTTTTATTTTGGCCAGCCTAAGGCTTTTTATTGTGGCCAGCCTAAGGCTTTTTATTGTGGCCAGCCTAAGGCCTTTTATTTTGGCCAGCCTAAGGCACACCTGTGCAGTCCCCATGCTGCCTGATCAGCATCTCGATATGCCACCTGAGAGGTGGATGGATTATCTCAGCCTTTTGTGTTCATAGAGAAAGTCTTCGATCTCTGAGTTCAGCTCATGATGAATGAGGGCAAACACTAAAGTGTTGTGTTTATAGTTGTAGAGTAGATGCAGACTAAACTACAGTGTGTGTGTGTCTCACAGTGTAAAGCTGTGTTTGTATTCTGGGCTCTTGTTGTTCGGGACAGTCGGGGTCGTCATCCTGATGCCGAGGTCAGAGGTCACTGCCAGCTACACACAGAAATAAGAACTTGTTAGATTCCAGATTTCATCAGCTGATCAGTTTCAATCTGGAACACCTGAAGCTTTCTTTACCTCCACATATGAGTCACATGACCTTTGGGATTTTCCCATCAGCCCTCTGGCTTTGTGGACTGCAGACAGAGACAGGAGACAAAAACATTTTCTGTTACTTCCAGTTCTCTGGATCATTCAGACCCAGATCACCAGCGGCCCTGTGGAACAGAGAGCCTGTACCTGCCAGGTGTTCCCACCTGAGACCGAGCCAGAGACCGAGCCAGAGACCGAGCCACAGGTTCTCCTAACGGTCCCTGGCTGTTGGTGTTCCAGGGTCAGTTCTCAGAGAGCCTCCTCTGGTCCAAGTTGGTGGTTCCTTCACTGGGTGTCATCTCTCCACTGTAGACCACCAGGTGGAGCTGCAGCTCCCTCTCTCCCTCAGACTATAGACCACCAGGTGGAGACTGTAGACCACCAGGTGGAGCTGCAGCTCCCTCTCTCCCACAGACTATAGACCACCAGGTGGAGACTGTAGACCACCAGGTGGAGCTGCAGCTCCCTCTCTCCCACAGACTATAGACCACCAGGTGGAGACTGTAGACCACCAGGTGGAGCTGCAGCTCCCTCTCTCCCACAGACTATAGACCACCAGGTGGAGACTGTAGACCACCAGGTGGAGCTGCAGCTCCCTCTCTCCCACAGACTATAGTAGAGCCCTGCATTTCAGCCCGAGCCCGACGGGCCCCGACTCATTTACGCCCCTAGGGCCGGGCTTCGGGCCAATTTTCACGTCATACTTCACATGCGGGCCGGGCCTCGGGCCTTTTATGGGTTATCCTTTTTTTTATATTTTTAGACATTAATTAAAAGAAAATGTGAGAAGTTGACGTTGACGATAGAAAAACAAACATTAGAAAGATATTTCATAACCTGTTTTTAACCTCTTGTAATCACACTGACTTATGACTGACATGACCTCACGCAACACAAAGCTTCTCCTAGTTATGTTTTTTGTTTGATTGGACTTTATTTTCATTTAGCTGTTGGAAACTACTGGAAAAAAAAAAGTCCATGTTCTTTGTTGCATTATAAGGTAAGATAACCTGCAAGTGCTTTTTTAATTTATTTAATTTAATTTGTTTAGATCATTGCTCATTTCATTTGCGAGCGCTGTTGCGAGCAGCCTGCCTGCCTCACAGTGTAGATTTGAGAGGCTAAACTGATCAAACATGTTTTACTCGCTGTCGGCTCGGCTGCTTGGTCCTCCAAACAGTTGTCCAGTGTTGGGCAGTAGCGTCGCTACAAGTAGCACCGTTACTAGTTTAACTACATTTCTCAGTAGCTTGGTGGCAGCGTCGCTGTTTTCTGAATCAAATAGCTTTTCAGTAACGAAGCTCTTTTATTGGCCGAGTAGCGCGGTAGCTTCCACACACGCTACATTTTCCCAAGCATTTCTGATGGATCAGTAAGTGACACCACCGCCACACTGCGGACCTGTATGTGCAGCCGGCAGAAGCGCTTCCTGTGATGGTGACATCACGTACCGATCCTTGGGCTGATGTTTGCGACTTTGCTGCAGGGGAATAAAGACACGTGACGGAGTGTCTCTCTCTCAAGAAGCATAACTAACAAAACTGACATATTTTAATGGCTGCAAATATGGCAGGCTGTGGCTGTATAATAAAAAAGGCTCGGGCTCATAATTTTGATGAGCTGTCGGATACGGGTCGGGCTAGGACCTAGATTTGAGGCCCGTGCAGGGCTCTAGACTATAGACCACCAGGTGGAGACTGTAGACCACCAGGTGGAGCTGCAGCTCCCTCTCTCCCTCAGACTGCAGACCACCAGGTGGAGACTGTAGACCACCAGGTGGAGCTGCAGACCACGAGGTGGAGCTGCAGACCACGAGGTGGAGCTGCAGCTCCCTCTCTCCCTCAGACTGCAGACCACCAGGTGGAGACTGTAGACCACCAGGTGGAGACTGCAGACCACCAGGTGGAGACTGTAGACCACCAGGTGGAGACTGTAGACCACCAGGTGGAGCTGCAGCTGCCTCTCTCCCTCAGACTGCAGACCACCAGGTGGAGACTGTAGACCACCAGGTGGAGACTGTAGACCACCAGGTGAAGCTGCAGCTCCCTCTCTCCCTCAGACTGCAGACCACCAGGTGGAGACTGTAGACCACCAGGTGGAGACTGCAGACCACCAGGTGGAGACTGTAGACCACCAGGTGGAGACTGCAGACCACCAGGTGGAGACTGCAGCTGCCTCTCTCCCTCAGACCTTAGACCACCAGCTGGGTTTAGGTTTAAAACTCCTGCCGGCGGGTCGGACACGTTCTCCTGTAGAGCTCATGAGCTCAGAACGACGGCTGAGCTCGCTGTCTTTGTGAGCGAGGAAAACAAAACCAAGGTGACTGAAAGGTTCTCGGCGTTCTGCTTCAGCGGGTCATGTGACCTGGTCCTGGTCCTGACCGCGGCCATGCTCTATAGAGGGCTCAGAGTACGGACCACATTCACAACACAAAGACCTCACTGTTTCACACCTGGTTTTCAAAAGGGAAACACTCACTCTGAATGACGAGCTGTCCCGCCTCCGGAGTGATTGACAGCCGCAGCTGACCTATAGAGAGAGAGAGACTCATTATTATGACCTGGTCTGATGGAAGCTCAGTTACTGATTGGTCGGTCGAGTGATGGCACCTCTCCCTCTGAACACAGACGGGTGGATCTTCCTCCTCCTCCTGGGCCCAGTTGGCCTCCTCTCAGACCTAGACCCGATCCTGGCTCCCTCCTCCTCTTCTCTGCTGGACTCTGCACCCAGGACTGTCTCACACCTGATTCGGCTGGTCTTGGTCTCTAAGGATTGATCTGAGACCAGATCTGTGGTGCTCACAGGACCTGCTCTGGACCTGATCTGGATCAGAGCAGACAGATTGATCAGTAGGAAGTTCAGGACCAGGATCAAACAGAGACCCTGTCAGAGTGTATCTCTAACTGACCTCAAAGGTGGACTCTGTGGCCCTGGTCTGTCTGACCCGGGTCAGTCTCCTGTAGTCCAGATGGCTTTCAGTGGATCCTGGATCAGTTTGATCTGTGAGGATCAAACCCTGAACCAGTTTAGTCCCTCTGTGATCCACAGTTTGGACTGAAGTCTGGATCCTGGTCTTCCTGATCTGGGCCACTCTGACCTCTGGTCTGCAGGACTGGATCTCACTTCCAGACATGAATCCAGATCCAGCTGCAGACTCAGATCCAGTCCTGACTGAGATCCTGGATCTGGTTCCAGACTGTGAAAACCTGCAGAAACACAACGTCTGAAGCTCAGAATCTGAACCTTGGTTCTTGATCAGGGATCAGGGGCCGGTTTCTGTAGTGCTGGACTAGTCTTAGCTGAGACTGGTCTGATGCAACTTGGACTGTTTCACATAAATAAAGACTAGGCGTAAAGAGGGGACACCTGACCCCGGGCCAGCCCAGGTCTAAGGTTCTGTGTTACCATGGTAACCACCAGTCACAACCAGCCAAGAGCTCTGAGAAGGGAAAACACACAACAACGAGGACGGCCTACGGGTCGGTCCCCCTTACCGAGGGACGCCCTCCTGAGTCCGACAGACGGATCGGTCCTGCCTCCTCCCGTTTCAGGAAGTTCCCTCTCTTCTGTTCTGGATCTTTCTGAGTACCTGACGCTCCGCCCAGCGGTCGGGTTAACCTGGTTACTGTCCTAATGTCCTAATAACTGCACTCAAAACCATGCTTTTGTTTTAAAAATGGTCTTTTTTACCCAGAATTCTTTGCAGTGTAGTGCTACTTCAGAGAGTCAGGGTCTGCAGTGCTTTGTGGTCTGAGCCACGTGACACCGGACCCTGATCGTAGACCAGGTTCTCACCGTCCGTGCTCTCTCTTCAGGTTCGGTGTTCTCCTCCAAAGAGTTTCTCTTGGATCCCTGTTCTCCTCGCGGCCTCCTGCTGGTCTCCTCCTCCTCCTCCCCTTCATCTCCTCCTCCTCCTCCTCTCTGCACCTCCTCTTGCAAGCTGGATGCTGACGCTGGGCCTCCTGGCGTCTGTCAGAGCAGCAGGTGTTCATGTGACCACCAGGGGGAGACAGAAACGCAACATGTTAGCTGTTAGCCTCCTGCTAACTGTGAGCCTTCTGCTAACTGATAGCCTCTTGCTAAATCCCGCTAGCTGTTAGCCTCCTGCTAACTGTGAGCCTTCTGCTAACTGATAGCCTCTTGCTAAATCCCGCTGTTAGCATCCTGCTAAATCCCGCTAGCTGTTAGCCTCCTGCTAACTGTGAGCCTTCTGCTAACTGATAGCCTCGTGCTAAATCCCGCTAACTGTTAGCATCCTGCTAAATCCCGCTGGCTGTTAGCCTCCTGCTAACTGTGAGCCTTCTGCTAACTGATAGCCTCTTGCTAAATCCCGCTAACTGTTACCCTCCTGCTAAATCCCGCTAACTGTTAGCCTCCCACTAACTCTGAGTTTCCTGCTAACTCCCACTAACTATTAACCTCCCGCTAACTGTTAGCCTCTTGCTAAATCCCACTAACTGTTAGCCTCCTGCTAAATCCCGCTAGCTGTTAGCCTCCTGCTAACTGTGAGCCTTCTGCTAACTGATAGCCTCTTGCTAACTCCCACTAACTGTTAGCCTCCTGCTAAATCCCGCTAACTGTTAGCCTCCTGCTAACTGTGTAACTCCCAATAACGGTTAGCCTCCCTCTAACTTTTAGCCTCCTGCTAGCCTTCTGCTAACTCCCCCTAACTGTGAGCCTCTTGCTAACTCTCGCTAAATTAGAGCCCAGCATTTCAGCCCGAGCCCGACGGGCTCCGACTCCTTTCAGCCCCTCGGGCCGGGCTTCGGGCCCATTTTCACATCAGAGTTCACATGCGGGCCTCGGGCCTTTTTTGGGTTATTCTTTTTATATTTCTAGACATTAATTAAAAGAAAATATGAGAAGTTGACGTCGACGACCTGTTTCTTCTAATTACACTGACACATGCTGTACTTTTTCTCTACGATGCTCGCTAAGAGACTCTTCTAACTTTTTGTTTGATTGGACTTTTTATTTTGTTGGAAACTACTGGAAAACAGAACGGCCGTGTTCTTTGGTGCATCATAAGGTAAGATGCAAGTTTGTTTTTAATTTGATTAATTTAATTTGTTTTAATTGTCGAGTTTTGCTCATTTCGTTTGTGAGCGCTGTTGCGAGCAGCCTGCCTGCCTCACTTTGGTTTAATAAATGAACATTTTATTTTAATAAGTAAACATTTATTAAACTGTCTGTGTGATGTGCTTCAAGTGTTTTATATGGATTTTACTGCAGCTCAGTATTAGAGCTGATTTGAGAGACTAAATTGATCCAACATGTTTTACTGGCTGTCGGCTCGCCTGCTTGGTCGTCATTTAAAAAAATGCTCCAAACATTTGTCTAAATTAACTTAATAAAGAAACATAACTAACAAAACGGACATATTTTAATGGCTGCCGCCACTGTGACCCTGAGTATGACACTTAACCCCTCGCTGCTCCGGAGGCGTGCGACCTCTGACCTCTGACATGTGTAGCAATGGTTTGGTTTGGATAAACGCGTCAGCTAAATGAATGAATGTGCAGAGCTCTACGCTAACTGTTCCTAACTGACGTCCAGCAGTTCACAATAAAGAAAACTTCCCTTCAGAGCAACAGATATTTTTACCTTCTCATACTGAGGAACGTTTTAGGTCCTCAACACTTTGAGTTAAACCAGGTTAGGAGGCCAGCGGTGGACGGGACCCTTTAGTTTCATTTCAACAGCTCTTCTCATCCCGACTCTTTACTGGAGACAAACACGTTAAACGCTCTAACAGTTTCTGTCATTTCATGCCGCCTCCATGAAACGGCGAGAGGCCGGAGGTTAGCTATCCAAAGAAGAAACCTTCTAGACGGGCGTGTCGTCCCACGTTCAACATTTAAAGTGACCCGCGCCGTCATGTTAAATGTTGCTGCCCCACTGAATTGTGGGCCGGCGTTCCTTTGGTAAAGGGAGGAAACCTCAGCTGTTAGAGGACCCGGCCAGCTCTCATGTGGGCTTCACTCAGAACCCCATCGGGACGAGGAAGAGGAGAAGCAGCTGACGTGAAGCTCGTCACGCTGATTGAAGCTAACGAGGAGGATCAACAGATTAACTCGTCACGTTCCTCCATCAGGCTCAGGTTTCTGTGAGCAGGACGAGCAAACTGTTCATCCACGAACACACAGGAGGAAGTTTCAGATCTTCAGGATAAAATATGACTTCACTAATGAAACTCTGAGTTTGACCCTAACAGAGAGACGTTAACTCTGGAGGCGCTCAGAAGTCTCTCAGTTAAACATTAAGCTCAAACTAACGAGTGTTTTTAAATTCAGTGCGTCCCACAGACTCTGAGTTCAGAGGAATTAAAGTTCAGATTCAGTCTCACCTTTTCCTGCAGCTCAGAGGCGCCTCCATCACTCAGAGATCACTGACCAGCTCTCTAACTGACCGACTACCTGCTCAGTCTGGCCGTTTCTTCTCTGCTCAACTCTGACTTTCTTCTAAATTTCCCTCTGAAAGAAAAAAATTCAAACCAGTTCCCCCCGTCAAGTTAAAACTAACAAACACGACCGTTTCCTCTTCTGTACTTTCAAAATAAAAGCATAGTTCTTATCAGGTTGACTAAACTGACCTCACCATAAGGGCCTCGTCTCCTCAGTGGCCGGAGCTTTTAGCTGTATCACATGATCAGTGACCGCAGTCGTCTGTGCTGCTTTCAAACTGAATGTGTGTGACGAGATCAGAAGCTCCAGAACAGCTAAGAAACAGACCTCTGGGAGATGTTGACAGCTTCTGGTTTTAAATCCTGACCAAGCAGGAAGCTCCGGCTGTGAAACCTGCGTCCTCTCCAGCAGCCAGCAGGGGGCGACTGAAACCTGCGTCCTCTGCAGCAGCCAGCAGGGGGCGCCTTAAACCTGCGTCCTCTCTAACAGCCAGCAGGGGGCGACTGAAACCTGCGTCCTCTGCAGCAGCCAGCAGGGGGCGCCTTAAACCTGCGTCCTCTCTAACGAGAAGCCCCTGACTGCAGTGTGCAGATCGGGGCAGGGCTCAACGTGGGTCAATGTGGGCGGGGGTCAAACGTTTGACTCCGCCCACACGAGCACTGCCCTTCCAAGAAGCACGAGAAGCCCGTCTCCCTCGTCTTCACTTGAGATTTACGTTCGTGGAAATGGATGGAAATTAGCCAATTAATTAACGTGGAAATTAGCCTGTTGAACTAACTCTGGCTCATTTACAGTACAGCTGTTAATGAGCACTGTCCCTGTCAAAAAACAAATTAAATTAAATAATTAAATAAGGTGTCTGTGTTAAGAGCTTCAATTGTGTTACGATTTTTAAGTAAAAATTATGTCGTATGTCACCCCCTGTTCTCTTGATTCAGCCTGTTCTCATGCTTTTGCATTTCATGCTCACATATACACGCTTTGGGAAAGCCGTGTATACTTTACGCCCCAGGTACGTGTGTATGATGAGGCGCATCCCGGCAGCGTGTGTATGTGGCGCCCGGTGACCGGATCGCTGAGCAGTGCTTCCGGTCGCTAACTAGCTAGGTAGCTAGCGATGTTTTTATTTAAGGAGTTGACAGCCTCCCCGAGGCATTTTCCCTAACCTCAACCATGACATTAGTTAGTGCCTAAACCTAAGTCAGTAAATATATGCATGTCGACCGGCTAACCCTACAGCTGTGCACATCGGACGGCCGATGTGCTAGCAGGTAGGGTTAGCCTCCTTTGTGCTGCAATGCTATTGTACACGTTTGACCCCGCCCACATTGACCCACGTTGAGCCCCGGCCCGATCTGCACACTGCAGTCAGGGGTACTTGTCTCTAACAGCCAGCAGGGGGCGACTGAAACCTGCGTCCTCTCTAACAGCCAGCAGGGGGCGCCTTAAACCTGCGTCCTCTCTAACAGCCAGCAGGGGGCGACTGAAACCTGCGTCCTCTCTAACAGCCAGCAGGGGGCGCCTTAAACCTGCGTCCTCTCTAACAGCCAGCAGGGGGCGCCTTAAACCTGCGTCCTCTCTAACAGCCAGCAGGGGGCGCCTTAAACCTGCGTCCTCTCTAACAGCCAGCAGGGCCTTAAACCTCGTCCCTCTAACAGCCAGCAGGCTTAAACCTGCGCCCTCTAACAGCCAGCAGGGGGCGACTGAAACCTGCGTCCTCTCCAGCAGCCAGCAGGGGGCGCCTTAAACCTGCGTCCTCTCTAACAGCCAGCAGGGGGCGCCTTAAACCTGCGTCCTCTCTAACAGCCAGCAGGGGGCGACTGAAACCTGCGTCCTCTCCAACAGCCAGCAGGGGGCGCCTTAAACCTGCGTCCTCTCTAACAGCCAGCAGGGGGCGACTTGATTTATTCCCTCAGTAAACACTTTCCTGATGAGTTTATGGTCTCAGTCGTACGTCAGTTTAAAGTTAGCGTCTGATCCAGAGTCTGGTCAGGAAAGGTTTCCCCTGTTTCAACATCTGGAATCAGCACCAGGCTTTTAGTGTGAAAATCAGTGCTGGACTTCCTGTGTTGTTGGTAACGTTCAGTCACTTCCTGTCAAACAGTGAGGAGGTCCACATGTGTTTGTCATTAACAGAGAGGGGGGGGGGGCGTTCCCACAGCGACAAACCAAACTCCACTCAGAAATCAGAGAATTTAAGACGTTTAACACAAACAGGAAGTACAACAACACGTCTGTTCACTGATCTCTGACCGTCTCTGATAATCTCTGATAATCTGATCAGATTATCTCAGCATCTCTCTCTCTCTCTCTGTCTCAGTGTCTCTCGGCCCGCCTCAGCAGATGGTCTCTCTGAGGATCTGTTTCTGTTTCCACGGCGACCCGAACACGCAACACGTCTCTGAGCTGACAGAATAAAGTTTGATTTGGAGGTTTGTTATATCGTCACCTGGAGCCTGAAGACAGCGAAGGAACTGCTGATTATCAGGTGAGCAGCTTTAAAATAACGTCATGTGACTGACGAGCAGAGCGAATCGATCAGCACCTGAAGAGAAAAAACTTCCTGAAGTGTAAATATTACAGAAGTTCAGACTCCACGAGTAAGACTAGTATGTAAGAATGACAAAGAAAATGTTCTGGGGCCTGTTTGTTCTGCTGGTCTCAGGTCAGTTTCCTGCAGCCTGTTGGTTCTGCTTGTCTCAGGTCAGTTTCATGCAGCCTGTTTGTTCTGCTTGTCTCAGGTCAGTTTCCTGCAGCCTGTTGGTTCTGCTTGTCTCAGGTCAGTTTCCTGCAGCCTGTTGGTTCTGCTGGTCTCAGGTCAGTTTCCTGCAGCCTGTTTGTTCTGCTTGTCTCAGGTCAGTTTCCTGCAGCCTGTTGGTTCTGCTGGTCTCAGGTCAGTTTCCTGCAGCCTGTTTGTTCTGCTTGTCTCAGGTCAGTTTCCTGCAGCCTGTTGGTTCTGCTTGTCTCAGGTCAGTTTCCTGCAGCCTGTTGGTTCTGCTTGTCTCAGGTCAGTTTCCTGCAGCCTGTTGGTTCTGCTTGTCTCAGGTCAGTTTCCTGCAGCCTGTTGGTTCTGCTTGTCTCAGGTCAGTTTCCTGCAGCCTGTTGGTTCTGCTTGTCTCAGGTCATGTTCATACAGCCTGTTTGTTCTGCTGGTCTCAGGTCAGTTTCCTGCAGCCTATTGGTTCTGCTGGTCTCGGGTCAGTTTCCTGCAGCCTGTTGGTTCTGCTGGTCTCAGGTCAGTTTCCTGCAGCCTGTTGGTTCTGCTTGTCTCAGGTCAGTTTCCTGCAGCCTGTTGGTTCTGCTGGTCTCAGGTCAGTTTCCTGCAGCCTGTTTGTTCTGCTTGTCTCGGGTCAGTTTCCTGCAGCCTGTTGGTTCTGCTTGTCTCAGGTCAGTTTCCTGCAGCCTGTTGGTTCTGCTTGTCTCAGGTCAGTTTCCTGCAGCCTGTTGGTTCTGCTTGTCTCAGGTCAGTTTCCTGCAGCCTGTTGGTTCTGCTTGTCTCAGGTCAGTTTCCTGCAGCCTGTTGGTTCTGCTTGTCTCAGGTCAGTTTCCTGCAGCCTGTTGGTTCTGCTGCTCTCAGGTCAGTTTCCTGCAGCCTGTTGGTTCTGCTTGTCTCAGGTCATGTTCATACAGCCTGTTTGTTCTGCTGGTCTCAGGTCAGTTTCCTGCAGCCTATTGGTTCTGCTGGTCTCGGGTCAGTTTCCTGCAGCCTGTTGGTTCTGCTGGTCTCAGGTCAGGTTCATGCAGCCTGTTGGTTCTGCTGGTCTCAGGTCAGTTTCATACAGCCTGTTGGTTCTGCTGGTCTCTGGTCAGTTTCGTTGGTTCTGCTCTTAGTTCCTGTTATCTTTTGCTTCCTGCAGGAGAATAATAGGCGATGCACTCTGGGCGTGTGAAGGTTACAGATTCTGATCTCAGATCTGTTCTGATGTTTGAACTCCTGACCTGTCCGTGGGGTCAAAGGTTAAATGAAGTGTAAATAAATCCATCGTGGCTTCACGCTGAGCTACAAGAAGGACTCGTTGTTTCTGTGACAGCAGGTCGTTTAACGTCACCGAGTGCTGATCAGTCCGACTAAAGTGACTCTGACAGAAACAGACGCTCACAGACTCAGAGACAGATGGCCGGCCAGCCGCTCATCAAAGAGTCTTTAACAACAACTATATAACAGCAAGTCCTTACCAACAAGTCTGTACCAACAAGTCCTTATCAACAAGTCTGTGCCAACAAGTCTGTACCAACAAGTCCTTATCAACAAGTCCTTATCAACAAGTCTGTACCAACAAGTCCTTATCAACAAGTCTGTGCCAACAAGTCTGTACCAACAAGTCCTTATCAACAAGTCCTTATCAACAAGTCCTTATCAACAAGTCTGTACCAACAAGTCCTTATCAACAAGTCTGTGCCAACAAGTCCTTATCAACAAGTCTGTACCAACAAGTCTGTACCAACAAGTCCTTATCAACAAGTCTGTACCAACAAGTCCTTATCAACAAGTCTGTACCAACAAGTCCTTATCAACAAGTCCTTATCAACAAGTCTGTATCAACAAGTCTGTACCAACAAGTCTGTACCAACAAGTCTGTACCAACAAGTACTTATCAACAAGTCCTTATCAACAAGTCTGTATCAACAAGTCTGTACCAACAAGTCTGTACCAACAAGTCCTTATCAACAAGTACTTATCAACAAGTCTGTACCAACAAATCCTTATCAGCAGGTCCTTATCAACAAGTCCTTATTAACAAGTCTGTACCAACAAGTCCTTATCAACAAGTCTGTACCAACAAGTCCTTATCAACAAGTCCTTATTAACAAGTACTTATCAACAAGTCTGTACCAACAAGTCCTTATCAACAAGTCTGTACCAACAAGTCCTTATCAACAAGTCCTTATTTACAAGTCCTTATCAACAAGTCCGTACCAACAAGTCCTTATCAACAAGTCTGCACCAACAAGTGTGCGCAGGGAACTAACTCCAGATTTTTATATGGTGGGGGGAACCTGAGCACTCGGAGGAAACCCTCGCAGACACGGGGAGAACATGCAAACTCCACACAGAAAGGCCGGGACAACCGGGGTTTGAACCCGCAAGCTTCTTGCTGTATTTACTGCAGAATCTGAGAATCTGAGTCCAGCTGGATCAGTTTGTTACTCAGGACTCTCTGACGTTACCGGCAGTCATTGCTTTGTCTTCACATTGAAATATTACAGAGCATCAGGTCGCCCTCAGCTCAGAACAAACCTCTGCATGTAAACACAGTGTACAGCTGGACGCTAGAGCAGCTCCACCAACATGTTTACTGCACATGATGCGTAATCTCAGCGTAAACTGTGAGGATCTGAATGCAGCTTAAGACACGTCGGATCAGTGTATAATTATCTCTTTCGCTCACAGGGTGTTTCACTGTGTTTAAATTTACTACATGTGTTGAAGCAGCTGAAATAAAACCACCAAATGCTGCTGAGCCAAGATCCATATAGAAGTTTAACCTCTAAAATCTACTTTAACTTCAAATCAGCTAACACATCGCTGCAGGATCAGATTGTGAGCTTATGGTCATGTCTCATGTCTGTTTGTCCCGTCAGATTAAAGCTGATATATTTTGAATGTAACATAGGCTGCAGCTGAACAATCTTAATCCAGAACTTTATCACCCACTAAGGAAATGTAAGTCTGCTAAATGAGGAACTAACAGCCACACTGAATAAACCTTTACTGTGGTAACTTATTGACACTGCGTCAGCAGTACGTCAAAGTACTGCAGGATGTAGGTATTTGGAGGGGTTTATCTTTCTACCTGCTGACTGTATGACCAAACAAATCAAACAGCATTTTCACCACATGGGTTAACTTCTGGACTGTTTGACTTTTGCCTTTGTGACTGTAAACCCGACTAGGAACCGGACCTCGAGGTGTGGACCTCAGTGGTCCTCAGTGTCTTCATGAGGGTTCGAAAGGGCATTGATAAAACTTCAGAGGTCCTTGAGCAGGTTTAAGAGCTCTTTAATGAAGTTTTCCTGAGAAGGTTTTGATGGTTCTTCAACAGGCTCCATGTGAAATCAGATCAATCAAAACATCTGAGCTACTCTCCACTCTAACAAAACCTTTAACAACTACAGCTCCCATGAGGCTTTGCAGCAGTGGCTTCCTCGGAATCCTGAAGGTGGACTCACCTGGTTCAGGTGTGTTTGTGTTTCAGGATGATGCTGAATGACAGGTGGACCATCATGAACAACAGCAGCTCCGAGCTTGACAGCAAACGACCAAGTAAACACAAGGTAAGGCCTCAGACATGCTACGTTAGCATTTAGCATGTTAGCTTGCCACTTAGACTCAAACCCGAGTCCCCCGTCGTCCTCCCACAGACAGACACACAAACCAAGAGACCGACAGACACACACAGAGTTAATTCGTGTTAATCTGGAGTTAATCTGTCAGATCAAAGTGTCTCTAATCTGCAGCAGCTGTCGCCTTCACTGACATCGACTGAGGATCTACAGATTAAACACTACAGAACACACACATGGTCCACACCACAGGGGAGGTGTAACCCCACAACCCACATCCAGACTACACGCAGACCGCTGTAACCCTCTTACTGGTGTTGGATGTCATTTGGGTTATTCTGTGGAATCGGTGCCTTTTGTGTCCCCAAGAAATATTCAGTCATAAAATTACAGATATGTCAGTAATAACAAACAAATATGTATTTCAAAGCATTACCATGCCATAACATCAAATATATAACATCAAATTAAAGCCAATTTAAATAATTTTAAACAATTAAAAATTACTTTTTACTGATGGGTTTTTGGCCTGTGCCTTGTGATGATTATTCTATTTCAGCAAGGCTTGTAATTTGTAAAACGTAGGCAACAGTTTTAACATTTTTACATTTACAAATTGTTTTAAGTACAATGTTATTGTTAAAATTAGGCATCGTTTTGGTTCAGGCAGGCAACAAAGTCAAGCTCAGCTCACAAACCCAGTACACTGACTGATAGCAGTCCATCTCAAGCCAAGCCTTCCTCAGCTGATTTCCCTCTAAGCATTCATTGGCAATTGGTTTGCACATGGAAGGGCGGAGAGGTGCTCTTCCTGCCTTATGGCTTTCCACATAGGCATGTGGAAGGGCGGAGAGGTGCTCTTCCTGCCTTATGGCTTTCCACATAGGCATGTGGAAGGGCGGAGAGGTGCTCTTCCTGCCTTATGGCTTTCCACATAGGCATGTGGAAGGGCGGAGAGGTGCTCTTCCTGCCTTATGGCTTTCCACATAGGCATGTGGAAGGGCGGAGAGGTGCTATCCCTACCTTATGGCTTTCTATGTCGGCACGTGGAAGAGTGGGCAGATGCTATCCCTACCTTATGGCTTTTACATATAGGCATGTGGAAGGGCGAGGAGGTGAAGGAGGGGAGGTACTCTCCCAGAGGGTACAGAGCGACACCGCCAAACATAATTAACATAAAGCAAATAAAGTATATGAGGAAGTTGTCCTGACTGAACTTTGTTTTTGGTATAAATATGTATTATTAAAAAAACAACATTAATTTCTCTGTGTCACCACAGAATTTATTATATTATACCTATATACTAGATACTACACAACCTTCATCTGATTTACAGATTGAGATAAATTTCATTAAAGTCACCAGGTCACAGGAAGTTGTGTGTTACTTTTTGATGAGACATATTGATCGTACTGTGTGTGTGTGTTCAGAGGTGCTGCAGCTTCCTGTTATGGTCCGTCGTCGTTTTGATCATCATAGCAACCGTCGTCACAGCAACTGTCACTATCCTGTACCTGAACCAGTATCCTCTGCCCTTCATCAGCAGGTAAACTCACCTGTCTCTCTGACTCACCTGTCTGTCTGACCCACCTATGTGTCTGTCTCACTCACTCTCTGTCATTGTTGTCACAGTAACAGGGGCGTGGTCTCTTCCTCCTCCTCACCTGTAATCTCGACCAATCCCAGAGAGTCTGGCGCCCTGGTGTCCATCTCCCGGGTCACAGACGGAGAGCCAATCAGCATCTTCTTGGACCCGAACTGTCCAGACTACAGCGATAGCTTCCTGCGCTGGGAGGCGCTGCAGAGCTCTCTGTTGCGAGCGCTGTCCAATCACAATGCAGATGACTGGCAGGACACGGGATTGGTCCAGAAGCTGGCCGAGGAGCTGAAGGTGTTGTCAAGCCACGCCCACCACCTGAGGCTGGAAGCTGATTCGCTGAAAAGAGGTCAAGGTGTTCTGGACCAGCAACTGGTCGCCCTGCATAGCGAGCAGAGCCGCATCTCTCAGGTTCATTTAGAAAAATAAAACTCAATTAAATACAGTTATTTACTAAATAAAATAAACAAATTAAAACTTGGATCAAATTAAAGGTCAATACAAGACATTAATACATTGCCTACCTCTCTTACCTGCACAGGTGTTATCTGACAGCCACTCAGGTGTGCTGAAGCTGGCTGCAGGTTTCAGTGATTCTCTGCTCGGCCTGCAGAGGGAGACAGAGAGTCTGAGGAGGCTCAGCAGTGAGCTGCAGAGGGACAGCAGATACCGAGGTACTACTACGCAGTACTACTACACAGTACTACTACACAGTACTACTACACAGTACTACACAGAGGTACTACTACACAGAGGTACTACTACGCAGTACTACTACACAGTACTACACAGAGGTACTACTACACAGTACTACACAGAGGTACTACTACACAGAGGTACTACTACACAGTACTACTACACAGCACTACACAGAGGTACTACTACACAGTACTACTACACAGTACTACTACACAGTACTACTACACAGCACTACACAGAGGTACTACTACACAGTACTACTACACAGCACTACACAGAGGTACTACTACACAGTACTACACAGAGGTACTACTACACAGAGGTACTACTACGCAGTACTACTACACAGTACTACACAGAGGTGCTACTACACAGTACTACACAGAGGTACTACTACACAGAGGTACTACTACACAGTACTACTACACAGTACTACACAGAGGTACTACTACACAGAGGTACTACTACACAGTACTACTACACAGCACTACACAGAGGTACTACTACACAGTACTACTACACAGCACTACACAGAGGTACTACTACACAGTACTACTACACAGCACTACACAGAGGTACTACTACACAGTACTACTACACAGCACTACACAGAGGTACTACTACACAGTACTACTACACAGTGCTACTACACAGAGGTACTACTACACAGTACTACTACACAGAGGTACTACTACACAGTACTACTACACAGTGCTACACAGAGGTACTACTACACAGTGCTACTACACAGTACTACTACACAGCACTACACAGAGGTACTACTACACAGTACTACTACACAGTACTACTACACAGCACTACACAGAGGTACTACTACACAGTACTACTACACAGTACTACTACACAGCACTACACAGAGGTACTACTACACAGTACTACTACACAGTACTACTACACAGAGGTACTACTACACAGTACTACTACACAGAGGTACTACTACACAGTACTACTACACAGTACTACACAGAGGTACTACTACACAGTACTACTACACAGTACTACTACACAGCACTACACAGAGGTACTACTACACAGTACTACTACACAGTACTACTACACAGCACTACACAGAGGTACTACTACACAGTACTACTACACAGTACTACTACACAGCACTACACAGAGGTACTACTACACAGTACTACTACACAGTACTACTACACAGCACTACACAGAGGTACTACTACACAGTACTACTACACAGTACTACTACACAGAGGTACTACTACACAGTACTACTACACAGAGGTACTACTACACAGTACTACTACACAGTACTACACAGAGGTACTACTACACAGTACTACTACACAGTACTACTACACAGCACTACACAGAGGTACTACTACACAGTACTACTACACAGTACTACTACACAGCACTACACAGAGGTACTACTACACAGTACTACTACACAGTACTGTAACTTTTATTATATTTTATGTTGCTTTAAAACGTTTTTATTTTATTTCCCTGTTGCTTTTATGTTTTATGTAAAGCACTTTGAATTACCTTGTTGAAATGTGCTGTACAAATAAACTTGCCTTGCCTTACACAGTACTACACAGAAGTACTACTACACAGTACTACACAGAGGTACCACACACAGGTACCACACACACAGTACTACACACCAGTAAACAGAGGTAAACTTAGCAAAACGTTTATTACTATTAACGCTGGTGCCTTGAACGACCCTGTGGCTTCCACTGCTGATTGGCTCTCACCTCTGACACGCCCACCAAACGGGATAAAATGCCTTGAAGCCCGTTAAGCATCGTTTCAAGGAAACATGTCGTTCAGCCGCAGCAAAACGTTTTGAGACAGAACTTGGCCTCGTCGCTGCACCTGTGACAGACACCTGTCACTCAAACACGTGTGAGGCAGAGCTGTAGTAAAGTCTCTCCCTCTCTCTCTGTCTGTCTGGATGTCTCCCGCCCTCAGCTGGCAGACCGAGAGACTGTAGTGATGTCATGGCGTCAGGCGGCGCTCAGGACGGCGTTTACTCTGTGTTTCCAACCCACGACCCCGACGGCTTCATGGTTTACTGTGACATGACCACCGATGGAGGAGGCTGGACGGTAACGCACACACACACACACACACACCTGCGTAAGGTACCTCACACCTGTGTGTGTCTGAGCTCGTTAGCTCTAATTAGCTTAGCGAGCAAACATATAAAACCTGTCAGGCCGTCCTGGATTAACCTGCAGCTGATCCTTCAGGTCCTTTATTGATTTTAAGAGAGGCCTGTTTAAATGATTGATCATTACCATGGTTACACTAAAACAAACGTAGCCTGAACAACATTAAGGACCCACTTATTCTAACTTCTGCTGCCATCTCTGTGTAGCAAGTCTTGAGTCAGGTTTTCCACAAGGCAGACTCACAGAAGCCCCGCCCCCTGGCTCTGTGATTGGATAGTCAAATGATATGTTAATCTCAGCGTTTCTTTTGGCTATTCAGGAGTCACAGGTGGGGCTGTAGCACCCGTGGGTCTGATACCCGTGTAGCTGCAAACCTTCACACAGTGGAAATCATTTCTGCAAATGTTTTTAAACCTCGTTCACTAAATGTGGCGCCCAGCTACAGATCTGTTCACGGATTCAAACGTTTCATCTACGTGTTCCAGAAACATTCAGACTTTATGTGACGTGGCGGCAGAAGTGAAGAACGAGTTGATGAAATACATTAATACAGGACGTAATAATCAGCTGACTGAATCAGACGTTATGAATGAAATGTAATGACAGATCAGCTGACATCAACACTGTGTCTGTGTGTGCAGGTCATCCAGAGGAGGGAGGACGGCTCAGTGAACTTCTTCAGAGAGTGGGCTGCATACAGAGACGGGTTCGGCAAGACTACAGGAGAGCACTGGCTAGGTGTGACGCACGCACGTACGCACGCATGCACAAACACACACACCATAAACCACAAACAGAAAGAAGGTAAACCACAAACAGAAAGAAGGAAAACCACAAACAGGAAGAAGGTAAACCACAAAGAGAAAGAAGGAAAACCACAAAGAGGAAGAAGGTAAACCACAAACAGAAAGAAGGTAAACCACAAACAGAAAGAAGGTAAACCACAAACAGAAAGAAGGTAAACCACAAACAGGAAGAAGGTAAACCACAAACAGAAAGAAGGTAAACTACAAACAGAAAGAAGGTAAACCACAAACAGAAAGAAGGTAAACTACAAACAGAAAGAAGGTAAACCACAAACAGAAAGAAGGTAAACTACAAACAGAAAGAAGGTAAACCACAAACAGAAAATAGGAAAACCACAACAAGAAAGAAGGTAAACCACAAACAGAAAGAAGGTAAACCACAAACAGAAAGAAGGTAAACCACAAACAGAAAGAAGGTAAACCACAAACAGGAAGAAGGTAAACTACAAACAGAAAGAAGGTAAACCACAAACAGAAAGAAGGTAAACCACAAACAGAAAGAAGGTAAACTACAAACAGAAAGAAGGTAAACTACAAACAGAAAGAAGGTAAACTACAAACAGAAAGAAGGTAAACCACAAACAGAAAGAAGATAAACCACAAACAGGAAGAAGGTAAACCACAAAGAGAAAGAAGGAAAACCACAAAGAGGAGGAAGGTAAACCACAAACAGAAAGAAGGTAAACCACAAACAGGAAGAAGGTAAACTACAAACAGAAAGAAGGTAAACCACAAACAGGAAGAAGGTAAACTACAAACAGAAAGAAGGTAAACCACAAACAGAAAGAAGGTAAACTACAAACAGAAAGGAGGTAAAACCTACAAAACAGAAAGAAGGTGAAACCACAAACAGGAAGAAGGTAAACCACAAACAGAAAGAAGGTAAACTACAAACAGAAAGAAGGTAAACCACAAACAGAAAGAAGGTAAACTACAAACAGAAAGAAGGTAAACTACAAACAGAAAGAAGGTAAACCACAAAGAGGAAGAAGGTAAACTACAAACAGAAAGAAGGAAAACCACAAACAGAAAGAAGGTAAACCATGAACAGGAAGAGGGAAAACCACAAAGAGGAAGAAGGTAAACCACAAACAGAAAGAAGGAAAACCACAAACAGAAAGAAGGAAAACCACAAAGAGGAAGAAGGTAAACCACAAACAAAAAGAAGGAAAACCACAAACAGAAAGAAGGAAAACCACAAAGAGGAAGAAGGTAAACCACAAACAGAAAGAAGGAAAACCACAAACAGAAAGAAGGAAAACCACAAAGAGGAAGAAGGAAAACCACAAAGAGGAAGAAGGTAAACCACAAACAGAAAGAAGGAAAACCACAAACAGAAAGAAGGAAAACCACAAAGAGGAAGAAGGAAAACCACAAAGAGGAAGAAGGAAAACCACAAACAGAAAGAAGGAAAACCACAAACAAAAAGAAGGAAAACCACAAAGAGGAAGAAGGAAAACCACAAACAGAAAGAAGGAAAACCACAAAGAGGAAGAAGGAAAACCACAAACAGAAAGAAGGTAAACTACAAACAGGAAGAAGGAAAACCACAAACAGAAAAAAGGTAAACCACAAACAGAAAGAAGGAAAACCACAAAGAGGAAGAAGGTAAACCACAAACAGAAAGAAGGAAAACCACAAACAGAAAGAAGGAAAACCACAAAGAGGAAGAAGGAAAACCACAAAGAGGAAGAAGGAAAACCACAAACAGAAAGAAGGAAAACCACAAACAAAAAGAAGGAAAACCACAAAGAGGAAGAAGGAAAACCACAAACAGAAAGAAGGAAAACCACAAAGAGGAAGAAGGTAAACTACAAACAGAAAGAAGGAAAACCACAAGGAGGAAGAAGGTAAACCACAAACAGAAAGAAGGAAAACCACAAGGAGGAAGAAGGTAAACCACAAACAGAAAGAAGGAAAACCACAAGGAGGAAGAAGGTAAACCACAAAGAGGAAGAAGGAAAACCACAAACAGAAAGAAGGTAAACTACAAACAGGAAGAAGGAAAACCACAAACAGAAAAAAGGTAAACCACAAACAGAAAGAAGGAAAACCACAAGGAGGAAGAAGGTAAACCACAAACAGAAAGAAGGAAAACCACAAGGAGGAAGAAGGTAAACCACAAACAGAAAGAAGGAAAACCACAAGGAGGAAGAAGGTAAACCACAAACAGAAAGAAGGAAAACCACAAACAGAAAGAAGGAAAACCACAAGGAGGAAGAAGGTAAACCACAAACAGAAAGAAGGAAAACCACAAGGAGGAAGAAGGTAAACCACAAAGAGGAAGAAGGAAAACCACAAACAGAAAGAAGGTAAACTACAAACAGGAAGAAGGAAAACCACAAACAGAAAAAAGGTAAACCACAAACAGGAAGAAGGTAAACCTGAGACATGACTCAGAGGTCTGAGACGTTGATCTGTTAGTCTCAGGACCCGCTGCATAAGGGACTCTTCAGGGTTTAAAGAGCCTTGATCTGGAGGGAGTCTTTAGAACAGGATCTGAAGAGCATGGGGAAGTTTAGTTGTCTTCACTGGAGGTCCATTATCAGAGGAAACCTCCCTGATTCTGCTCTACAGGCATCTGGAGGAGTCTTTCTCTGCAGAGTCCAGCATGTCTGCTCTCAGTGCTTCTCCCAGCTGTTAGAGTTCTGATGACAGAGTGTATTCAAACTTCACCTCCAGAGAGCGACTCAACACACCGTCAGAGTTTCAACTCCAGAGTTCAGATGGGAACTTTTAACACAGAGTTTCTGTTTGATGTCATAGAGGTCTACCAGTAGTTTCTTTTAGTGCAGTCACTGCCTACACTTCCCTGCCCGTGTGATGTGAAGGCCCTCTCACCTGTCTGTGTCCCCCTCCCTATCTCTCCCCTGTCTGTCTCTCACCTGTCTCTCACCTGTCTGTCTCCCCTGTCTCTCAGGTCTCCAGAGGATCTACTCTCTCACCTGTCTGTCTCCCCCTCCCTATCTCTCCCCTGTCTGTCTCTCACCTGTCTCTCACCTGTCTGTCTCCCCTGTCTCTCAGGTCTCCAGAGGATCTACTCTCTCACCTGTCTGTCTCCCCCTCCCTATCTGTCCCCTGTCTGTCTCTCACTTGTCTCTCACCTGTCTGTCTCCCCTGTCTCTCACCTGTCTCTCAGGTCTCCAGAGGATCTACTCTCTCACCTGTCTGTCTCCCCCTCCCTATCTGTTCCCTGTCTGTCTCTCACCTGTCTCTCACCTGTCTGTCTCCCCTGTCTCTCAGGTCTCCAGAGGATCTACTCTCTTACTGGCTCAGGTGGTTATGAGTTACGGATCGACATGGCTGACTTCGATAACGCCACAGCCTTCGCTCGTTACGCTGAGTTCTCTGTTGGTCGAGACTCAGTGAACCCCGAGGAGGATGGGTACCCGCTGACCGTGGACCAGTACTCCGGGACCGCAGGTACGAATACTACTGCTGTAGTACTGCAGTACTATAAACCATCACACGGGATTAATAGGTCTAATTCTGTCCTCCAGGCGACTCCCTCCTGAAGCACTCTGGGATGCGTTTCACCACAAAAGACCGGGACCAGGACCAGTCAGAGAACAACTGTGCAACATACTACCAGGGGGCGTGGTGGTACCGTAACTGCCACACCTCCAACCTGAACGGGCAGTACCTGAGCGGAGGCCACGCCTCCTACGCTGACGGTGTGGAGTGGTCCAGCTGGACGGGCTGGCAGTACTCGCTCAGGTTCACTGAGATGAAGATACGACCTAATGCTAAACCGGACTCCTGATCATCTGAGCCTAAACCTGACCCCTGATCCACACCCCCCTCCTAAACCTGATCATCTGAGCCTAAACCTGACCCCTGATCCACACCCCCCTCCTAAACCTGATCATCTGAGCCTAAACCTGACCCCTAACATACAACCCACCCCAAACCCTGACCTAAAGCTGATCATCTGAGCCTAAACCCGACCCCTGCCCTTTGAGCCAAAGCCTGACCTTTGACCCTCTGCAGCAGCTTCAGCCGTGTGTTTGTTTTATAAAACGTCTTCTTGTCTCTTGAAGGGGACCTGCCGTGCTCTCCGTCCCTCCCTGTGTGTTTTAGAGGCCACAGCGCTGGACGTTCACCGTCGTGAGCAGGACGCTTCAGACCGAAATCTTTCCAACACGTTTTTATCGTCTCCTCCTGAGCTGACGTCACATCTTTACATGGTCATCTGCTCATGACCTGCTCCAGGCTCCGCACGCCGCCAAGTACAGGGACACCGTCCACCCGCTCAGCCTGCCTCGGTACTCCTCCAGCACCAGGGGTGGTGGTCTGGCTGTGAGACTCTGCAGGTGTGCAGGACGTCTCGGTAGTAAAGGAAAGTTTCCTGATGGACAGATGGCTTTACTTGTTGCTAAAGTTACCACTAGCTACTGCTAACTGTAGTTAGCTCAGTTAGCCATAAGCTAGCTGACTCTGCCTAAAGTGGGAGTTGGGAATCCGGGCCTGAAGACCTCGTCCTCCCAGGGGTCCCCTGGTGCTTGAGATCCCAGTCCAGGCAGAGGAAGGCCCAGGAAGTGTGCTGTGAAGCCAACCTGACACATTTCATTGGTGTTAAAGTCGAGTTACAAGTGTTTATTGATTTTCACGTCCAAAGTCATCATATGTGGGAGTCCAAGTCACGTGACTCGAGTCCACAGCTGTGGTTTTTAAACGGTGAGTCGGAGCTGGAGATGATGGTCCCCTTAAAGAGTCAAACCAATGGTTTCACTGTTCTGAGTTCTGATATTTACTTTTCATATTGATGATGTCAGACTTCTACGGAGCCCCCCCGGTGACATTGATGAAAAATATATTAATTTGAGGCCTCAAATTAATAATTCGTGGCCACAAGTTATTAATTTGAGGCCTCAAAATTATTATTTGTGTCTTCAAAATAATAATTTGTGGCCACGAATTATTAATTTGAGGCCTCAAATTTTTCATCAATGTCACGCTCTGTAGACTTCATGTGAATGTGTTTGATTAAAGAGTTTGTGACTGAACTTCGCCCTCTGTTCTTTAAACCTGATCAAAGATCTCTGATTGGAGGAGATCTGGACTCATATTCATCACACTGCTAAAAGTTAAGTGATCAAGTAGAAATCCGTCACACAGAGAGACGTGATGCAGGGGTCTCATTATTATTATTACTATACAATAAATTCATCATATTTTATTAACAGATTTGTCTCTTAGCTTTTTAATTCAGACACTTAATAATTATTTATTCATTAGCACTAATAAAATCTGGGCTTAAAAATTCCTTATTAACCCGTTTAATCCTAAATTTTTCTAGCGATCTGAGTACATGTATTTTACTCCTTACACCTCCCTAACACACAAAATGACCCTTTTGGATTTTATGTTGGTTAAGTTGGTGAAATATTAGGTTTTATGCTCGGTCACTATAGTGACCATTCACACAAACATTAAAAAACACATTTTCACTTCAAACATTCAGCATGTCAGAGCAGGCAGACAGAAACTGTGCCTTAGGACAGTTTCTGTCTGCCTGGGTCTCGTATGTCTAGGAGGTCCAACACATCTGATAGTTTCAAAATGTGTGAAAATAAACAGATGGTAACAAGGATCACAGCCAAAACCTGAGTTTTCATTTTCAGTATTTTCAACATATCAGTAGCAGACCCTTAGAAGAATATCTGTACAAAATATGACAACTCCATCTGTTAGTTAAGGTGTTTTAAAGTACGTTCTGTAGTGGTCTGATGAAGACATCTTCTTCCAGGTGTGCAAGCAGGAAGTAAACTAATCTGGTCATGTGACCTTTCACACTAGTCACATGATATTGATCAATTTTAATCAGGACAATTTGTTTTTTCATTTAAAAGTTGAATTTCTAGTCCAAAGTCAACAATACAACCTTTAGAGCTTCAGAAATAACATAAAAAAACGCGGTCACAAAGCAGTTCAGAGAACAATCTCACCACTATTCATTTACATTACTCAGTCACTGTTAAACTTAACATACCGTAAAACTTAAATTAAAAGCCTGTTTACTGGCTACACGTTTAGATAAATAAAGGCAGGTCTCAATTGGACACCAATAAAACCTCTTGAAGCGGGTCTCCCCGATCTTAGATCGTACACACCTATATAAATGTTTAAACCTGCTACACATCGTTAGATCAGTTACATCCTCCACAGTTTAACGGCTCATTTTACAGAAACAATGATTCGTTCAGATTTACTGGCATGTTAAGGAAGAAAGGCCTGTCCCAAACTGGGTGAGTCCAGTGACTTCAGCAAATAAAAGCCGGGCTATTAATTAAGGTTTTACGGTAAATAACTGTGTTGTTTATGGACACAATATTAATAAGATAACAGAAAGACTTATTGATGGCAAATACAATTGTATATAGTAAAGTATGTGACGAGTTTCAGGGCGAAG